>JAVSCE010009809.1:0-398897 GCA_032199065.1 Smutsia gigantea
GAATCACTACTTGTCTTCTCTGAGTTGTACTGCCCTCCTCGTCCCCCCCCAACATTACAACTGCTAATCGTAATGCCCCTTTTTCCCTCTTATTCCTCCCTTCCCGCCCATTTTCCCGAGTCCCTTTCCCTTTGGTAACTGTTAGTCCATTCTTGGGTTCTGTGAGTCTGCTGCTGTTTTTTTCTTTGCTCTTATGCGACTCGTATGAGTGAAATCATTTGATACTTGTCTTTTTCGACCTGGCTTATTCCACTGAGCATAATACCCTCTAGCTCCATCCATGTTGTTGCAAATGGTAAGATTTGTTTTCTTCTTATGGCTGAATAATATTCCATTGTGTATATGTACCACCTCTTCTTTATCCATTCATCTACTGATGGACACTTAGGTTGCTTCCATTTTTTGGCTATTGTAAATAGTGCTGCAATAAACATAGGGGTGCATATGTCTTTTTCAAACTAGGCTGCTGCAGTCTTAGGGTAAATTCCTAGGAGTGGAATTCCTGGGTCAAATGGTATTTCTATTTAGAGTTTTTTGAGGAAACTCCATACTGCTTTCCACAATGGTTGAACTAATTTGCAGTCCCACCAGCAGTGTAGGAGGGTTCCCTTTTCTCCACATCCTCGCCAACATTTGTTGATTGTGTTTTGGATGTTGGCCATCCTCACTGGTGTGAGGTGATATCTCATTGTGGTTTTAATCTGCATTTCTCTGATGATTAGCGATGTGGAGCATCTTTTCATGTGCCTGTTGGCCATCTGAATTTCTTCTTTGGAGAAGTGTCTATTCATGTCCTCTGCCCATTTCTTAATTGGATTATTTGCTTTCTGTTTGTTAAGGAGCATGAGTTCTTTATATATTTTGGATGTCAACCCTTTATCAGATACGTTTTTTATGAATATATTCTCCCATACTGTAGGATGTCTTTTTGTTCTACTGATGGTGTCCTTTGCTGTACAGAAGCTTTTCAGCTTGATATAGTCCCACTTGTTCATTTTTGCTTTTGTTTCCTTTGCCCGGGGAGATATGTTCATGAAGAAGTTGCTCATGTTTATGTCCAAGAGATTTTTGCCTATGTTTTTTTCTAAGAGTTTTATGGTTTCATGACATACATTCAGGTCTTTGATCCACCTTGAGTTTACCTTTGTGTATGGGGCTAGACAGTAGTCCAGTTTCATTCTCTTACATGTAGCTGTCCAGTTTTTCCAACACCAGCTGCTGAAGAGGCTGTCATCTCCCCATTGTATATCCAAGGCACTTTTATCAAATATTAATTGACTGTATATGTTTGGGTTAATGTTTGGATTTTCTATTCTGTTCCACTGGTCTGTGGGTCTGTTTTTCTGCCAATACCAAATTGTCTTGATTACTGTGGCTTTGTAGTAGAGCTTGAAGTCAGGGAGTGTAATTCCCCCTGTTTTATTCCTCCTTCTCAGGATTGCTTTGGCTATTCGGGGTCTTTTGTGGTTCCATATGAGTTTTAGAATTATTTGTTCCAGTTCATTGAAGAAAGCTGTTGGTAGTTTGATAGGGATTGCATTGAATCTGTAGATTGCTTTAGGTAGTATACCATTTTGACAATATTTATTCTTCCTAGCCAAGAGCATGGGATGCATTTCCATTTGTTAGTGTCCTCTTTAATTTCTCTTAGGAGTGTCTTGTAGTTTTCAGAGTACAGGTCTTTCACTTCCTTCGTTAGGTTTATTCCTAGGTATTTTATTCTTTTTGATGCATTTGTGAATGGAATTGTTTTTCTGATTTCTCTTTCTGTTAGTTCATCATTAATGTATAGGAAAGCAACAGATATCTGTGTGTTAATTTTGTATCCTGCAACTTTGCTGAATTCAGATATTAATTCTAGTAGTTTTGTAATGGAATCTTTAGGGTTTTTTATGTACAGTATCATGTCATCTGCAAATAGTGACAATTTGACTTCTTCTTTACCAGTCTGGATGCCTTGTGTGTCTTTGTTTTGTCTGATTGCTGTGGCTAGGACATCCAGTACTATGTTGAATAACAGTGGAGAGAGTGGGCATCCCTGTCTTGTTCCCAATCTTAGATGAAAAGCTTTCAGCGTCTCTCCGTTAAGTATGATGTTAGCTGTGGGTTTGTTATGTACAGCCTTTATGATGTTGAGCTCCTTGCCGTCTATACCCATTTTGTTGAGAGTTTTAATCATGAATGGATGCTGAATTTTGTGAAATGCTTTTTCAGCATCTATGGAGATGATCATGTGGTTTTTGTTCTTCTTTTTGTTGATGTGGTGGATGATGTTGATGGATTTTCGAATGTTGTACCATCCTTGCATCCCTGGGATGAATCCCACTTGATCATGGTGTATGATCCTCTTGATGTATTTTTGAATTCGGTTTGCTAATATTTTGTTGAGTATTTTTGCATCTACGTTCATCAGGGATATTGGTCTGTAATTTTCTTTTTTGGTGAGGTCTTTGCCCGGTTTTGGTATTAGAGTGATGCTGGCTTCATAGAATGAGTTTGGAAGTATTCCCTCCTCTTCTATTTTTTGGAAAACTTTAAGGAGAATCGGTGTTATTTCTTCTCTATATGTCTGGTAGAATTCAGAGGTGAATCCATCAGGCCCGGGGGTTTTGTTCTTGGGTAGTTTTTTGATTACCATTCAATTTCGTTGCTGGTGATTGGTCTGTTTAGTTTTTCTGTTTCTTGCTTGGTCAGTCTTGGAAGGTTGTATTTTTCTAAGAAGTTGTCCATTTCTTCTATGTTTTCCAGCTTGTTAGCATATAGATTCTCATAATATTGTCTTATGATTCTTTGTATTTCTGTGGGGTCCGTCGTGATTTTTCCTTTCTCATTTCTGATTGTGTTTATGTGTGTAGATTCTCTTTTTCTCTTAATGAGTCTGGCTAGGGGTTTACCTATTTTGTTTATTTTTTCCAAGAACCAGCTCTTGGTTTTATTGATTTTTTTCTATTGTTTTATTCTTCTCAATTTTATTTATTTCTTCTCTAATCTTTATTATGTCCCTCTTTCTGGTGACTTTGGGCCTCATTTGTTCTTCTTTTTCCAATTTCAGTAATTGCGTCTTTAGACTATTCATTTGGGAATGTTCTTCCTTCTTTAAATAGGCCTGGATTGCAATATACTTTCCTCTTAGAACTGCCTTTGCTGCGTCCCACTGAGGTTGTGGCTTTGTGTTGTTATTTTCATTAGTGTCCATATATTCTTTGATTTCTGTTTTGATTTGGTCGTTAACCCACTGATTAATTAGGAGAGTGTTGTTAAGTCTCCATGTATTTGTGAGCCTTTTTGATTTCTTTCTAAAATTTATTTCTAGTTTTATACCTTGGTGATCTGAGAAGTTGGTTGGTAGGATTTCAATATTTTTGAAATTACTGAGGTTCTTTTTGTGGCCTAGTATGTGGTCTATTCTGGAAAATGTTCCATGTGCACTTGAGAAGAGTGTGTATCCTGTTGCTTTTGGGTGTAGAGTTCTGTAGATGTCTGTTAGGTCCATCTGGTCTAGTGTGTTGTTCAGTGCCTCTGTGTCTTTACTTATTTTCTGTCTGGTTGATCTGTCCTCTGGAGTGAGTGGTGTGTTGAAGTCTCCTAGGATGAATGCATTGCTGTCTATTTCCTCCTTTAATTCTGTTAGTATTTGTCTCACATATGCTGGCACTCCTGTGTTGGGTGCATATATATTTATAATGGTTATATCTTCTTGTTGGACTGACCCCTTTATCATTATGTAATGTCCTTCTTTATCTTTTGCTACTTACTTCGTTTTGAAGTCTATTTTGTCTGATTCAAGTACTGCAACACCTGCTTTTTTCTCTTTGTTGTTTGCATGAAATATCTTTTTACATCCGTTCACTTTTAGTCTGTGTATATCTTTGGATTTGAGGTGAGTTTCTTGAAGGCAACATATAGATGGGTCTTGCTTTTTTATCCATTCTGTTACTCTGTGTCTTTTGATTGGTGCATTCAGTCCATTTACATTTAGGGTGATTATTGATAGATATGTACTTATTGCCATTGCTGGCTTTAGATTCGTGGTTACCAAGGGTTCAAGGGTTGCTTCTTTACTATCTAACAATCTATCTTCACTTTCTTGTTAAGTTATTGTAAACACAGTCTAATGTTTCTTTATTTCTCTCCCTTCTTATTCCTCCTCCTCCATTCTTTCTATAATAGGTGTTTTATTCTTTGCCTTTCGTTAGTATTTGGATGGTCTGCTTTCTTTGCTATGATTTCATTTTCTCTGGTGACATCTTTTTAGCCTTAGGTGTGCTTCCATCTAGAGCAGTCCGTTTATGATATCCTGTAGTGGTGGTTTATGTGAGGTAAACTCTCTTACCTTTCGTTTGTCTGGAAATTGTTTAATCCCTCCATCATATTTAAATGATAATCGTGCTAGACGCAATATTCTAGGTTCGAGGCCCTTCTGTTTCATAACGTTAAATATATCATGCCATTCTCTTCTGGCCTGTAAGGTTTCTGTTGAGAAGTCTGATGATAGTCTGATGGGTTTTCCTTTGTAGGTGATCTTTTTTCTCTCTCTAGCTGCCTTTAATTCCCTGTCTTTATCTTTGATCTTTGCCATCTTAATTATTATGTGTCTTGGTGTTCTCTTCCTTGGGTCCCTTGTGTTGGGAGATCTATGAGCTTCGGTGGACTGCGAGACTACTTCCTTCCCCAGCGAGGGAAAGTTTTCAGCAATTATTCCTTCAAAGACACTTTCTATTCCTTTTTCTCTCTCTTCTTCCTCTGGTACTCCTATAATGCGAATATTGTTCCGTTTGTATTGGTCACACAGTTCTCTTAATATTCTTTCATTCCTAGAAATCCTTTTATCTCTCTCTGCCTCAGCTGCTCTGTACTCCTGTTCTCTGTTTTCTATTGCATTAACAGTCTCTTGCATCTCATCCATTCTGCTGTTAAACCCGTCGATCGCTTGTCTGATTTCTGCATTGTCTTTCCTCAGTTCCCTCACTTCCTCCCTCAGCTCTTGCACATTTCTCTGTAGGTCCATCAGCATGGTTGTGACTTTTATTCTGAATTCTTTTTCAGGAAGACTGTGCATTTCCAGTCCTTCAGACTCCCTCTCTGGGGTTGTCTGGTTGATTTTGGTCTGAACCATATTCCTCTGTCTTTTCATGGCTATAGTATTGGTCACTGATAGTTGCCACATATGTCAGCTGGGCTCTTTAAGACTTTAAAAAGAGAAGAAAAAAAAGAAGAAAGAAAGAAAGAAAGAAAAAGAAAAAAACAAAGAAAAGATAAAACAAAAAACAAAACAAAACAAACAAAGAAAAACGCCCACCGGACGTAGATTCTGTGGGAATGCTGTAGGTGGCGCTATTGCCCCACTATTCCACAGCTGTGACTGTGCCGCTCCACAGGGCCCTTTATCGCTCTGGCAGGCGAGGGAACGAATAGTAGGCTGTTGATCTCAGTGAGAAGTGTAAGTATGCCTACGCCTCCTTAGTCGCCAGCTAAGGCGTCTGAAACTCCCCAGGACTCCCAACCTGCTGGGCTGAGTGTGCTGGGGCCATCTGACTCCTCTGCTGGGCTCCTGTCTCTTTAAGACTGCTGAAGAAACCTCGCACTTTTTTTTTTCCCCTTCCCGGGAGCCGGCTGCAAGCACCCTGGCGTGTTCCCTGCTCAGATCCTGCCCCTCTGTCTCTCCAATCTCCGCTGCACCGTGCAATGTGGGTCAGCGCTCCCCGCGCAGATCACCGGGGCTGGCTACTTCGCGGGGTGTACTTCCACTCCCTCCCGGCTCTGAATCCTCTCCTCCCGCCGGTATGCTGGGGTGGGGGATTGCTCGGGTCCCGCCAGGTCGTGGCTCTGTATCTTACCCGCCTCTTGGGGTGCTGAGTCCTCTTGGGTGTAGCTGCACGCTGTGTGCTTTCCTGTGTATTCTCGTCTCTCTTTTAGGAATAGATGTATTTTCTGTGTTTTCGTAGATAAATATAGTGTTGGGAGGAGATTTCTGCCGCCCTGCTAACACCGCCATCTTCCCGGAAGTCCTCACTTGTTCTTCTTTTCCCAATTTCAGTAATTGTGATGTTAGACTATTCCTTTGGGAATGTTCTTCCTTCTTTAAATAGGCCTGGATTGCAATATAATTTCCTCTTAAAACTGCCTTTTGGTGCGTCACACAGAAGTTGCAGCTTTTTGTTGTTGTCATTAGTCTCCATATATTCTTTGATATCTGTTTTGATTTGGTCGTTAACCCATTGATTAATTAGGAGAATGTTGTTAAGTCTCCATGTATTTGTGAGACTTTTTAGTGTCTTTCTCAAACTTATTTCTAGTTTTATACCTTTGTGATCTGAGAAGTTGGTTGGTAGTATTTCAATATTTTTGAATTTACTGAGGTTCTTTTTGTGGCCAAGTATGTGGTCTATTCTGGGAAATGTTCCGTATGCACTTGAGAAGAATGTGTTTCCTTTTGGTTTTGGGTGCAGAGTTCTGTGGATGTCTGTTAGGTCCATCTTTTCTAGTGTGTTGTTCAGTGCCTCTGTGCCTTTACTTATTTTCTGTCTGGTTGATCTGTCCTTTGGAGTGAGTGGTGTGTTGAAGTCTCCTAAAATGAATGCATTGCTGTCTATTTCCTCATTTAATTCTGTTAGTATTTGTTTCACATATGCTGGCACTCCTGTGTTCTGTGCATATATATTTATAATCATCATATCTTCTTGTTGGACTGTCCCCTTTATCATTATGTAATGTCCTTCATTATCTCTTACTACTTTCTTCGTTTTGAAGTCTATTTTGTCTGATACAAGTACTGCAACACCTGCTTTTTTCTCTTTGTTGTTTGCATGAAATATCTTTTTCCATCCCTTCACTTTTACGATGTGTATATCTTTGGGTTTGAGGTGAGTCTCTTGTAAGGAGCATGTAGATGGGTCTTGCTTTTTTATCCATTCTGTTACTTGTGTGTCTTTTGATTGGTGCATTCAGTCCATTTACATTTAGGGTGATTATTGATAGATATGTACTTATTGCCATTGCTGGCTTTATATTCTTGGTGAACAAAGGTTCAAGGGTTGCTTCTTTACTATCTAACAATCTAACTTACTTTCTTGTTAAGTTATTGTAAACACCGTCTGATGTTTCTTTATTTCTCTCCCTTCTTATTCTTCCTCCTCCATTCTTTATATACTAGGTGTTTTATTCTTTGCCTTTAGTTAGTATTTGGATATTCTGCTTTCTTTGCTATGATTTCATTTGCTCTGGTGACATCTTTTTAGCCTTAGGGGTGCTTCCCTCTAGAGCAGTCCATTTATGATATCCTGTAGTGGTGGTTTATGAGAGGCACACTCTCTCACCTTTCATTTGCTGGAAATTGTTTAATCCCTCCGTCATATTTAAATGATAATCGTACTGGATACAATATTCTTGGTTCGAGGCCCTTCTGTTTCATAACGTTAAATATATCATGCCATTCTCTTCTGGCCTGTAAGGTTTCTGTTGAGAAGTCTGATGATAGTCTGATGGGTTTTCCTTTGTAGATGATCTTTTTTCTCTCTCTAGCTGCCTTTAATACCCTGTCTTTATCTTTGATCTTTGCCATCTTAATTATTATGTGTCTTGGTGTTGTCTTCCTTGGGTCCCTTGTGTTGGGAGATCTATGAGCTTCGGTGGACTGCGAGACTACTTCCTTCCCCAGCGAGGGAAAGTTTTCAGCAATTATTTCTTCAAAGACACTTTCTATCCCTTTTTCTCTCTCTTCTTCCTCTGGTACTCCTATAATGCGAATATTGTTCCGTTTGGATTGGTCACACAGTTCTCTTAATATTGTTTCATTCCTAGAAATCCTTTTATCTCTCTCTGCCTCAGCTTCTCTGTATTCCTGTTCTCTGATTTCTATTCCATTAACAGTCTCTTGCATCTCATCAAGTCTGCTGTTAAGCCTGTCCATCACTTGTCTAATGTCTGCATTGTCTTTCCTCACTTCCCTCACTTCCTCCCTCAGCTCTTGCACATTTCTCTGTATGTCCATCAGCATGGTTATGACTTTTATTCTGAATTCTTTTTCACGAAGACTGTGCATTTCCATCCCTTCAGGCTCCCTCTCTGGGGTTGTCTGGTTGATTTTGGTCTGAACCATATTCCTCTGTCTTTTCATGGCTATAGAAGTGGTCGCTGGTAGTTGCCACATATGTCACCTGGGCTCTTTAAGACTTTAAAGAGAGAAAAAAGAAAAAGAAAAAAGGAAAAAAAAGAAAAAGAGAGAGAAAAAGAAAGAAAAGAAAAATCAGAAACAAACAAAAAAACGCCCACCAGTAGTAGATTCTGTGGGGATGCTGTAGGTGGCGCTGTTGCACCCCTATTCCACAGCCATGGCCATGCCGCTCCGCAGGGCCCTTTATAGCTCTGGCCATGGTGGGTATGAATGGGATCTTAGGGAGAAATCTGTGTGCGGCCATCCTTTCCCAGTCGACAGCTAAGGGTCCGAAACTCCCCAGGACTCCCAGCCCACTGGGCTGAGTGTGCCAGGGCAATCCGGGTCCTCCGCTGGGCTCCTGTCTCTTTAACACTGCTGAAGAAAGTGCGTGCTTTTCTTTTCTTTTTTCTTTTCATTCCCGGAAGCCAGCTGCAAGCACCCTTACGCGTTCCCTGCTCAGATCCTGCACCCTCTGTCTCTCCAATCTCTGCTACACCGCGCTTTGTGTGTCAGTGCTCCCCGTGCAGATCACCCGGGCTGGTTATTTCGCAGGTTGTACTTCCACTCCCTCCCGACTCTGAATCCTCTCCTCCTGCCGGTGTGCTGGGGTGGGTGAGTGCTCGGGTCCCACTGGATCGCAGCTCCGTATCTTACCCGCCTCTTGGGGTGCTGAGTCCTCTCGGGTGTAGCTGCATGCTGTGCACTTTCCTGTGTATTCTGGTCTCTCTTTTAGGAATAGTTGTATTTCCTGTATTTTCGTAGATAAATATAGTGTTGGGAGGAGATTTCTGCCGCCCTGCTCATGCTGCCATCTTCCCGGAAGTCCTAAAAGCAATCTTTTAAAATAAATGTTGAGCATTTGATGTTTACTGCTTTTAGGTATAACGAAAGCGTCCTAAGTGACCCACTTCTGGGTTAGATTTGATTTAACACCCACACTTCACACCGCAAAGCAGAGAGGCCCCCAGCCACCATGCCTCAGTTTCCCGGCACAGCCCTCTGGCCCCCGGCCATGCCGCAGAGCCGGACAAAGCAAACTCATACCTGTGCTCCACCTCCAAGCATCATCGATTCTTGGTATTGTTTTATTCTTCTCGATTTTATTTATTTATGCTCTAATGTTTATTATGTCCCATTTTCTACTGGCTTTGGGCATCATTTGTTCTTTTTCTAGTTACTTCAATTCTTTGTTTCGACTGCTCATATGGGGTTGTTCTTCTTTCCTGAGGTAGGCCTGTATTGCAATTTACTTTCCTCTTAGCACAGCCTTCACTGCGTCCCACAGATTTTGAGCTGTTGCATCATTGTTGTGATTTTTCTTTATATATTCTTGATCTTGGTTTTTTATTTGGTCATTGATGCATTGGTTATTTAGGAGCATGTTGTGAAGCCTCCATGTGTTTGTGGGATTTTTCATTTTCTTTGCGTAGTTTATTTGTAGTTTCATACCTTTGTGGTCTGTGAAACTGGTTGGTACAATTTCAATCTTTTTGAATTTCCCAAGGCTCTTTTTGTGGCCTAGGATATAATCTGTTCTTGAAAATGTTCCATGTGCACTTGAGAAGAATGTGTATTCTGCTGCTTTTGGGTGTAGAGTTCTGCAGATGTCTGTAAGGTACATCTGTTCTACTGTGTTGTTCAGTGCTTCTGTCTCCTTACTTATTTTCTGTCTGGTTGATCTGTCTTTTGGAGTGAGTGGAGTGTTGAAGTCTCCTAGAATGAATGCATTGAATTCTATTTCTCCTTTTAATTCTGTTAGTATTTGTTTCACATATGTAGGTGCTCCTGTATTGGGTGCATAGATAATTATAATGTTGAATTGACCCTTTTATCATTATGTAATGTCCTTCATTGTCTCTTGTGACTTTCTTTGTTTTGAAGCCTATTTTGTCTGATACAAGTACTGCAGCTCCTGCTTTTTTCTCCCTATTTGTTGCATGAAATATCTTTTTCCATCCTTTCACTTTTAGTCTTTGTATGTCTTTGGGTTTGAAGTGAGTCTCTTGTAGGTAGAATATAGATGGGTCTTGTTTTTTTATCCATTCAGTGACTCTACGTCTTTTGATTGGTGCATTCAGACCATTTACATTTAGGGTGATTATCGATAGGTATGTACTTATTGCCATTGCAGCCTTTATATTCATGGTTACCATAGGTTCAACGTTAACTTCCTTACTATCTAAGTGTCTCAGTTAAGTCACTTGATATGCTCTTACAAACACAATCTAAAGGTTCTTTTTTTTCTCCTCCTCAATTTTTTATATATTAGGTATCATATTCTGTACTCTTTATCTATCCTTTGATTGACTTTGGGAATAGTTAATTTAATTTTCCATTTGCTTAGTAATTAGCTGTACTACTTTCTTTACTGTGGTTTTATTTTCTCTGGTGACAGCTATTAAACCTTAGGAACACGTCCATCTATAGCAGTCCCTCCAATATACCCTGTAGAGATTGTTTGTCAGATGGAAATTCTCTCAGCTTTTGCTTATCTGGAAATTTTTTAGTCCCTCCTTCAAATTTAAATGATAATCTCTCCGGGTAAAGTAATCTTGGTTCTAGGCCCTTCTGCTTCATTGCATTAAATACATCATGCCACTCCCTTCTGGGCTGTAAGGTTTCTGCTGAGAAGTCTGATGATTGCCTGATGGGCTTTCCTTTGTATGTGATGTGATTTCTCTGTCTGGCTACTTTTAATAGTCTGTCCTTATCCTTGATCTTTGCTGTTTTAATTACTATATGTCCTGGTGTTGTCTTCGTTGGGTCCCTTGTGTTGGGAGATCTGTGCATCTCCATGGCCTGAGAGACTATATCTTTCCCCAGACTGGGGAAGTTTTCAGCTATTACGTCCTCAAAGACACTTTCTTTCTCTCTCTTCTTCTTCTGGTACCCCCTATAATGTGAATATTGTTCTGTTTGGATTCCCACATCTCTCTCAATATTCTTTCATTCTTAGAGATCCTTTTTTATGTCTGTGCCTCAGCTTCTTTGTATTCCTCTTCTCTAATTTCTATTTCATTTATCGTCTCCTCCACTGTATCTCATCTGCTTTTAATGCCCTCTGTTGTTCTCTTCAAGGATTGGATCTCCAACTGGAATTCATTCCTGAGTTCTTGAATATCTTTCTGTACCTCATGAGCATGTTAATGATTTTTATTTTGAAGCCCCTTTCAGGAAAATTCATGAGGTCAATGTCATTTTAATCTTTCTCAGGTGTTGTATTTATAATTTTACTTTGAACCAGGTTCCTTTGCATTTCATATTTGTATATGGTGCCCTCTTGTGCCCAGAAGCACTACTTTCTGGAGCCACTCAGCCCCTGAAGCAATGTCACGGGTCACGGGGAGTGGTATTGGTGCCTGAGGGGAAGAAAAAGCTGTTTTCTGCTTCCCGGCTGCTATGCCTGTTTCCACTGAGGGCCAAGCACACAGGTATAAGCCTCTATGCTTTGCATTTGTAGTTGGTGTGGACAAATCTTCCTCTGGCTGGACTAACATCAGGGTAGGGTTTGCTGTTTTGCAAGCCAGGTCGGGCTGGTTGGGAGAAAGGCGCAGTAGGCTGCGAATCACAGAGGAGGTCCTTGTTGCTGTGTAGCCAGTCAGGGAGCTGGAGCACGTGAAGATCATGAAAGCTCCCAACCTGCTGGGCAGAGTGCACCCGGACAGTTTTGTCTATCTGTCCTTTCTCCTGAGCAGTAAGGTCTGTGCAATCCTTGCCTCTTTAGCAGCCCTCTTGCTAAGGGCTTCGTTATTAGGATGTCTCTCAGACTGCCCTCCTTTGTTTTGTCCCAGAGCATCCGGATATGGGTCCCTGATTTCCAGAATCAGCTGGAATCCCAGTCGCTCCAGGAATTCTGCCTGTCTTAGCTTTCCAACCCCCTAATCATGAGAGTATCATGCAAGCACCATGAAATGTAGGTTTGTGCTCCCAGAGCAGATCTCCGGAGTTAGGTATTCAGCAGTCCCAGGCCTCCACTCCCTCCCAGCTCTGTTTCTCTTCCTTCTGCTGGTGATGTGGGGTGGGGGAAGGGTTTGGGTCCTGCCGGGCCACAGCTTTAGTACATTACCCTGTTCTGTGACGTCTGCTCTTTTCTCCAGGTGTGTGCAGTCTGGCACAGCCCTCTTTACAGTTGCTCTGTCTGGATTAGTTGTATTAATTATATTTTCGTATTATATGCGGTTTTAGGAGGAAGCCTCTGTCTCACCTCTCACACCACCATCGTTTATATCTATGATTCCTTAATTAAAAAAAAAATCTTGGAGTTTGAGTCTGATGCTGTGATTGGATGAAACTGCCAGATCACATAGTTCCACATATTATATGATTTCATTTATGTGAAGGTCCACATGAAGCAAATTTATACACAGAAAACAGATTAGGGGCTGGGTATTACTAGGGATTGTTGTTGTGTGTGTGTATGTGTGTGAGACTGCTAATGGGTGCAGGGCTTTTTTGGGGGGTGATAAAAATATTCCAAAATTGATTGTGGTGATGATTGTACTAGTATGTGAATATACTAAAAACCATTGTTTACTTTAAGTAGGTCAGTGGGATAATATGTGAATTAAAATTCAATAAAGCTGTTCTGTTTAAAAAGACAGTATTCAACTTGATAATGGGGGAATCTAGTAACCACAATGTTGCTTATGTAATGATACCAAAAAAAAGACCCTCTTCAGAAAATGGAAAGACTAGTCAACAGTTGAGAAAATATGTACGAAACATTTATCCAATGATGGATTTCTGTACATGGATACAAATTAAGTTTGTTATGTATTTATTCAAACTGACACTAGCATCCTTCTTTATCTCCAGTAATACTTTTTGCCTTGAAGTCTGCTTGTCATTACTCAAAATAAAAAGAAGGTAACAAAATACATGCTTTTTCCCCCTCATCTGGCTGATCCATATCATTATTAGAAATCAGTTTTATAACCATAGGAAGATAGTTTGCAAAAGTGAAGGGAAGAGAATACATTCAGTTCTGTATATAAAGTTCTCTGTTGCACAATATAATATTATATATATGTTTTATAATATTTGTTTATAAGTCTTTACAAAGAGTGGCTTAGCTTTTTAAAAACCTTTCACTGAATAGTTTAAAACTGTGATTTTTAAATGTTTCTTTTTCATGTTTTTATTTTATTTGAAAGAAGTTAAATAAAATCACTTTTGTGATAAAAAAAGATACTTGTCAAATATTAATATGACTGTACTGGCTTTATTTTAGTTAGTGTTTGCATGCTATATCTTTTTAAATTTATTTTTTATATTGTTGATATACAGTCTTACATTGGTTTCAAATGTACAACACAGTGGTTCAACAGTTACCTATATTATTGAATCCTCAGCCCTACTAGTGTGGTACCATCTGTCAACATAGGAAGATGTTACAGAATCATTGAGTCTATTCTCCATGCTGTACTACTATCCCTGTGATCAACTTATATTATGACTGAGAATTTTTGTGCCCCTTTACCCACTCACCCTCCCCTTATGCTATATTTTTTTCTTCAACCTTTCTGTGTTCCTATATTTAAACTTCACAATTTATAAATAGCATATGGTTTATTTTTAATCCAATCTGAAATCTTTGTCCTTAAATTGGACTACCAGTACTTTAATATATAACATGGTTACCATTATAATTGGGTTTAAGCCTACCATCTCATTATTATTGATTTTTCTGTTGGTCCTTTCTTTTTTTTTGTCCCTGTATTCCAATTTTCCTGCCTTCCTTTATATTAATGAAATATTTGTATACACCTGTTTTTCCTCTCTATTCTTTTTTAAAAAATAACTTTATTACTCTTTTAGTAGTCACCCTAGAAATTACGATATACATCCTTGATTTATAGTCTACTCAAGTTAGTACTTTGAAGAATACAAGAATCTTTTAACAGTCTAACTTCATTTACCTCTTGCTGCTTTGTACTATTGTACTTATTTTGCTTCTTCATGCATTTTAAGTTCCACAAGATTTTATTGTTGTTGTTTTAAGCAATCAACATTTACTTATATTTACCCAAACATGAACTTTAACATAAGTAAACTCACTATATATTTTATCTCTCCATCTCTTCCAGCAGTTGTTTTTTCATCTGAGATCATGTTCTTTCAGCCTGAAGAACTCTAATTAGAATTCCTTAAAAATCAAGTCTACACTCTATAGCATCTTACTATGTTGCTGGAAGTGACTATAATGGGGTATGTGGGGGGACTTGATAATAGAGGGAGTCTAGTAACCATAATGTTGTTCATGTAATTGTACATTAATGATAGAAAAATTAAAAATTAAAAAAAAATCAAGTCTACATATGACATATTTCTTTAGATTTTGTTTGAAAACATTAATTTTTTTTTAGTTGTGGGAATAAACACACAGCATAAAATTTACCATCTCTGTCATAGTCAAGAATACAGTTCAGTAGTGTTAAGTATATTCACATTATTGTGTAATAGATCTCCAGAACAGAACTCTTTACCCGTTAAACACCAGTTCCTCTATTCCAGTTCCTCATAAGTATTTGCTGTTTTGTGACTGGCCTATTTCACTTAGTATAATGTCCTCAAGGTTCACTCATATTGTAGCTTGAGACAGGATTTCCTTTTTAAGGCTGAGTAATATTCTTTTGAGTGTATATACCACATTTTGTTTATCCATTCATCCATGATAGACATTTGGGTTGCTTCCGCCTATTAGCTTGTGTAAACTGCTATGGACATGTATGTGCAAATAGCTTGTTGAGATCCTGTTTTCAGTTCTTTTGGGTATATATCCAGAAGTGGGATTTCTGGATCATATGGTAATTTTATTTAAAAATTTTTGAGCAACTGTTTTCCATAATGGCAGCACCATTTTAACATTCCCATGAACAGTGCACAAGAGTTCCAATTTCTCCACATTCTTGAAAATACTTGTTATTTTCTGTTTTGTTTTGTTTTTTGATATTAAACCATTCTAATGGCTGTGAGGTGGTATCTCATTGGTTTTAGTTTGCATTTCTCCACTGATTAGTGTTACTGAGCATCTTTTCCTATGCTTCTTGACCATTTGTATATCGTCTTTGGAGAAGTGTCTGTTCAAGTTCTTCGACCATTTTTGAGTTGGGTTATTTTATGTCATTGTTGAGTTGTAGTAGTTCTCCATATATGCTGAATATTAACCCCTTACCAGATATATTATTGACAAATATTTTCTCCCCTTCAATTGGCTGCCTTTTCACTCTGTTGATTGTGTTCTTTGATGCACAGCAGCTTTTAAGTTTAATGTAGTCTCATTTGTCTATTTTTGCTTTTGTTGCTATGTTTTTTGTGTCAAATCCAAGAAATCATTGCCAAAACCAGTATCATGAAACTGCCCATGTGTTTTTCCTAGGTGTTTTATAGTTTTGCATCTTGTCTTTAGGTCTTTTGTCCATTTGAATTGAAAACATCTCTAGTTTGCATTCATTTTTGCCGATAGAGAATTCTATTTTTAATTTCAGCACTTAAAAATATGTCATTTCATTGTTTTCTGACTTCCATGATTTCTTTTGAAAGGTTAATTTTAAACTTAATGTTCCCCCTTTGAAGGTAATGCATCCTTTTAATCTTTCTGTTTTTAAAGTTTTTTTCTTTATATTTGGTTTTCTTCAGCTTGACTATCATATGCCTTGATGTGCTTTTTTTCGTATCTCACTTGAGATCTGTAGAGCATCTTGAATGTGTGGTTTAATAACTTTCATCAGTTTTGGAAAATGTTTGTCTATTTCTTCACATACTGTTCCTCTTCCATTCTCTCTTCTGCTTTTTCATTTCCAATTATATGGATGCTAGATCTTTCCATCATGTTCCATAATCTCTTATGATCTTTTTTGTGTTTTCTATCTTTTCTACTCTTGGTGCTTCAATTTGTTACAGTGACCTGTTCTCCAATTCACTAATTCTGTTCAGTTGTACCTAATCTGATATTAGACCCATCAATTGAATTATCAATTTCAGATATAATCACTTTCTGTTATAGAATTTCCACTTTTAAAAAGCATGTAGATTCTTGGTCTTTGGTGAAATTCTTCATCTTCTCTTCTCTTGGATTTAAATCATAGATGTTTTAAGGACCTTGTCTGATCATTTCAAAATCTAACTTACCTGTGGCTCTTTCCTATTGTCTGGGTTTCTTGCCTTTTAATAATTTGGTCCTTTTTAAAAAAATAAGCATGTTTTTTTTGGTTCTGCACATTGTGGATGACAAGTTGTACTTATTTTTCTGGCAGACAGAACACCAGTGCATCATCTCGATCCTCATGTGCTTCACTTCTCTGATTGTTCATAAACTTTAAGTCCTGCATGTGCTTATTGTTTTCCAGTGGCTTCAAACGGTTTTTCTGAGGTTAGATTCTTCCAGAAGTGGACCCTGAACCAAGGTTTTGGATAAAATCTTGAAAAAAATGCTTCCTAGGTAAACTATGAAGGGAGTGGAAGATGCAGGATATGGAAGGGGAAGAGTCAAGGGAGGATATTATTCAGGTGAAGACCCAAATTCAGCTGTGTCTCTAGAACACTCTGGAGCCTCAGTTTACCACCTTAGAGTTTCTCTCACACTGAAGCAAAGGAGTTGAGTTTTTGTTTTTCCGCAGTAGTCAGTCATTGACTATGACCATCCATCCTAGGGAGTATCAAACTGCCAAGCATTTTTGGCTTTCCTTATGGGGAAGGCAACTCCAGTGCGCAAGTCCAGTCCTCCAAAACATTGTTTCTTAAATTTTTGCTCAATAATACACCCTATTTGGCATGCTTAGGCATTTCTTTTCCTAATCACTCCCCTCCTGCCATGAAATTTTATTACCATAAGTATACTGTATATTTTTTAATGTATTATGTTTTTGTCTGTGCTTTATACATAAAAAGAGTAAGATTTTTTTTCTTCCCAAGAACCAATCATTGCCCCTATTGGGAATGCATACTCTAAGGGTGTAGGTATAAGCTGTTAGCAGCAAAGTGTTTAGTTGTGACAGTTGGGTATATATAAGGGATCCCAAGGTGACCTGGGTGGGTCACCAACAGTTTTGCCACACCGTTGTTTTAAATATTTTGTGAAGTTTATAGCTGTTGTTTTGTGGGAGGGCTGGTCTGATACAAGCTCTTTGATCATAGCCAGAGGTGGAAGACCCCCATTTCTCTTTCTTTCTTATAGTGGAATGGAAAGTATTTCACAGGCATCAGCAAACAGATAAGGGAGGTACAATATTCTTTTATTTTTTTAATTGAATTATCGTTAATATACAATCTTATATTGGTTTCAGATGTACAACACAGTGGTTCAACCATTACCCATATTATATAAAATCGTCACCCGTCTAGTGTGGTTACTATCTGTCAACACAGAAAGACGTTACAGAGTCATTGACTATATTCTTCATGCTGTACTATTATCCCTGTGACCAACTTATATTATGATTGAGAATTTTTGTGCCCCTTCATCCCCCTCACCCATCCCAGCTCTTCCCCCATGGTAACCACTAGTCACTTCTCAGTGTCTGTGAGTCTACTGCTGTTTGAGAGGTACAATCTTCTTTCTACTCTATACTCCCCTAATGTCAGAACTGGCCATGGATAAGAAACCTCTTTTAATCTCTTTAGAGGTGCCTGAATTTTAAGGGACAGTGCCCATGTGTTTGCGTATTCTAAGTGGAACTCTAGTTGAAATGCTAGAAGGCTAATGTTTGCTGGCAGAGGGGTGGGCCTGAGGTATGGGAGGAAAGTGCCTCAGCATCACTGCTTTTCTGAAAGTTTACACTGAGACCTGCAGTTTTAGTGGTTAAGAGTTTTAATTTCTCCAGTCACTGGCTGTGTGACTTGGACAAGGTAATGGATTTGAGGTAATGAGTAAGGGAAGGTCTTGCAGTGGGTTTTATTTCTATATTAAACAAAGGACTGTATCCAGTCAGAATGTGGCCACGTTGGTATTTCTTTTCCAGCTTTTTCAAAAAAATTTTTAATTTTGTATGTTGTCCAGTTTTTTTTAATTTAAAACATTTTTAAATCTTGTTCAGCTTTTATACTGTATTGGTGAGAGAGTATGTATACATCTCTTCTTTCACAACAGGACAAGGCAGAGTGTGTTCATCAGCAATTTATACAACTGTCCATCGATACCTAGAGGACAAGTTTACATGTGTTGTAGAATATGTGTATGTATGTTCTAGTTAGCAGTTTGTCAAATATGGTAAGTCAGACTGCCACAGTGTTATTGATATACACAATAGGCTTTTTGGACTTACCACGGCTTGAGGCATTTCAGTATTGAGTAGTATCTCTGTGTGTATGTATATGTAGCAATCAGTTTAACCAGTTGTTAGATACTTGGGTGAAATACTGATTCCTTCAGGAGGCTGAAGGTACTGGTTAACATTAATTTCAGTATCTGGGTTTTGGGTATGTGCTCCCTTGTTTTTATTAACAGAGAGATGGATATATCATTAGTAGTAAAGCTATGTTCCTAGAATAGTCACTGAAATTGTAGAAATAAGCTATCTTAGAATATACAACAGATAGTTGTAGTTTATTCATTTTTATTTGTAATTTTGCAAATCAAAAAGCCTTTTTAAGAAGTACAGCATTCATACAGAAAAGGGCTTTAAACAATAAGTGTATAGTTTGGTGAATTTTAACAAAGTAAACACACCTATGTAACCAATACCCAGATCAAAAAGAGGATATTTCCAGCACAGCAGAAGCCCCCCTGGCTACCTCTCAGTTATTATTCCCCCAAGGGTAACTGCTATCCTGACTTCCGTCATCATAGATTTGTTTTGCCTGTTTTAAACTCAATAGAAATGGGACCACACTGTATGCTTGCTTCTGTGTCTGCCTTCTTTTATTCAGCCCAATACTTGTGAGGTTCATTTCCTGTTATGTATACCAACAGTTCTTTCATGCTCCATGAAAACCTGAAACATACACAAAAATATACAGAATAGTACAATGAACCATCACTTCCTATCCAACTTTGACAATTGTCAACTCATGGTCCTCAGTCTTGCTTCAGTTATCCTCCCATCCACTGTCCCCAACTCCAGATTGTTATGAAATAAACTTCAGACATGATATTTTTACCTAGGTGCTTATTATATACATATTTTAACATGTTTAGAAGTTTTGTAGACCATGTCTTGGAGTTGGTTGTGCTGAACTGATTTTGTTAGTCAGTGTATGCTTTCACTCTACAGGCAGATCTTTTTTATTGTGCTTTGCTTTATCAACCTTTGCAGATACTGCATTTTTTTACAAATTGAAGGTCTGTGGCAACCCTGTGTTAAGTAAGTCCATTGGCACCATTTTTGCAACAGTATTTCCTCACTTCTTTCTCTGTGTCACATTTGGTTATTCTCACAATATTTCACTTTTTCATTATTTATTTGTTATGCTTATCTGTGATCAGTGATCTTTGATGTTACTATTATAATTGTTTTGGGATGCCACAAAATGCACCCATATAAGATGGCAAACTTAATAAATGTTCTATGTGTTCTGACCGCCCCACCAACCAGTTGTTCCCCTCTCTCCCTCTCCTTGGGCCTCCCTTTTCCCTGAGACTCAACAATACTGACATCAGGACAGTTAATAACGCTATGATGGCTTCTATGTGTTCAAGTGAAAGAAGAGTCACATCTCTCACTTTAAATCAAAAGCTAGACATGATTAAGCTGAGTGAGGAAGGCATGCTGAGAGCCGAGATAAGCCGAAAGCTAGGCCTCCTGCTCCAGACAGTCGGGCAAGCTGTGAATGCAAAGGGAAAGTCCTTGAAGGAAGGTAAGGGAGCTCCTCCAGTGACCACATGAGTGGTAAGAAAGGGAGCAGCCTTATTGCTGACATGCAGAAAGTACGAGTGGTCTAGATAGGAGATCAACCCAGCTGCAACATGCCCTTAAGCCAAAACCTCATCCACAGCAAGGCCCTCACTCTCCTTAATGCTAGGAAGGCTGAGAGAGGTGAGGAAGCTGCAGAAGAAATGTTGGAAGCTAGCAGAGGTTGGTTCATGAGGTTCAAGGGAAGAAGTGTCTCCTTAGCATCAAAGTGCAGGAGAAGCAGCAGGTGCTGGTGCAGAAGCTGCAGCAGGTTATCCAGAAGATCTGGCTGAGATAATTATGAAGGTGGCTACACTAAACAGCAGATTTTTCATGTAGACAAAACAGTCTTTTATTGGAAGAAGATGCCATTGAGGACTTGCATGGCTAGAGAGGAGAAGTCAATGCCTGGCTTCAAAGCTTGAAAGGACAGGCTGACTTGTTTAGAGGCTAATGCAGCTGGTGACTTTAAGTTGAAGTTGATGCTCTTTTACTGTTCCAGAAATCCCAGGACCCTTAAGAATTATGCTAAGTCTACTCTCACTTTGCTCTGTAAAACAACAAAGCCTTGATGAGAGCACAACTATTTATAACGTGGTTTACTGAATATTTTAAGCCCAGTGTTGAGACCTATTACTCAGAAAAAAATGATTCCTTTCAGAATATTATTGCTCAATGACAATGCACCTGATCACCCAGGCACTCTGATGGAGGGGACAGAGAGATTCATGTTGTTTTCATGCATGCTAACACAACATCCATTCTGCAGCCCATGGATCAAGGAATAATTTCAAATTTCAAGTCTTGTTATTTAAAAATACATTTTGTAAGGCTGTAGCTGCCATAGATAGTGATTCCTCTGAGGAATCTGGGCAAAGTCAATTGAAAACCTTCTGGAGAGGATTCACCATTCCAGATGCCACTAAGAACATCTGTGATTCATGGAAAAAGTCAAAATGTCAACATTAACAAGAGTTTAGAAGGAGTTGATTCTAACCCTCATGGATGCCTTTGAGTAGTTCAAGACTTCAGAGGAGGAAATAATTGCAGATGTGGTAGAAATGGCAAGATAACTAGGATTAGAAGTGGGGCATGATGAAACTTGCATGGATGAGGAGTTGCCTTTTATAGATGATCAAAGTAAGTGGTTTCTTGACATAGAATCTACTCCTGGTGAAGATGCTGTGAAGATTATTGAGATGACAACAAAAGATTTAGAATATTACAATGACTTAGTTGATAAAGCAGCTGCAGGGTTTGAGAGGATTGACCCTAATTTTGAAAGAAGTTCTACTGTGGGTAAAGTGCTATCAAATCACATTGCATGCTACAGAAAAATCATTCATAAAAGGAAGAGTCAATTGATATATAATACTTCATTGTTCATTTTATTCATAAGTAAGAAAAATTTCATTGTCTTTAAGAAATTTCCACAGCCACCCCAACCTTCAGCAACCACCACCCTGATCAGGCAGCAGCCATCACCACCCAGGCAAGACCCTCTACCAACAAAAATATTACTACTCACTAAAAGCTTAAATGATGGTTTGCCTCCTTTAGCAATAAAATGTGTTATCATCTGGATATGTATGTTGTCTTTTAGACATAATGCTATTGCACACTTAATAGACTACAGTTTAAACACATTCATTTGATTTGCTTTACTGCAGTATTTGCTTTACTGCAGTGGTCTGGAACCGGAGCTGCCATATCTCTGAGGTATGCCTCTATAACTTCAGGATATTTTTTCTCGATAGGGAAGTTTTATCAAAGTATAGATTTTAGTATGTATTTTTTATTTTTTTAGTTCCCTAGGGGATCTCCCTTTAGATCATCTTATCTGCCACTCTCTCTCAAGTCTTTTTAATCACTCTCCTAATTTCTTTTTGATTTAAAATTTCTTATTTCACCTTCTATTTCTAAGAAGTCTTTTTTATTTGTATTTGCTTTTGTGCTACTTCTAATGTAACCTTCATTTCTGAAATCAATTTTGATAGATTTTCTATTCTTTCCTGAATTCTGCATTTCATTCTTTAGTTCTAGTTTTTGTGTCTGTTGTTCTCTCAAATCTTCTACCATTTCATTAATGTATTTTAGCTCATTTTGAAATATTAGTTTGTGGTTTTCATCTGTTTTGTGGGCATGTTTTAAACTTTGTTTTCATTGTATTTAGGGATGTTACTGATGTAATCCTAACACCTTTTCCTTCATATAACTTTGAGATTTGACTGTTTTCCTTTTTGTTACTCATTTTCATGTAAAAATTAGTTTGTCCAAACTTCTAGGTGGGAGGAACAAGTTGGATCACTTTTTAAGCTTTTCATGGTTTAAAGCTCTATTTTCTATTGTTTTACCAAGTGTTAAAAAATATGGCCTTGTACTTTCTGAGATCTCTTGGGTTCACTTTTTATGTGGACCTTGTTTTACCTTTGCACCCATCTGCCTGCACTGGTCAATTTGAATTCTACTCCCTACAGTTTTATCTCAGTGTGAGCCTTGATTGTGTCCTGTTACTAATTTTTGCTGTTTCCATTTTTTCAAGTTTATCAGAGACCTTTACTTCTATCTGTCTTGCTCTAAACATGCAAATATTATGCAGATTTTGGGGCTTCCTGTGTTGTGGTTTCTCTAGCCATATCTGTTCTGATGCGTGTGGACATAGCTTGTCACTTAGTTTTGTTGTAGCTGTTGTTTAAAGCTTTTTAGTTTTGTTATCCTGTTTGTCTGGGTGAGTTTGGGAGAGTTAAGAACAATATCACCATCACCACTACCTTCTGTAATATACTCAAAAAGAATTGTTCTTTGGCTTATTAGACCCTGCTAAGGTAACTCTGTGCTGATGGGTAAGTATGGATTTTCTACTTTTGCTTTATCCATAAAACTTAGGTCAATTGATCAGAAATTAACAAACTACTCATAGAGTATTTGAATTTCATGAATCTTAGGTAGTATCTCACTTTTTTTTAGAACTATGTATGTATGTATGTATGTATTTATTTATTTTTGGTATCATTAATATACACTTACGTGAACAACACTGGGTTGCTATATGGACTTCCCCGTGCCCACCCTACATTATGTCTGCTAATCGAATGCCCCTTTTCCCCCCTTATCACTCCCTTCCCACCCATCCTCCCAGTTCCTTTCCCTTTGGTAACTGTTAGTCCATTCTTGGGTTCTGTGAGTCTGTTGTTGTTTTGTTCCTTCAGTTTTTTCTTTGTTCTTATACTCCACAGATGAATGAAATCATTTGATACTTGTCTTTCTCCACCTGGCTTATTTCACTGAGCATAATACCCTCTAGCTCCTTCCATGTTGTTGCAAATGGTAGGATTTGTTTTCTTCTTATGGCTGAATAATATTCCATTGTGTATATGTACCACCTCCTCTTTATCCATTCATCTACTGATGGACACTGAGGTTGCTTCCATTTCTTGGCTATTGTAAATAGTGCTGCGATAAACATAGGGATACATATGTCTTTTTCAAACTGGGCTCCTGCATTCTTAGGGTAAATTCGTAGGAGTGGAATTCCTGGGTCAAGTGGTATTTCTATTTTGAGTTTTTTGAGGAACCTCCATACTGCTTTCCACACTGGTTGAACTAGTTTACATTCGACCAGCAATGTATGAGGGTTCGCCTTTCTCCACATCCTTGGCAACATTTGTTGTTGTTTGTGTTTTGGATGTTGGCCATCCTAACTGCTGTGAGGTGATATCTCATTGTGGTTTTAATTTGCATTTCTCTGATGATTAGCGATGTGGAGCATGTTTTCATGTGCCTGTTGGCCATCTGAATTTGTTCTTTGGAGAAGTGTCTGTTCAGATCCTCCGCCCATTTTTTTTTTGATATCATTAATCTACAATTACATGTGCAACATTATGGTTACTAAACTTCCCACTTCATCAGGTCTCCCCACCTATCCCATTACAGTCACTGTGCATCAGCATAGTGAGATGCTATAGAATCACTACTTGTCTTCTCTGAGTTGTACAGCCCTCCCTGTGCCCCCCCTACATTATGTCTGCTAATTGTAATGCCCCTTTTTCCCTCTTATCCCTCCCTTCCCACCAATCCTCCCCAGTCCCTTTCCCTTTGGTAACTGTTAGTCCATTCCTGGGTTCTGTGAGTCTGCTGCTGTTTTTTTCTTTGCTCTTATGCGACTCATATGAGTGAAATCATTTGATACTTGTCTTTTTCGGCCTGGCTTATTCCACTGAGCATAATACCCTCTAGCTCCATCCATGTTGTTGCAAATGGTAGGATTTGTTTTCTTCTTATGGCTGAATAATATTCCATTGTGTATATGTACCACATCTTCTTTATCCATTCATCTACTGATGGACACTTAGGTTGCTTCCATTTCTTGGCTATTGTAAATAGTGCTGCGATAAACATAGGGTGCATCTGTCTTTTTCAAATGGGCTGCTGCATTCTTAGGGTAAATTCCTAGGAGTGGAATTCCTGGGTCAAATGGTATTTCTATTTAGAGTTTTTTGAGGAACCTCCATACTGCTTTCCACAATGGTTGAACTAATTTGCAGTCCCACCAGCAGTGTAGGAGGGTTCCCTTTTCTCCACATCCTGGCCAACATTTGTTGATTGTGTTTTGGATGTTGGCCATCCTCACTGGTATGAGGTGATATCTCATTGTGGTTTTAATCTTCATTTCTCTGATGATTAGCGATGTGGAGCATGTTTTCATTTGCCTGTTGGCCATCTGAATTTCTTCTTTGGAAAAGTGTCTGTTCGGATCCTCTGCCCATTTTTTAATTGGGTTATTTGCTTTTTGTTTGTTGAGGTGCATGAGCTCTTTGTATATTTTGGATGTCAACCCCTTATTGGATATGTCATTTACAAATACATTCTCCCATACTGTAGGATGCCTTTTTCTTCTGCTGATGGTGTCCATTGCTGTACAGAAGCTTTTTAGTTTGATATAGTCCCACTTGTTCATTTTTGCTTTTGTTTCCCTTGCCTGGGGAGATATGTTCATGAAGAAGTTGCTCATGTTTATATTCGAGAGAGTTTTGCCTTTATTTTCTTCTAAGAAAATGGTTTCATGACTTACATTCAGGTCTTTGATCCATTTTGAGTTTACTTTTGTGTATAGAGTTAATCCAGTTTCATTCTCTTACATGTAGCTCTCCTATTTTGCCAACACCAGCTGTTGAAGAGGCTGTCATTTCTCCATTGTGTATCCATGGCTCCTTTATCATGTTAATTGACCATATATGGTTGGGTTAATATCTGGACTCTCTATTCTGTTCCACTGGTCTATGGGTCTGTTCTTGCGCCAGTACCAAATTGTCTTGATTACTGTGGCTTTGTAGTAGAGCTTGAAGTTGGGAAGCGAGATCCTCCCTGCTTTATTCTTCCTTCTCAGGATTGCTTTGGCTATTCGGGGTCTTTTGTGGTTCCATATGAATTTTAGAACTATTTGTTCCAGTTCGTTGAAGAATGCTTTTGGTATTTTGATAGGGATTGCATTGAATCTGTAGATTGCTTTAGGCAGGATGGCCATTTTAACAATACTAATTCCTCCTACCTGTGAGCATAGGATGAATTTCCATTTATTAGTATCCTCTTTAATTTCTTTTAGGAGTGTGTTGTAGTTTTCAGGGTATAGGTCTTTCACTTCCTTGGTTATGTTTATTCCTAGGTATTTTATTCTTTTTGATGCAATTGTGAAAGGAATTGTTTTCCTGATTTCTCTTTCTTCTAGTTCATTGTTAATGTATAGGCATTCATGTATATATTTCTGTGTATTAATTTTGTATCCTGCAACTTGGCTGAATTCATATATTAGTTCTAGTAGTTTTGGAGTGGAATCTTTAGGGATTTTTATGTACAATATCATGTCATCTGCAAACAGGGACAGTTTCACTTCTTCCTTACCAATCTGGATGCCTTTTATATCTTTGTTTTGTCTGATTGCTGTGGCTAGGACCTCCAATACTGTGTTGAATAAAAGCGGAGAGAGTGGGCATCCTTGTCTTGTTACTGATCTTAGAGGAAAAGCTTTCAGCTTCTCACTGTTAAGGATGATGTTAGCTGTGGGTTTGTCATATATAGCCTTTATTATGTTGAGGTACTTGCTGTCTATACCCATTTTGTTGAGAGTTTTTATCATGAATGGATGTTGAATTTTGTTGAATGCTTTTTCAGCTTCTATGGAGATCATCATGTGGTTTTTGTCCTTCTTTTTGTTGATGTGGTGGATGAAGCTAATGGATTTTCGAATGTTGTACCATCCTTGCATCCCTGGGGTGATTCCCACTTGATCATGGTGTATGATCCTCTTGATGTATTTTTTAATTCGGTTTGCTAATATTTTGTTGAATATTTTTGCATCTATGTTCATTAGGGATATTGGTCTTTAGTTTTCTTTTTTTGTGGTGTCCATTCCTGGTTTGGGTATTACAGTGATGCTGGCTTCATAGAATGAGTTTGGAAGTATTCCCTCTATTTTTTGGAAAACTTTAAGGAGAATGGGTAGTATGTCTTCTCTGTATGTCTGATAAAATTCGGCCGTGAATCCGTCTGGTCCGGAGGTTTTGTTCTTGGGTAGTTTTTTGATTACCTGGTTAATCTGATTGCTGGTAATTGGTCTGTTCATAGTATCTCACTTTTAAATTGATGTCTCTGCTTGAGACTCTCCTCCTTGATATCTCACTCTTGGGGGAAAAATCAGCTTTGATTTATTATTCCTTTGTTTTTTAGATGTGAGATTTTTATGTTTTTCATGCCCAAGTAGGTCTATGTGATTGGCTATCATTGCACCCCCTCCATCTGCCCCAAGTCCTGCTGCCCTTCACAAGAAGAACCACTTCCTTCCAGTCTGTATCCTAGAGTGAAGGCTTAAGGGTGAGGGGTATTGAAGCACTTGGCTTTCAGTAACTGGTCAGCTGGTCAGCCTGGTCTGGGTATGTATTGGCATTCAGAGAGCTGCTAGTAGTGGTATCCTTCTTTAGTTTTAGGATTACTGATGGGGAATTCTTGTCCTCACTGCATTATCAACCAATGTTGCCGTCACTGCATTATCAACCAATGTTGATTATATTCCTATAAAACTCTAAGCTAGAAAATCTTAACTGAGGTTATCCCTTCACTTAAGATTTCTTTTGGACAGCAGAGAAGCTCTTTACATTTTAAAAATCTACTAGTTTTAAGATAAAAACATCTTTAAGGAGATGTTTTTCTATCCCATCCTTTGGAATTCTCATTTCTGGTGGCAAAGAAAAGTAACAGGAAGGAAACTGATCATACAAGAATTGGCCTCTCAGTTCAGGGCTGTGAGCAGCAGTGGTTTGATTTGCACGGAGAACATCAAACAGAGTTCCTTCATAAGTCTCTCCCTTTCCTTGTTGGCTTTTTAGAAGTTGTTTTTGTGAAAATATGTGTATCCCCATGTAAGTTCATCTCAACTTTTTCCACAGATGATCACCACTGTATCTGTGTTCTTCCAAATGTACTTGGAAATTAAATGCATATCTCCTGAAGCATGAACTGATGTAATGTTGTAAGTTTCCAAGGAAAATATGACTTCATCCAGGATCTGAAATGCCTTCTTCAGAGTTAAAAAGGACTTCATGATGTTCACTCCCAATTTGATTTGCCATCTTTTAACAGCCAGTAAATTGGGACTGTCTTCCATACCAATTGCAAATGTCTGGAGAGCATACTAAAACCTTTTATAGCTGCTTCAACAGGGCAACAGTAACCAAGCTGGAATCCAATCCCTTGATTAAAGGCATCTAGTCTTTCTATCTGTCATCAAATGTTTCTTGATAGCATTGTCAAAAAGGAACCAGAAGTATACATGTATATGAAGAAGAAAGAAAAACAAGATGAATAAATCTACTTCACCAAACATGAATTACTTTATGCCAATGGAATCCCAGCACTGATATCTTGTTGTATTTCAGTTTTAAGGATTGTTCCCCGTCTTTTGTACCATCAGTTTTTCGCCTCTCTTCTCATTGCATATGCATATCATTCTCATATGCATAGTCACATGCTGTAATGTCTCTCATCTTCTAGTTCTCTCTCCTTAGTAGCAACGTCCTTGGAAGAGTGTCCGTACTTTCTGTCTCCAGTTCTCCTCACTGTCTCTTCACAATTTCTACCTCAAAACCTTGGAATGGTTGTCTATATTGTTAGAGAGGGCATGTAGAGGTCCATCACTATAGTGATGGTACTTAAGCATTTCCACGGATGCAATTTTGCCATTTGGCTTAACTCCAACAAAACTTTATAGTGTTCTGGAAGAAAAGGAATCGAGGTGTGCTTCAAGTCCACCAGATCTTTAGCTTCTGAACATAGAGCCAAAACTCCATCTTCTATCATGGCTTTAAACAAAGGCCTGACTCCATAAGTGTGTCTGCCCAGAAACACTTTCTTATTGGTGGTTTCCAATAAAATAAATGCCCCCCCCCACCCCCACCATCCAACATACAAATTGTTTGCTCAGTTCTTCTGTCATAAATATGAAGCATTATCTCACCATCCAATTTGGACTGCTAATCAAATTCAAAACAGCTTTTCATTTCCTTGTGGTTATAGATTTCACCATTGTAATGGCAACAAATAAGGATTTTTCTTTGCTTGAACTGGCTGCATTCCAAACAGCTAGTTGACCGCTGCCAGCCAGTGAAATCCAAAGCAGAGTTAGTGTATCCATTGCCACTCTGAAGATGAAATGCATCTAGACTCTGTGTGCAACCTTCATATGACTCAGACTGATTAGAGAGTCTGATCATGCCAGAAAGGGCCCAGATGCCGCACAGGGTGTAGTGGAGCTACAGACTCTGTGGGTGTGAGCAGGCCAGGCTTGCAGGAGGAGTGCAGGTAGGGCCTATGGACTCTCTCCATTGTCATTTTTAATAGAAGCACATCTATATATTTGTTGTCCCCTTTTCTTAGGTAAATGCTAGCAAACTATACCTACTTTTCTCTACTTTGATTTTTTCTTTGAGTATATCCTGGCAATCACCCCACTGTTGTATATATTTTCCCCCTTCTTTTTTGCAGTGCATAGGCCCCCATTGTATAGATGTTTTAGAATATTTTAAGAGGGGATAGGGATATGACAAAAGATTCAAAGCATGGGAAACCTTTTGGAAGAGGAGGCCTTTTATTTAATTTTTTAAATTAAGTATCATTGATAAACAATCTTATATTGGTTTCAAATGTACAACACAGTGGTTCAACAGTTGCCCATATTATTAAATCCTCACCCCTTCTAGTGTGGTTACTATCAACATAGATAGATGTTACAGAATCATTAACTATATTCTCCATGCTGTACTACCATCCCCGTGACCAACTTATATTGTGATTGTGAATTATTGGGGAGGAGGCCTTTTATTTTGTCAACCTGCGGGTAACTCGGGGGTCCCAGAAGAGGCTGAGAGGATGGTGCCAGCAGAGAGATAGCTGAACATTATTAAAACAGATTTGCTGTTGGTCCTACATTAAAAACCTCTGTTCTCTGAGCTGAAGAGGAGCTGGAAGGATTTGAAGAAAGAAATAGGTATTTTACTTGCCTCCTAAGCTTCCTTATTTCATATACTTCTGTTACTCCATTTGGTTTTAAAGCAAACCTAGATTTAACCTGGAGGACCGCTGTCTCTCACAGGAGAGATACCTAAGAGTATCAGGGAAGTCCTGCTTTCACCAGCAGGAAACCACTTTTCTGATGGCTGTCGTTTCTCCTCTAACCTCCTCTATCTCACTGGGCAGATGACGTGTCCCTTGAGAAGTCTTTGAATTGAGTAAAAAATAAAATGACTCCAAAGCCCTATTATACACTAGATCTCAAAAGTTACTCTAGTTAATATTATTATATACATCTCACATTTTGCTTGCATTGTCCAGTAAAGCTTAGTAAAGACAGTGCTGCAATGAGCACTTCGATAGCTAGCAACATACACAAAGGACAACATCCAGTGCAGTTCATCAGGCAGCAGTAAAGGAAGATAGAGCATAGAGGATGTTTGCTCTTCTGTTTACCCCTCTGTCAGCCCTCTTCCTCACCTCTCCTCAGAGCAGAGTTGCTAATATGCTTAGTCATGATTAGTTGACTTAGTCACATAGAGGATGGTGCTTTAAGTGATGATACACAAAGCCTGTATGAGGAAGATTTTGAAATAGTCCTGAAAAATCACAGAAGTAAGATTAAACAGAAACACGTTCTTGTTCTTGTATAAGACCAATCAATATTATATGTCAGGTCTCCCTGGGTTAACATATACATTTAATGTTATTCCCCAAAAAGATGCCAGCAAAATATTTCCTGGCACTGGATCCTACACTTCATATTATTATGTCCGGATTTCAGTATCCTCAGAGACCACCAGGGAGACCGAGTCACGTATGCAAGAGCAAAGGGCATTTATTACGGGCTTAAGCTCGGACTCCCAGCATTTCCACCTAGGTAGTGGAGGTGAGCTGAGAGCCCCGGACAAAGGCGGGCAGGATTTTTATGGGCTTTGGGAAGGAGGAGTTACAGGAAACTGGGACATAGACACAGCAATCCAATCACAGTTATGCAACATTATTGACGACAATTCCAGCCATACATATCATTTGGAGCATCTGTTACTTTTGGTGGGATCCAATCACAATATTTAAGGTATCTTTGAAATTAACCCATTACAGAGCGAACTTAGGGTCTTGTCTGATGACTAACAGGTTACTTTTTTGCTTTTTGCTACAGGGTCTTTATATCTCCTGCCCGGAGACCCCATTCTCAGGAATGTAGGGAGGCTTTCGGCTTCTCCTGATTGGATGGCAGGAGGGTGGTTACATGCTTTGGGCAATATGTAACTACCTGATAGTTTCGGGGAAACTGAAACTTAGGCCTTCTAGTTTCTGAGGCTTCCTGAAGCCTGCCATGGTGTTAGTTTGGTCCTTTCATTCCCCCCTCTGTCTTGTAACTGACCCAATCTTGGGTCAGTCAATTAGTTAGTCGGTTAGATTTTGGATCTCACATAAAATAATAAAAACTATAAATTCAAACATCAAAGCAAAGGGAAAGAGACATAGACAAAGGTATATGCAAAGCGATTTACAGAAGCCAAAATAGCTGGTTAGTAACTAATTTTAATTGTGGACTATTGACATTGTTTTCATCCTGCCTTTTAAGGAGAAGTTTGTTGATGTAAGGGTTGGTACTGTTGCCTGAGGACCATAAGCTGAATTGTACTCAGGTGTTCTTTTATGTATTGTACCAGCTTGTTAAGGATACATGGACCTAAGCTGCTATTCCGTCTACTTTTAAAGCAGTTGGAGTAGTCAGTAGGACGATGTAAGGTTCTTTCCACCGTGGTTCCAGGGTTTCTTGCCGGTGCCATCTGACATAGACCCAGTCACCGGGCCGGTACTGATGAGGCTCTGGGGGCACACCTGATTCACAGGGAGCACGTAATTTAGGCCACACTTGTTTATGAGACCATTGAATGGCCTGAATTTCTGATAACAAGTTACGATCTTCTGTGTCCATCAGGGCAGCCGCCTGAAGGTTAGGGATAACGGGCAGGTTTTCCATATAAGATTTCAAAGGGAGTCAGACCCATTTGGTAGGGGGAGTTTCTTACTCGATACAGGGCAAAGGGGAGGAGGGCTAGCCAGTCTCCACCAGTCTCTAAGGTCAATTTAGTCAAAGTCTCTTTTAGAGTTCTATTCATTTTTTCTACTTGTCCTGAACTTTGGGGTCTGTATGCACAATGTAATTTCCAATCTGCCCCAATAAACTGTGCAACTCCCTGACTTACCTTAGACATGAAAGCTGGTCCGTTGTCTGACCCTATAAGCTGAGGAAAACCATACATTGGCAGGATTTCTTCTAATAACTTTTTTCCCATGACAGTGACGGTCTCACTCTTGGTGGGGAAGGCTTCAGTCCATCCTGAAAACGTGTCTATGAAAACTAAGAGATAGTTAAGCCATACTTGCCTGGTTTTATTTCAGTAAAGTCAATTTCCCAATTGGCCCCAGTCCTCTTACCCCATAGGCATTGTCCTGGATTTGGGGGATTAGAATAGGCATTAGTGAGTTGACCTGCTTTGCATGCATGGACAATTTTGTTAATTTTTAAGTGTAAGTCCTTGGTTGTTACTTGAGATCGGTGGATTGCATCCCGCATTCTTTGTTCTTCCATGTGTGTGGATCGATGTATTTTAGATAATACTTTTTCTGCCAGGGCCTCTGGGAGGATTAGTTTTCCATCTGAGTCTTTCCACCATCCTTTGTAGAATTGGCTCATAGGTCGCTTTTGGGCCCATTGGATTTCTTCCTCAGTATACTTAGGGTTTTCAGGTAGCCTGGGATCCCCAGGGTCGGGCAAAACTATAGGTAAGGCCTCAGTGAATTTAAAAGCAGTCCCTTTAGCTGTTCTGTCAGCCAAGTTGTTTCCCTTAGCCACGGGGTGATCTCCTTTTTGGTGGCTGGGGCAGTGGATGATGGCCACCCTTTTTGGTAGCCAAAGGGCCTGTAGCAGGTCTATAATTTCTTGTTTGTTTTTAATAGTCTTTCCTTCTGTGGTCAGAAGGCCCCTTTCCTGGTATATAGCCCCATGTACATGGGCTGTTGCAAAGGCATACCTGCTGTCCATATAAATGTTGACTTTTAAGTCCTTTCCTAAAGTCAATGCCTTAGTTAGGGTTATCAGTTCAGCTTTTTGGGCTGAAGTCCCTGGAGGCAAGGGTTGGGCCCAAATTACCTCAGTATCTGTGGTCACAGCCACTCCTGCTTTTCTCTCTCCATTTGAAATGAAGCTGCTTTCATCTGTAAACCAAGTGTGGTCTGCGTTTTGAAGAGGCACATCTGTTAGGTCTTCTTGGAAACAATGTACCTGGGCCAGGATCTCGGTGCAGTCGTGAAGTGGAGAGTCCGCGTCAGGATCAGGCAGGAGTGTAGCTGGATTGAGCGAGGAGGGGGGGCTGGAAAAGAATTCTGTCAGGGTTGAGTAGTAATGCCTGGTAATGAGTGCAATTTCTTCTAATTGTTGGCGGCGGTCCTTTGAATCTGCCGTCATAGCTAATAACACTCTGGCTAAATTTTTGTTCTGCCTGTTTTCTGCCTTTATTTGTTTTTCCTCGGCACTGTCCCTGTTGTTGTATACTTTCTCAGCTATTTCTACTAAGTCCCGGAGAGTCTTTTCTCCGAGGTGTTCAACCTTTTGTAGCTTTTTCTTAATATTTGGTGCTGCCTGATTAATGAAAGCCATAGCCACAGTTGACTTGTGTTCTGCCTGTTCAGGATCAAACGGGGTGAACTGTCTAAAAGCTTCTATCACCTGTTCTAGGAAGGCAGCCAGGCTCTCGTTTTTCTCCCTGCTTTAAGTCATACACCCTAGTCAAATTAGTAGGCCTTCTAGCGGCCGCTTTGAGACCTGCCAATAGAGCCTGGTGGTAGACCATAAGGCGCTCCTTACCTTCTCCTGTGTTATAGTCCCAATCAGGGCGAACAAGGGGAAATCTAGCATCAATGATAGCAGGGTTTATGGTAGGCACTCCAGTTGGGCCAGTAACGATTTTTCGCGCTTCCATCAGGATTCATTCTCGCTCCTCGGTCATAAACAAAACCTGTAACAATTGCTGACAATCATCCCAAGTGGGTTGGTGAGTAAAGAGTACAGTTTCTAGTAGTCCAATAAGGCCCTTAGGGTTTTCAGAGAAAGGAGGGTTTTGTAACTTCCAATTGTAAAGATCAGAGGAGGTGAAGGGCCAGTAGTGGTGAGGCTGATTTCCTGCCTCATCCATTGGCCCGGCAGCTTGCAAGGGGAGCACGGTAGAGTCCACCTCTGGGGTGGCCCCTCTTCGGCTGCGTGTACTGTGGGCAGGTCCCTCCCTAGGAGGGGATGGGGACGGTAGGGGCCCAGGGTAGAGGGGTGGAAGGGGATTGGGAGCTGGCGCAGGAGGAGACGGATAGGGTGGGGGAGGAAAGATAAGATCCTCCTTTGTGCCTTCTTGTAAAACTGGGTAAAGGGGAGTCGAAGGTGTAGTTGAAGCCAGGGTTGGAGTAGACTCTAGCTCCTGTTTTCGTCTTGGGGCTTCTTTCTCTGAGGGTTGTGTCACTAAGACCTGTGGAAAAACTGGAGGAGCTAGAGAAGTTAAGGGGAGGAGAAAAGCCTTTACCCATGTGGGCGGGTTGATTACTAAATCCTTCCAGGTGGTGATGTATGGTACCTGGTCGGGATGGCCCCCCACTCGTTGGAAGATTTTTTTCCTCTATTGCCTCTACAAGGGGAATGTGAAAAGAACCCTCTGGTGGCCATCCTACTCCAAAGGTAGGCCATTCAGAGGCACAGAAGGTGGACATTTTTCCTTAACATTTACAGACATATTGTGAGCTCGAGTTTTTACTTCTTCAAAGTGAATCAGGACCAGATCCAGAGGAGTGGACGCAGTTTGTCCCATGTTGTAAGTCCAGCTAGAGAAAAATAGTATAAGAAGCAAGATTAAAACACCAAACACAGGAATTAGTCCTCCTGGCCAACGGAGGAAAAAACGAAGAGAGTATGAAGGTCTCCGGGGGTTCTCTAAAGTAAAGTATGTAAGGTTAGTGCCCCAAAGTCCCATGAAAAACGGGAGGTTTTTCTTTTAGACTGTCCTCGTCAGTCAAAGTCACAACAAAGCAGTTAAACAAACCGAGCAGTCAAACAACCAAAACAGAAGTACAGAACATATACACAATGGAAGCTTCCTGGGTCTGGACAAAATGCCTCTGAGGCCACAGAGTCATGCCTCAGAGTTCCCTGGGTCTAAACGGAACGCCTCTAAGGCCACAGAGTAATGCCTTAGAGCTCCTCTGAGGCCACAGAGTAATGCCTCAGAGTTCCCTGGGATCTCATTCACGAAACACCGTTAATTCCCAGAGTGGCGCTGCAGTACTCAAACCCGCTGTCTCTACCCTGTGAGTGCAAGACGTCTCCTGAAACTCACTGCCTCAAGCATTCGCGGCGCGTCCGCCTGGCTCCTTTGAGGCCTATTTGAGACCTAGCACCCAACAACACCAAACCGAAACAGACAATGAACCAAAAAGGAAACCAAAAAGAAATTAAACCTCAGAAAAACAAGCACCAGTCCAACAAAAGGTTAAGACAGAGAGACAGAGGGCCCAAAAGAAGCGAGTGCACTCACCAATTTAGCCGGCAGTCGAGCCCAACGCGTCGGGGTCCCAGGGGTTCTGGGGAGAGGAAACCCCCTCTGAGGAGGAGGAATCCCGGACGAGCCCCCAAATGTTATGTCCGGATTTCAGTATCCTCAGAGACCAGAGACCACCAGGGAGACCGAGTCACGTATGCAAGAGCAAAGGGCGTTTATTACGGGCTTAAGCTCGGACTCCCAGCATTTCCACCTAGGTAGTGGAGGTGAGCTGAGAGCTCCGGACAAAGGCAGGCAGGATTTTTATGGGCTTTGGGAAGGAGGAGTTACAGGAAACTGGGACATAGACACAGCAAGCAAGCAGCAATCCAATCATAGTTACGCAACATTATTGACGACAATTCCAGCCATACATATCATTTGGAGCATCCGTTACTTTTGGTGGGATCCAATCACAATATTTAAGGTATCTTTGAAATTAACCCATTACACAGTGAACTTAGGGTCTTGTCTGATGACTAACAGGTTACTTTTTTGCTTTTTGCTACAGGGTCTTATCTATATCTCCTGCCCACAGACCCCATCCTCAGGAATGTAGGGAGGCTTTCGGCTTCTCCTGATTGGATGGCAGGAGGGTGGTTACATGCTTTGGGCAATATGTAACTACCTGATAGTTTCGGGGAAACTGAAACTTAGGCCTTCTAGTTTCTGAGGCTTCCTGAAGCCTGCCATCGCGTTAGTTTGGTCCTTTCAATATGGACAAATAAATAAGCATGAATACCCATGAACATCTTGAAAAGGAAGAGTAGTAAGAGTAGACTGGCCTTACCACATATTAAAAATTACTATAAAGACCCTATAATTAAAACAGTGTGGGGTGTTGATGACTGGCTAGATGGAAAAACCAATGGAAATAGTTCTAAGTACGTAAGAAAATTTAGTGTATGACAAAGGTAGCATTTTAAATTATTGAGGGAAAAGATTAAGCTTTAAAAAAATAGTGTTAGCATGACTGGAGAGTTATTTGAAAAAATATTTATGTTTGGATTTATGTTCTTTACTTTACATTAAAATATACCCTAAATAGATCAATTATTTTAATGTAAAAAAATGAAAACAAGTTCCTGAAAAAAACACGTTCGTTTCTTTATAACCTGACCATGAGGTAGTAAGCCTTTCTATTATAATTCAAATTCCATAAGTCATAGAGAATAATTGGTACATTCAAATATATCTTTGTCTGTTTATCTAGTATCTATCTAATATCTAATGTATCTATCTACCTATATACACATGTGGAAAGATAGATACAAAATTTTGCTTGGCAAAAACAAAGTCAAAAGACAAGTGAAAACCTGGGAGAAAATATTTGCAGCTTAAATTACACAAATAACTGATTTCTATTATAGATATTTAAATGACTCAAAAAATAAGAGATAACAGATAATAAAACATGGGTGAACCTCAGAAATACTATGCTAAGCAAGAGAAGCTAGTCACAAAAGATCACATACTGTGTGATACCAATTACATAAAATATCCTGAATAGGCAAATCTATAGATAACTGTAGAGAGTGGTCACCTAGGGCTGGGTGGGGCAGGTGTGGGGGTTAGGAATGAGGGGTGACTGCTCATGAATATGAGGTTTCTTTTGGGGGTATTAAAAGTGTTCTAAAATTGTATTGTGGTGATGGTTGCAGTCTGTAAATACACTAATCGTTGAATTATACACTTTAAATGGGTGCACTTTATGGCATGTAAATTATATCATAATAAAGCTGTTAACAAAAATTAAGATAAAAACCCAGTAGGAAATAAGCCAGAAATGTTAAGAGACAGTTCACAGAGGATAAAAGGGAGATGCAAACATTTGAAAAAATACTGAGCATCACTCCTCATACAAGAAATGCAAATTAAAATATATTGAAATACTATTCTTTACGTATATTGGCAGTGTTGAGAGACATTCTCCATGGTGTTTTTACACATCTTGTGACAGCTTTTGCTCTCAACTATCTATTCAAGGATGTGGCATAGCAAACAGCCTGAGGGGGACAAAAACAGCATCTCTGTCTGTGACAGAGGGCAGATCTGTTCTCTAACCAGGATAATAAAGGGGATATTTTCCTTTGGAGTAAAGGTTGGGCAGGCTTTTTTTTTGCAGCCTCTTATGGGACTGGGGACTTCCCAAGCTCAGTGCGCCTCTGTCACACAGACCCACCTGGGCACACCTTGTCATCCCGATGGGAGTCAGGAGGCAATGTGAACTGATGCCAACATAAAGCCCAGGCTCTTGCTGTGCCATAAATAATAGGTTCTCTTGTTTCTGACCTAAAAGTTTACCATCTTCTGGCAGCAACCATGAAGGCTAGCTTGTCAGCATGCAAGGAAGACAAATCTCACACCCTTCCCACTTTTTGCCTGGCACAAGTCCAAAAGCTTGACAACACACTGTTGGCAAGCCTGGGGAGAAACGGGCTATTCTTACCCATTGTAGGTGAGATTGCAGAATGGCAGAACCCCTCTGGAGGGAAAATTTGTCAGTGTTTAACAAAATTATGGGAGCATTTATCCTTTGCCTCAGTCATCCTTCTAGGAACCTAGCTGACAGTAAAGCCAGGTTTCCATCAGTAGAAGACTTGGTGGATAAACTGGGAAATAGCCACACATAAACACATTTACATATACTTCTACATATGTGTATGTTCTTATTTTTGTGAAAAAATAGGAAGAATAAACAAGACCTTTTTAAAAATGGAAATGCCTTCCGGGAAGATGGCGGTGTGAGCAGGGCAGCAGAAATCTCCTCCCAACACTATATTTATCTACGAAAACACAGAAAATACATCTATTCCTAAAAGAGAGATGAGAATACACAGGAAAGCGCACAGTGTGCAGCTACACCCGAGAGCACTCGGCACCCCAAGAGGTGGGTAAGATACGGAGCCGCGACCCGGCGGGACCCCAGCCCTCCCCCACCCCAGCGCACCGGCGGGAGGAGAGGATTCAGAGCCGGGAGGGAGTGGAAGTACACCCCGCGAAGTAGCCAGCCCTGGTGATCTGCGCGGGGAGCGCTGACCCACATTGCACAGTACAGCGGAGATTGGAGAGACAGAGGGGCAGGATCTGAGCGGGGAACGCGCCAGAGTGCTTGCAGCCGGCTCCCCGGAAGGAAAAAAAAAAAGTGCGCGCTTTCTTCAGCGGTCTTAAAGAGACAGGAGCCCAGCGGAGGAGCCGGATCGCCCCAGCACACTGAGCCCAGCAGGCTGGGAGTCCTGGGGAGTTTCAGACGCCTTAGCTGGCGACTGAGGAAGGGTAGCCATACTTAACACTTCTCACTGAGATCAACAGCCTCCTATTCGTTCCCACCACTGCCAGAGCGATAAAGGGCCCTGCGGAGCGGCACAGTCACAGCTGTGGAATAGTGGGGCAATAGCGCCACCTAGAGCATTCCCGCAGAATCAACGTCTGGTGGGCATTTTTTTTGTTTTTTTTGTTTGGTTTTGTTTTTTCTTTTGTTTTTGTTCTTTCTTTTCTTTCTTTTTTTTTCTTTCTTTTTTTTCCTTTTTTTTTCTTTTTTTCACTTTTTTTTCTCTCTTTTTTTTCTTCTCTTTTTAAAGTCTTAAAGAGCCCAGCTGACATACGTGGCAACTATCAGTGACCAAATTACACAGCCATGAAAAGACAGAGGATTATGGTTCAGACAAAAATCAACCAGACAACCCCAGAGAGGGAGTCTGAAGGGATGGAAATGCACAGCCTCCCTGAAAAAGAATTCAGAATAAAAGTCATTACCATGCTGATGGACCTACAGAGAAATGTGTAAGAGCTGAGGGAGGAAGTGAGGGAACTGAGGAAAGACAATACAGAAATCAGACAAGCGATCGACGGGCTTAACAGCAGAATGGATGAGATGCGAGAGACTGTTAATGGAATAGAAAACAGAGAACAGGAGTACAGAGCAGCTGAGGCAGAGAGAGATAAAAGGATTTCTAGGAATGAAAGAATATTAAGAGAACTGTGTGACCAATCCAAACGGAACAATATTCGCATTATAGGAGTACCAGAGGAAGAAGAGAGAGAAAAAGGGATAGAAAGTGTCTTTGAAGAAATAATTGCTGAAAACTTTCCCTCGCTGGGGAAGGAAGTAGTCTCGCAGTCCACCGAAGCTCATAGATCTCCCAACACAAGGGACACAAGGAAGACAACACCAAGACACATAATTATTAAGATGGCAAAGATCAAAGATAAAGCCAGGGTATTAAAGGCAGCTAGAGAGAGAAAAAAGATCACCTACAAAGGAAAACCCATCAGACTATCATCAGACTTCTCAACAGAAACCTTACAGGCCAGAAGAGAATGGCATGATATATTTAACACTATGAAACAGAAGGGCCTCGAACCAAGAATATTGTATCCAGCACGATTATCATTTAAATATGATGGAGGGATTAAACAATTTCCAGATAAACGAAAGTTAAGAGAGTTTGCCTCTCATAAACCACCACTACAGGATGTCTTAAATGGACTGCTCTAGATGGAAGCACACCTAAGGCTAAAAAGATGTCACCAGAGAAAAAAAAATCATAGCAAAGAAAGCAGACCATCCAAATACTAACTAAAGGCAAAGAATAAAACACCTATTATAGAAAGAATGGAGGAGGAGGAATAAGAAGGGAGAGAAAGAAAGAAACATCAGACTGTGTTTACAATAACTTAACAAGAAAGTTAAGTTAGATTGTTAGATAGTAAAGAAGCAAGCCTTGAACCCTTGGTAACCACGAATCTAAAGCCAGCAATGGCAATAAGTACATACCTATCAATAATCACCCTAAATGTAAATGGACTGAATGCACCAATCAAAAGACACAGAGTAACAGAATGGATAAAAAAGCAAGACCCATCTATATGCTGCCTTCGAGAAACTCACCGCAAATCCAAAGATATACACAGACTAAAAGTGAAGGGATGGAAAAAGATATTTCATGCAAACAACAAAGAGAAAAAAGCAGGTGTTGCAGTACTTGTATCAGACAAAATAGACTTCAAAACGAAGAAAGTAGCAAAAGATAAAGAAGGACATTACATAATGATAAAGGGGTCAGTCCAACAAGAAGATATAACCATTATAAATATATATGCACCCAATACAGGAGCACCAGAATATGTGAGACAAATACTAACAGAATTAAAGGAGGAAATAGACAGCAATGCATTCATCTTAGGAGACGTCAACACACCACTCACTCCAGAGGACAGATCAACCAGACAGAAAATAAGTAAAGACACAGAGGCACTGAACAACACACTAGAACAGATGGACCTAACAGACATCTACAGAACTCTACACCCAAAAGCAACAGGATACACATTCTTCTCAAGTGCACATGGAACATTTTCCAGAATAGACCACATACTAGGCCACAAAAAGAACCTCAGTAATTTCCAAAATATTGAAATCCTACCAACCAACTTCTCAGATCACCAAGGTATAAAACTAGAAGTAAATTTTAGAAAGAAATCAAAAAGGCTCACAAATACATGGAGACTTAACAACACTCTCCTAATTAATCAATGGGTTAACGACCAAATCAAAACAGAAATCAAAGAATATATGGAGACTAATGACAAAAACAACACAAAGCCACAACTTCTGTGGGACGCAGCAAAGGCAGTTCTAAGAGGAAAGTATATTGCAATCCAGGCCTATTTAAAGAAGGAAGAACATTCCCAAATGAATAGTCTAAAGACACAATTACTGAAATTGGAAAAAGAAGAACAAATGAGGCCCAAAGTCACCAGAAGAGGGACATAATAAAGATTAGAGAAGAAATAAATAAAATTGAGAGGAATAAAACAATAGAAAAAATCAATAAAACCAAGAGCTGGTTCTTGGAAAAAATAAACAAAATAGGTAAACCCCTAGCCAGACTCATTAAGAGAAAAAGAGAATCTACACACATAAACACAATCAGAAATGAGAAAGGAAAAATCACGATGGACCCCACAGAAATACAAAGAATCATAAGAGAATATTATGAGAATCTATATGCTAACAAGCTGGAAAACATAGAAGAAATGGACAACTTCTTAGAAAAATACAACCTTCCAAGACTGACCAAGCAAGAAACAGAAAAACTAAACAGACCAATCACCAGTGACGAAATCGAATTGGTAATCAAAAAACTACCCAAGAACAAAACCCCTGGGCCTGATGGATTCACCTCTGAATTCTACCAGACATATAGAGAAGAAATAACACCGATTCTCCTTAAAGTTTTCCAAAAAATAGAAGAGGAGGGAATACTTCCAAAGTCATTCTATGAAGCCAGCATCACTCTAATACCAAAACCGGGCAAAGACCTCACCAAAAAAGAAAATTACAGACCAATATCCCTGATGAACGTAGATGCAAAAATACTCAACAAAATATTAGCAAACCGAATTCAAAAATACATCAAGAGGATCATACACCATGATCAAGTGGGATTCATCCCAGGGATGCAAGGATGGTACAACATTCGAAAATCCATCAACATCATCCACCACATCAACAAAAAGAAGAACAAAAACCACATGATCATCTCCATAGATGCTGAAAAAGCATTTGACAAAATTCAGCATCCATTCCTGATTAAAACTCTCAACAAAATGGGTATAGACGGCAAGTACCTCAACATCATTAAGGCTATATATGACAAACCCACAGCTAACATCATACTTAACGGTGAGACACTGAAAGCTTTTCATCTAAGATCGGGAACAAGACAAGGATGCCCACTCTCTCCACTGTTATTCATCATAGTACTGGAGGTCCTAGCCACAGCAATCAGACAAAACAAAGACATACAAGGCATCCAGATTGGTAAAGAAGAAGTCAAATTGTCACTATTTGCAGATGACATGATACTGTACATAAAAAACCCTAAAGATTCCATTCCAAAACTACTAGAACTAATATCTGAATTCAGCAAAGTTGCAGGATACAAAATTAACACACAGAAATCTGTTGCTTTCCTATACACTAATGATGAACTAACAGAAAGAGAAATCAGAAAAACAATTCCATTCACAATTGCATCAAAAAGAATAAAATACCTAGGAATAAACCTAACGAAGGAAGTGAAAGACCTGTACTCTGAAAACTACAAGACACTCCTAAGAGAAATTAAAGAGGACACTAACAAATGGAAATGCATCCCATGCTCTTGGCTAGGAAGAATAAATATTGTCAAAATGGCTATACTACCTAAAGCAATCTACAGATTCAATGCAATCCCTATCAAACTACCAACAGCTTTCTTCAATGAACTGGAAGAAATAATTCTAAAATTCATATGGAACCACAAAAGACCCCGAATAGCCAAATCAATCCTGAGAAGGAGGAATAAAACAGGGGGAATTACACTCCCTGACTTCAAGCTCTACTACAAAGCCACAGTAATCAAGACAATTTGGTATTGGCACAAAAACAGACCCACAGACCAGTGGAACAGAATAGAAAATCCAAACATTAACCCAAACATATACAGTCAATTAATATTTGATAAAAGTGCCTTGGATATACAATGGGGAGATGACAGCCTCTTCAGCAGCTGGTGTTGGAAAAACTGGACAGCTACATGTAAGAGAATGAAACTGGACTACTGTCTAGCCCCATACACAAAGGTAAACTCAAGGTGGATCAAAGACTTGAATGTAAGTCATGAAACCATAAAACTCTTAGAAAAAAACAAAGGCAAAAATCTCCTGGACATAAACATGAGCAACTTCTTCATGAACATATCTCCCCGGGCAAGGGAAACAAAAGCAAAAATGAACAAGTGGGACTATATCAAGCTGAAAAGCTTCTGTACAGCAAAGGACACCATCAGTAGAACAAAAAGACATCCTACAGTATGGGAGAATATATTCATAGAAAACGTATCTGATAAAGGGTTGACATCCAAAATATATAAAGAACTCATGCACCTTAACAAACAGAAAGCAAATAATCCAATTAAGAAATGGGCAGAGGACATGAATAGACACTTCTCCAAAGAAGAAATTCAGATGGCCAACAGGCACATGAAAAGATGCTCCACATCGCTAATCATCAGAGAAATGCAGATTAAAACCACAATGAGATATCACCTCACACCAGTGAGGTTGGGCAACATCTAAAACACAAACAACAACAAATGTTGGCTAGGATGTGGAGAAAAGGGAACCCTCCTACACTGCTGGTGGGACTGCAAATTAGTTCAACCATTGTGGAAAGCAGTATGGAGGTTCCTCAAAAAAGTCAAAATAGAAATACCATTTGACCCAGGAATTCCACTCCTAGGAATTTACCCTAAGAATGCAGCAGCCCAATTTGAAAAGGACAGATGCACCCCTATGTTTATTGCAGCACTATTTACAATAGCCAAGAAATGGAAGCAACCTAAGTGTCCATCAGTAGATGAATGGATAAAGAAGATGTGGTACATATACACAATGGAATATTATTCAGCCATAAGAAGAAAACAAATCCTACCATTTGCAACAACATGGATGGAGCTAGAGGGTATTATGCTCAGTGAAATAAGCCAAGCCGAAAAAGACAAGTATCAAATGATTTCACTCATATGTGGAGTATAAGAACAAAGAAAAAACTGAAGGAACAAAACAGCAGCAGACTCACAGAACCCAAGAACGGACTAATAGTTACCAAAGGGAAAGGGACTGGGGAAAATGGGCGGGAAGGGAGGGATAAGAGGGAAAAAGGGGCATTACGATTAGCAGATGTAATGTTGGGGGGGCATGGGGAGGGCAGTTCAACTCAGAGAAGACAAGTAGTGATTCTATAGCATCTCACTACGCTGATGGACAGTGACTGTAATGGGGTTTGTGGGGGGGACCTGATGAATGGGTAGTTTAATAATCGTAATATTGCACATGTAATTGTAAGTTAATGATAATAAAATAAATTATATTAATAAATAAATAAATAAATAAATAAAAATGGAAATGGTCACATATACAGGCTGGTAGAATGGGTATAGAAAATCAGGGTGGGAGCGAGAATTTAATCCTCTGAGTATCCTTTTTACAGTTTTGACTTCTGAATTTTGTAAGTGATTTAAATATTAAAAAAATAAAATTAAGGAAAATAAGGAAAAAAAACCCTAAAATTGAATACAAACAGAAACAAATGAATGGAATTGAATATAAAACCTAATCACACTGAGAAAATAATTACTTGAAGTTACTTGAGAACATGAAACACTGACATCTTCCACACATAAACTCTAAGGACAAATGAAACAAAGATATTTTTAACTGCATTCAATAAATATATTGTTAGTAATATTGTTCTTATACTCTTGTATATTAAAAAATATAAAAGAAATACACTTTTGCATATTATAAAATAAATAAATAAATGTTAATGTTACTGGAAACCAAGATTTCCAAGTTAAGAAGATAAGGAAAAAAGCACCGTATTAACTGAATTGAAACTATCAAAATAAAGTCATGATACATATATTGTATATACATATATATTTACATATATAGGAGCTACATATGTTTATATATTTACAGGAGATACATCTATTAAGTAAATAATTACACACATAATTACAGTGGAATGGAGCCTAGCATTTAGCGAAGAGTTTGCACCACCACTGTTCAACACCTTAATTTCCCCAGACTAAAAAGCAGCCTTGCCTGAAATGTAGCCACAATACTCAGTGCCCACCACAAGGAGTGAGTGCTTAGAGTGAGGGCACCTTGTGCCTAGAATGAACACTTACATCATGCCACATGTGTGGGGATGTTCGTTTTCTAATGGCAGGAATTAAACTGTGAAGGCCGGTGGTGAGTTTCGTAGCCATGTTCTAATAATCGGTGAGTGGTGCGTGCCTTTCCCAGACAAGACTGAGAAATGCTCTGTATCTTCCCATCTTCTTCTAACGAAAGTCACCGTGCTTTGGAGCTAAATGCTGTTGTGACATCTTCCACACATAAACTCTAAGGACAAATTAAATTGACAGCTAGTTCTCAGCCCCTAATTTTAGTGGGAAATAAATGTCCAGTGAGATCTTGAATGATGGTGTCACTAATCAAAATTGGTCGCACACCAATGACTGAATTTATAGTAAAAAAATCATGAGCTAGATTGAAAGCAGAAGAGCTTGGGTTGAGCTTTAGTTGTACACCAGTCTTGTAATGTTTGTAATGGTCAGATAACCTCTGAATGTGTGCCCTCTGTGTCCTGCTTCTTTTAAAAGCTCCATTGCTATGCAAATATAGTTACAAAAACTAGCACCCATGAAAGGGCCCACAAGTAGAGATTCCCATCTCTCTTTTAGTACAATGTGGTAAGGAATTTCAGATTTCTGGTTGTCTGATCTATTAAGGTTTTTGCCATCTAAAAGGTTGCTAGTGGTTAGTCCAATTACTTAGGGAACCGGTACCTAGGAACTAGTACCAAGGGAAGTGGGGTGGCCTCCAAAGGAAAGTGAATTCAAGCTCAGCAGTTGTTTTAACTGTATATTTTAGCCATATCATAAGCAAATTGTAGCCAGTATTGGGCATTTGTCTAGAAGTGACTAAGGATGCAAAGGGCAATATTAAGGTTGCTACCTTCTAGGCAGGGGTGTGCTGGTAAATGTTTAATAACAGATTCTCTTGGAAAATGGGAGTGGAGAAGGCTCTGATTTGTAGTGTTTTCTGATTTCCATTGTGTGAAGATTTCCACAGGCTGATTTCAAGTTACCAAGGATTTAACGACCGTCTGTCAAGATTCCTAACAATTTAACAATTGATTCTCATAAGCTGGTTCTATCTGGCTGCAGTAAACCATTGCTTATAGGTACTATAGTTAACAAGTAACAAGTTGTTTGTGAACAATCCAGGACCTTAAACCAAAAAAGGTGAAGGAAAATATCTAAGAAAATTAAGAAAACATGCGTACAGGTTGAAGTGTGACAATGTACAGCACCAGCTCCCTGTCCTCGCACGTCCGTGGGTCTGTGGCTGTCTTGTTCGCACTGTCATTAGTTTGCTTTTAGTCTTGAGTGGAAGCTGTTTTCCTCCAGTTTTCTCTCCTGGAGGATTCCTAAGAATTCTGAGATTGAGACCTCTGGCGGGAACAGTCTTCCTGACTCAAGCGGGGCGTATTTCTCCTTCATCAACAGAGAAGGATGCAAAAATCAACACCCTAGAGTTTAAACTGCTGTTTTAGTTGTGACTCGTGCCTGTAAGGTCCTTTCCACTGAGGTCAAGGGCAATCTTTTTCTGACGTCTCTTTCGGAAGATGAAGCCTCTGGTTTTTAAATAGGGCTGTTTTGGAAAAGCTACTTATCTGTTGGTAAAAGTGTGCACTGATTCCACTTATATGAAGTACCTGGAGTAGTCACATTCATAGAGATGGGGAGTAGAATTGGTGGTTGCCTGGGGCTGGAGGAGGGGAAAATAGGGATTTAGTGTTTAGTGGGTACAGAGTTTGTTTTGCGAGATGAAAAGAGTTTTGGAGATGGACGGTGGCAGTGGTTGTCTAACTGTCAATGTACTTAGACCACTGAGCTGTACACTTAAAAATGGTTCAAAATGGTTAAAATGGTAAATCTTAAGTGTAGTTTACCATAATGAAAAAAAATTAAAAACTGAGTATATCACATGAGTGATTTACAATATTAGGCAAAATCAGCCTGTAATGAGGAAGAGTCTGTAATTGGGGGCAGATTAAGATGCCTAACTATCAGGTAATAGCTTGAGAGCCCATGGAGCTGACTTCAATGTCATTAAGACAAAAGGCAATGGTTCAGGCCAAGCATGAGTTCCTAAACGTTTAACTAGAGATGAGCATTCTATTTGTCCTTCTATGTTACCCGAGGGTGATACAGGCAGTAAGGTACAGGGCTTTACAAAGCTCCTTAACAAAGGTCCCAGTGAAATGAGTGCTTCTGCCCCTAGGGAGAGTTCAAGATTTCTTAGGTGGGAAATGTTATACTACCATTAAAGCTGTGGATTTCTGAAAAGAGAAAACTTCTGATAAACATACAAACTTCCAAACACATTCATATCCTATTGTTGGGGCGATTTCATACAATCCATTTGGAGGTACTCAAAGAAGCTTTGTTTCTATCCTCTTTTGTATCTTTAGAGTTTGGCCAGAACCTTGTTACAGGCAGGTAGGATATGTGCTAGAAACATTCTTGACTGCTTTAAAGTATTTTCACCCCCATTGTTGGAGTAAGGCGGTTGCCAAGCTATCTCTGCTATGGAAATAAGACGGAAGAGCTTGCCTACTGTGTTAATCAGCTCTCTGGGGGTGGAAGAGGGTGGGATCCTCTCTTGAAGTATACACAATTAATTTAGAAGGGTATAATCAATGATTACCTTGAGGGAGAACATGTTTTGGACAGAAAGGACATGGACAAACCTCCAGGGCCTTTTTAGTCATAAAGTATACCATGATTGGCTTTCATGGACAATGGTACTGAAACCTAGAAACAAAATAATTTGTAGACAATTACTGTACCAGTTTTAATGCTTAGCGATTGTGTATCTCAGTAATCTTTATTCAGGAAGTGGGAGCAATGAAGCAGAGTTGAAGATGACATTGGTATGCAGGAAGGAGTTAACACGGCAAGCCTGCAGTGACCATCGTTAGATGGTCTGCTTGCAAGGTTGGTGGTCCTTGGTTGGATTTCAGGAATGTTCCCACTGTTCCCCACTGGTAAGTGTGGCCCACTGTTCGCAGACTGCAAACTGTGGTTTATGCCAGCACCTGCTTTCTTTCTCGGAATCTGGAGTTTGACCTACATGGCCAGCCCCCAGTGAAAACGCTGGTCACAGAGTCACTAATAGCTTTCCTTGGGCAGAAACACTGCACATAGGCACTTTCACTGCTGGGGGAAGTGTGTGCTCTGTGTGACCCTTCATGGGATGGTATTTGGGATGAATGTGTCCTCTGCTAAATTCATATATTGAAGCCTTAAGTGCCAACGTGACTGTATTTGGAGATAGGGCCTTTATGGAAGTAATTAAAAGTTAAATAGGGTCATGAGGGTGGGACCCTGAACTAATAAGATTAGTGACCTTATAAGAAGAGATACTAAAGAGCTCTCGGTCTCTCTCCCCTTGCAAACACATGCATGGAGGAAAGGCCATATGAAAACACAATGAGGAACAGCTGTTTACAAGCCAAGAAGAGGGCTCTCACTCGAAACTGAATCAGACAGCACCTTGATCTTGGACTAGCTTCTAGAATTGTGAGAAAATACATCTGTTGTTTAAGCTGCCCAGTCTGTGGCTTTTTATTATGGCAGCTCTAGGAAACTAATGCAGCATTCCTCATGAAGGGCAGCCTGTCTCTCAGATTCAAAGACTGGCATTCCCATACACTCTTTCATTCCTTTATTACTTATGCATGTGCTCCTTAATAATGAGAGATTGTTTCATATGTTTTAAAGGTTTTATAAAAATGGTATCAAAACATATGTATGCTTCTGCAACTTTTATTCTTTATTTTTTGTTTTGTTTTTTGCTCCATCTTATATTTGTGAGATTTGTCCATGTGGATACATCTTTGGCTTTAGTTTTAGAACTGTACAAAACACTTTGTAAAATGCAAATAACCATATCACTTCCTGGATTTAGATGTTTCAGGTTTCCCACTCAAAAAACACAGTTAAAAACCACAAGCATTTAAAGAGAAGAGGTAAAGGATGGGGTGTGGCAAACCGAGATGCCTTTGGATATTTTCAGGTGGGAACCCCTGCATTAAATCTATGTAAATATTCTGATATCTCAAGAGTAGTAAAAAAATTGGAATTATATACAGGATATCTTAAAGGGACTGCTCTAGATGGAAGCATTCCTAAGGCTAAAAAGATGTTACCAGAGAAAATAAAATCCTAGCAAAGAAAGAAGACCATCCAAATACTAACTTAAGGCAAAGAATAAAACACTTAGTATATAAAGAATGGAGGAGGAAGAATAAGAAGGGAGAGAAATAAAGAATAATCAGACTGTGTTTACAATAACTTAACAAGAAAGTTAAGTTAGACTACGAGATAGTAAGAAGCAACCCTTGAAACTTTGGTAACCACAAATCTAAAGCCGGCAATGGCAATGAGTACATATCTATCGATAATCACCCTAAATGTAAATGGACTGAATGCACCAATCAAAAGACACAGAGTAATAGAATGGATAAAAAAGCAAGACCCATCTATATGCTGCTTACAAGAGACTCACCTCAAACCCAAAGATATACACAGACTACAGGTGAAGGGATGGAAAAAGATATTTCATGCAAACAGCAAGGAGAAAACAGCAGGTGTTGCAGTACTTGTATCAGACAAAATACACTTCAAAACGAAAAAGTAGCAAGAGATAAAGAACGTCATTACATAATGATAAAGGGGTCAGTCCAACAAGACGATATAACAATTATAAATATATATGCACCCAACACAGGAGCACCTGCATATGTGTAACAAATACTAACAGAATTAAAGGAGGAAATAGAAAGTAATGCATTCATTTTAGGAGACTCCAACACACCACTCACTCCAAAGGGCATATCAACCAGACAGAGAATAAGTAAAGACACAGAGGCACTGAACAACACACTAGAACAGATGGACCTAACAGACATCTACAGAACTCTACACCTAAAAGCAGCAGGATACACATTCTTCTCAAGTGCACATGGAACATTTACAAAATAGACCACATACTAGGCCACAAAAAGAACCTCAGTAAATTCAAAAATATTGAAATTCTACCAACCAACTTCTCAGATCACAATGATGTAAAACTAGAAATAAATTGTACAAAGAAAACAAAAAGCCTCACAAATACATGGAGACTTAACAACATTCTCCTAATTAATCAATGGATAAATGACCAAATTAAAACAGAGATCAAACAATATATGGAGAGTAATGACAATAACACAAAGCCGCAACTTCTGTGGGACACAGCAAAGGCAGTTCTAAGAGAAAAAGAGAATCTACACACGCAAACAGAATCAGAAATGAGAAAAGACAAATCACAACGGACCCCACAGAAATACAAACAATCATAAGAGAATATTATGAGATTCTATATGCTAAAAAGCTGGAAAACATAGAAGAAATGGACAACTTCTTAGAAAAATACAACCTCCAAGACTGATCAAACAAGAAACAGAAAACCTAAACAGACCAATCACCAGAAACGAAATTGAATCGGTAATCAAAAAACTACCTAAGAACAAAACCCCCTGGCCAGATGGATTCACCTCTGAATTTTACCAGACATATAGAGAAGAAATAATACCCATTCTCCTTAAAGTTTTCCAAAAAATAGAAGAGGAGGGAATACTTCCAAATTCACTCTATGAAGCCAGCATCACTCTAATACCAAAACCGCGGAAAGATCTCACCAAAAAAGAAAATTACAGACCAATATCCCTGATGAACGTAGATGCAAAAATACTTAACAAAATATTAGTAAACCGAATTCAAAAATACATCAAGAGGTTCATACACCATGACCAAGTGGGAGTCATCCCAGGGATGCAAGGATGGTACAACATTCGAAAATCCATCAACATCATCCACCACATCAACAAAAAGAAGAACAAAAACCACATGATCATCTCCATAGATGCTGAAAAAGCATTTGACAAAATTCAGCATCCATTCCTGATTAAAACTCAACAAAATGGGTATAGACGGCAAGTACCTCAACATCATAAAGGCTATATATGACAAACCCACAGCTAACATCATACTTAACGGCGAGACGCTGAAAGCTTTTCATCTAAGATCGGGAACAAGACAGGATGCCCACTCTCTCCACTGTTATTCAACATAGTACTGGAGGTCCTAGCCACAGCAATCAGACAAAACAAAGACATACAAGGCATCCAGATTGGTAAAGAAGAAGTCAAATTGTCACTATTTGCAGATGACATGATACTGTACATAAAAAACCGTAAAGACTCCACTCCAAAACTACTAGAACTAATATCTGAATTCAGCAAAGTTGCAGGATACAAAATTAACACACAGAAATCTGTTGCTTTCCTATACACTAATGATGAACTAACAGAAAGAGAAATCAGAAAAACAATTCCATTCACAATTGCATCAAAAAGAATAAAATGCCTAGGAATAAACCTAATGAAGGAAGTGAAAGACCTGTACTCTGAAAACTACAAGACACTCCTAAGAGAAATTAAAGAGGACACTAACAAATGGACATGCATCCCATGCTCTTGGCTAAGAAGAATAAATATTGTCAAAATGGCTATACTACCTAAAGCAATCTATAGATTCAATGCAATCCCTATCAAACTACCAACAGCTTTCTTCAATGAACTGGAACAAATAATTCTAAAATTCATATGGAACCACAAAGACCCCGAATAGCCAAAGAAATCCTGAGAAGGAGGAATAAACCAGGGGGAATTATGTTCCCTGACTTCAAGCTCTACTGCAAAGCCACAGTAATCAAGACAGTTTGGTATTGGCACAAAAACAGACCCACAGACCAGTGGAACAGAATAGAAAATCCAAACATTAACCCAAACATATATGGTCAATTAATATTTGATAAAGGAGCCTTGAATATACAATGGGGAGATGACAGCCTCTTCAGCAGCTAGTGTTGGCAAAACTGGACAGCTACATGTAAGAAAATGAAACTGGACTACTGCCTAGCCCCATAAACAAAGGCAAACTCAAGGTGGATCAAAGACCTGAATGTAAGTCATGAAACCATAAAACTCTTAGAAAAAAACAGGCAAAAATCTCTTGGACATAAACATGAGCGACTTCTTCATGAACATATCTCCACGGGCAAGGGAAACAAAAGCAAAAATGAACAAGTGGGACTATATCAACTTGAAAACCTTTTTGCACAGCAAAGACACCATCAGTAGAACAAAAGGACATACTACAGCTTGGGAGAATATATTCATTAATGACATGTCAGATAAGGGGTTGACATCCAAAATATATAACGAACTCATGCACCTCAACAAACAAAAAGTAAATATTCCAATTAAGAAATGGGCAGAGGATATGAATAGACATTTCTCCAAAGAAGAAATTCAGATGGCCAACAGGCACATGAAAAGATGCTCCACATCCCTAATCATGAGAGAAATGCAGATTAAAACCACAATGAGATATCACCTCAGACCAGTGAGGACGGCCAACATCCAAAACACAAACGACAACAAATGTTGGCGAGGATGTGGAGAAAGTGGAACCCTCCTACACTGCTGGTGGGAATGCAAATTAGTTCCACCGTTGTGGAATGCAGTATAGAGGTTCCTCAAAAAACTCAAAATAGAAATACCATTTGACCCAAGAATCCCACTCCTAGGAATTTACCCTAAGAATGCAGCAGCACAATTTGAAAAAGACATATGCACCCCTATGTTTATAGCAGCACTATTTACAATAGCCAAGAAATGGAAGCAACCTAAGTGTCCATCATTAGATGAATGGATAAAGAAGAGATGGTACATATACACAATGGAATATTATACAACCACGGGAAGAAAACAAATCCTACCATTTGCAACAACATGGATGGAGCTAGAGAGTATTATGCTCAGTGAAATAAGCCTAGCCGAAAAAGACAAGTACCAAATGATTTCACTCATATGTGGAGTATAAGAACAAAGAAAAAACTGAAGGAATAAAACAGTAGGAGACTCACAGAACCCAAGAATGGACTAATAGTTGCCAAAGGGAAAGGGACTGGGGAGGATGGGTGGGAATGGAGGGACTAGGAAGAATAAGGGGCATTACGATTAGCTGGTGTAATGTTGGGGGGGCACGGGGAAGGTTGTACTACTCAGAGAAGACAAGTAGTGACTCTATAGCATCTCACTACGCTGATGGACAGTGACTGTAATGGGGTTGGTGGGGGTGACCTGATGAAGGGAGTAGTTTAATCACCATAATATTTGCTATGTAATTGTAGATTAATGATACCAAAATAAACTAAAAAAAAAAGACATCCTACAGTTTGGGAGAATATATTCATAAATGACATGTCAGATAAGGGGTTGACATCCAAAATATATAAAGAACTCACGCACCTCAACAAACAAAAAGTAAATAATCCAATTAAGAAATGGGCAGAGGATATGAATAGACACTTCTCCAAAGAAGAAATTCAGATGGCCAACAGGCACATGAAAAGATGCTCCACACTGCTAATCATCAGAGAAATGCAAATTAAAACCACAATGAGATATCACCTCACACCAGTGAGGATGGCCAACATCCAAAACACAAACAACAAATGTTGGCGAGGATGTGGAGAAAGGAGAACCCTCCTACACTGATGGTGGAATGCAAATTAGTTTAACCGTTGTGGTATGCAGTATGGAATCTCCTAAAAAATCTCAAAACAGAAATGTCTTTTCACCCAGGAATCCCACTCCTAGGAATTTACCCTCAGAATGCAGCAGCCCAGTTTCAAAAAGACAGATGCACCCCTATGTTTTTCGCAGCACTATTTACAATAGCCAAGAAATGGAAGCAACCTAAGTGTCCATCAGTAGATGAATGGATAAGGAACATGTGGTACATATACACAATGGAATATTATTCAGCCATAAGAAGAAAACAAATCCAAACATTTGCAACAACATGGATGGAGCTAGAGGGTACTATGCTCAGTGAAATAAGCCAAGCCGAAAAAGACAAGTATCAAATTATTTCACTCATCTGTGGAGCATAAGAGCAAAGAAAAAAAAAACCTGAAAATAAAAAAACAGCAGTAGACTCACAGAACCCAAGAATGGACTAACAGTTACAAAGGGAAAGGGACTGGGGTGAAAGGGTGGTAAGGGAAGGACAAGGGGGGAAAAGGAGCATTTTGATTAGCAGACGTAATGTTGGGGGGGGCACGGCAAGGGCTGTACAACTCAGAGAAGACAAGTAGTGACTCTATAGCATCTCACTATGCTGATGGATAGTGACTGGAATGGGGTAGGTGGGGGGGACCTCATAAAGTGGGGAGTTTATAACCATAATGTTGCTCATGTAATTGTAGATTAATGATACCAAAATAAAACTAAAAAAAAGATTGGAATTATTTTTGAAAGCTGCCATATTTTGCATATACTTACCTTATTCGATTTCAAACACACACACACACACACACACACACACACACAAACACACACACGGAGCTAAAACTAAACATAGCCTCAAACTGTATGTGGCCTTCTTTGTGCTGCATTGTTATTTCTGTCCTTGAGTACAAAAACCCCAAACTCTGTAGCACAGTATTTACATTCTTCAGGATCTGGCCCTTTGCTATTCCTTCAGCTTTGTCTCCACACACTTTGTTTAAGTCCTGCCATTGGTGATTTGTGAAGGTGTGCCTCTGCTTTCATGCCTCACTGTTACAGTACAGTTCTCTGCTTGGAAGTTTTTTTACCCAGAATATCCACTTATCTACCTTTCAGTAACTTTTTTTTACAGTGATAAACTTTTTATTTTGGAATACTTTTAGATTTTTTTTAATTAAAAAAAATTTTTTGCTATTTTTTTATTATGGTATTATTGGTATACACTCTTATGAAGATTTCACATGAAAAAACAATGTGGTTATTACATTTACCCATATTATCAAGTCCCCATCCATACCCCAATGCAGTCACTGCCCTTGGGTGTAGTAAGATGCCACAGATTCACTATTTGCCTTCTCTGTGCTACACTGTTTTCCCGGTGACCCCCCACACCATGTGTACTAAACATAATACCCCTCAATCCCCTTCTCCCACCCTCCTCACCCACCCTCCCACACCCCTCCCCTTTAGTAACCACTAGTTCCTTCTTGGAGTCTCTGAGTCTGCTTCTGTTTTGTTCCTTCAGTTTGCTTCGTTGTTATACTCCACAAATGAGGGAAATCATTTGGCACTTGTCTTTCACCGCCTGGCTTATTTCACTGAGCATAATATCCTCCATCTCCATCCATGTTATTGCAAATGGTAGGATTTGTTTCTTTCTTATGACTGAATAGTATTCCATTGTGTATATGTACCACATCTTCTTTCTCCATTTATCTACTGATGGACACTTAGGTTGCTTCCATATCTTGGCTATTGTAAATAGTGCTGCGGTAAACATATAGTTGCATATGTCTTTTTGAATCTGAGAAGTTGTATTCTTTGGGTAAATTCCTAGGAGTGGGATTCCTGGGTCAAATGGTATTTCTTTTTTTGCTTTATTGAGGAACCTCCATATTGCTTTCCATAATGGTTGACCTAGCTTACATTCACCCCAGCAGTGTAACAGGGTTTTCCCTTTCTCCATATCCTCACCAGCATTTGTTCTTAGTCTTTTTGATGCTGGCCATCCTAACTGGTGTGAGGTGGTATCTCATTGTGGTTTTAATTTGCATTTCCCTAATGATTAGTGATGTGGAGCATCTTTTCATGTGTCTGTTGGCCATCCGAATTTCTTCCTTGGAGCACTGCCTCTTCATAGCCTCTGCCCATTTTTAATCAGGTTATTTGCTTTATGGGTGTTGAGGTGTGTGAGTTCTTTATATATTTTGGATGGTAACCCCTTGTCGGATATGTCATTGACAGATATATTCTCCCATTGTGTAGGATGCCTTTTTGTTCTGTTGATGGTGTCCTTTGCCGTTAAGAAACTTTAGTTTGATGTAGTCCCATGAGTTCATTTTTGCTTTTGTTTCCCTTGCTCGAGGAGATGCGTTCAGGAAGAAGTCGCTCATGCTTATATTCAGGAGATTTTTGCCTATGTTGTCTTCTAAGAGTTTTATGGTTTCATGACTTACATTCAGGTCCTTGATCCATTTCGAGTTTACTTTTGTGTATGGGGTTAAGCAATAATCCAGTTTCATTCTCTTGCATGTAGCTGTCCAGTTTTTCCAACACCAGCTGTTGAAGAGGCTGTCATTTCCCCATTGTATGTCCATGGCTCCTTTATCACATATTAATTGATCATTAATGGTTGGGTTTATATCACCGTTCTCTAGTCTGTTCCATTGGTCTCTGTGTCTGTTCTTGTGCCCATACCAAATTGTCTTGATTACTCTGGCTTTGTCATGGAGCTTGAAGTTGGGGAGCATAATCTCCCCACCTTTATTCTTCGTTCTTAGGATTGCTTTGGCTATTTTGGGTCATTTTTGGTTCCATATGAATTTTAGAACTATTTGCTCTAGTTCACTGAAGAATGCTGTTGGTATTTTGATAGGAATTGCATTGAATCTGTAGATTGCTTAGGCAGGATGGCCATTTTGACAGTATTAATTCTTCCTATCCATGAACACAGGATGTGTTTCCATTTATTGGTATCTTCTTTAATTTCTCTTAGGAGTGTCTTGTAGTTTTCAGAGTATAGGTCTTTCTTGCTTGGTTAGGTTTATTCCTAGGTATATATATATATTTTGATGTAACTGTGAATGGAATTGTTTTCCTGATTTCTTTTTCTGTTTGGTCATTGTTAGTGTATAGGAAAGCAACAGATTTCTGTGTGTTAATTTTGTATCCTGAACCTTTGCTGAATTCAGATATTAATTCTAGTAGTTTTGGAGTGGATTTTTTAGGGTTTTTTATGTACAGTATCATGTCATCTGCAAACAGGGACTGTTTAACTTCTTCCTTTCCAATCTGGATACCTTTTATTTCCTTGTGCTGTCTGATTGCCATGGCTAGCATTTCCAGTACTATGTTGAATAGAAGTGAGGAGAGTGGGTGTTCTTGTCTTGTTCCTGATCTTAAAGGGAAAGCTTTAAGCTTTTCACTGTTAAGTATAATGTTGGCTGTGGGTTTGTCATATATGGCCTTTATTATGTTGCGGCACTTGGCCTCTATACCCATTTTGTTGAGAATGGATGTTGAATTTTGTCAAATGCTTTTTCAGCAGCTATGGAGATGATCATGATGTGGTGGATGATGTTGATTGGAATACTTTTAGATTTATAGAAAATATGTAAAGACAAAATACAGAGGCTTTCCTTGCACTCCTCACCCAGTTTACCCTAATATTAACATCATACATTACCATAGAATATTTGTTCAAATTAAGAAAACAACATTGGTGTGTTATTATTAACTAAACTCTAGACTCTCTGTGGATTTCGTTAGTGTTTTGTTTTTAGTTCCAGGATCCAATCTAGGATACTGAATTGCACTTAGTCATCATGTCTCCTTAGAGACATATCTCTGGTCTGTGACAGTTTGTTTTTCACGATCTTAACAATTTTGGGGAGTAGTTTTAAAATTTTTATTAAAAAAATTTTTCAGCTTTACGGAGGTATAAATGACATACAAAATTGTAAGATATTTAGTGTATAGTGTGGTGACTTGATACATGTACACATTGTGAAGATAATTAACACATCTATCACCTCACATATGTATCCCTCTCTCTCTTTTTTTTCCTCTGGTGAAAACAAATATCAGTTATATAATACAATGTTATCAACTATAGTCACCATTTTTCATATTAGATCCTTAGACTTTATTCATTTTGTTGCTGAATGTTTGTACCCTTTTACCAACCTCTATTTCCTTCAGTGCCTGGCAACCACTTTTCTACCCTGTTTCTATAAGTTTGTTTATTTTTTCTAATTTTTTAGATTCCACATATGAGTGATACCATGCAGTACTTGTCTCTGTCTGGCTTATTTCACTTAGCATAATGCCCTTCACATTGGTCGCAAATGTCAGGATTTCCTTCTTTCTCATGACTGAACAACATTTTATACACACACACACACACACACACACATATATATACATACACATACATACATATGTGTGTGTATATATATATGTTTTCTCCCTCAGATAGATAGGCAGGGATGTGTTCCCTTTTCTTCACATCCTTACAGACACTTGTTTCCTCATCATTTACATGTTAGCTTCCCTAATAGGTGTGAGGTGATACCTCATTGTGGTTTTGATGTACATTTCCCTGATGATTAGTGATGTTGAGCGCATTTTCATGTACCTCTTTCATGTATGTGCCATTTCTATGACTTTGGAAAAATGTCTGTTCTGTTCCTCTGCCTATTTAAAAATATTTTTTTTTCTGTTGAGGTGTATGAGTTGTTTTAGATATTAACTGGTTACCAGATATATTATTTGCAAATATGTTCTATCGTTCTGTAGGTTGCCTTTTCATTCTGTTAATGGTTTCCTTTGCTGTGCAGAAGTATTTAGTTTCATGTAGTCCTACCTGTTTACTTTTGCTTTTGGTGTCAAATTAAAAAAATAATTGACAAAACCAGTGGCAAGAGCTTACCACCTCTGTTTTCTCCTAGGAATTTTAGGGTTTCAGATCTTACATTCAAGTTTGTAATCCATTTTGAGTTGATTTTTGTATAGGGTATAATACAGGGCTCCAGTTTTTCCAACACCATTTATGAAGACACTGTCCTTTCCCCATTGTATAGTCTTAGCTCTTTTGTTGTAAATTAATTGACCATATATGTGTGGGTTTATTTCTGGGTTCTCTATTCTGTTCCGTTGATCTGTTTGTTTTTAGGCCAACCCCATACTGCTTTGATTACTGCAGCTTTGTACCATAGTTTAAAATCAGGAAGTGTGATGCTTAACCTTTGTTTTTCTTTCTCAAGGTTGCTTTGGCTCTTCAGGGTCCTTTGTGGTTCCAAACAAATTTTAGGATTGATTTTCTATTTCTGTGAAGAATGCCATTGGAATTTTGGTAGGGATCGCAGTAAAACTGTAGATTGCTTTGGGTTGTTGGGACATCTTAACAATATTAATTCTTCGAATCCATGAGCATGAAATATCTTTAAATTTATTTGTGTTGTCTTAAATTTCTTTCATCAATGTCTTAAGTTTTCAGGGTACAGATCTTTTACCTTCTTGGTTACATTTATTCATAGGCATTTTATTTTTTTGATACAATTATAAGTGGGATTATTTTCTTAATTCCTCTTTCTGATAGTTCATTTTAGGTGTATAGAAATGCAACAGATTTTTGTATTGATTTTGTATTCTGCAACTTTTTGTATACTTGCCTAGAGAGGCAGCACAGCAGAAGAGAGTGAATGTATTTTGGACTGTCACTGCCTAGGTTGATTATCCAAGCTCTGCTACTTCTCAGTTGCTCACCTTGGGCAAGCTGTTTAACTGGCTCACCTGTGAAAAGGCGGTAGTGGCCGTATCCATCTTACTGAGTTGTTGTAGGGATTAAGAATACATTTAGGACTTCCGGGAAGATGGCGGCGTGGGCAGGGCGGCAGAAATCTCCTCTCAACACTATATTTATCAACGAAAACACAGCAAATACATCTATACCTAAAAGAGAGACCAGAATACACAGGAAAGGGCACAGTGTGCAGCTACACCCGAGAGCACTCGGCACCCCAAGAGGCGGTCTTAAAGAGCCCAGCTGACATACATGGCAACTACCAGTGACCAATTCTATAGCCATGAAAAGACAGAGAATATGATTCAGAACAAAATCAACCAGACAACCCCAGAGAGGGAGCCTGAAGGGATGGAAATGCACAGTCTTCCTGAAAAAGAATTCAGAATAAAAGTCATAACCATGCTGATGGACCTACAGAGAAATGTGCAAGAGCTAAGGGAGGAAGTGAGGGAAGTGAGGAAAGACAATGCAGAAATCAGACAAGCGATCGACGGGCTGAACAGGAGACTGGATGACATGCAAGAGACTGTTAATGGAATAGAAATCAGAGAACAGGAATACAGAGAAGCTGAGGCAGAGAGAGATAAAAGGATTTCTAGGAATGAAAGAATATTAAGAGAACTGTGTGACCAATCCAAATGGAACAATATTCGCATTACAGGAGTACCAGAGGAAGAAGAGAGAGAAAAAGGGAAAGAAAGTGTCTTTGAAGAAATAATTGCTGAAAACATTCCCTCGCTGGAGAAGGAAATAGTCTCGCGGTCGACCGAGGCCCACAGATCTCCCAACACAAGGGACAAAAGGAAGACAACACCAAGACACATAATAATTAAGATGGGAAAGATCAAAGATAAAGACAGGGTACTAAAGGCACCTGGTGAGAGAAAAAAGATCACCTACAAAGGAAAACCCATCAGACTATCATCAGACTTCTCAACAGAAACCTTACAGGCCAGAAGAGAATGGCATGAGATATTTAACGCTATGAAACAGAAGGGCCTCGAACCAAGAATATTGTATCCAGCACGATTATCATTTAAATATGATGGAGGGATTAAACAATTTCCAGACAAACGAAAGTTGAGAGAGTTTGCCTCTCATAAACCACCACTACAGGATATCTTAAATGGACTGCTCTAGATGGAAGCACTCCTAAGGCTAAAAACATGTCACCAGAGAAAACAAAATCATAGCAAAGAAAGCAGACCATCCAAATACTAACTAAAGGAAAAGAATAAAACACCTAGTATATAAAGAATGGAGGAGGAGGAATAAGAAGGGAGAGAAAGAAAGAAACATCAGACAGTGTTTACAATAACTTAACAAGAAAGTTAAGTTAGATTGTTAGATAGTAAAGAAGCAACCCTTGAACCCTTGGTAACCACGAATCTAAAACCAGCAATGGCAGTAAATACATATCTATCAATATTCACCCTAAATATAAATGGACTGAATGCACCAATCAAAAGACACAGAGTAACAGAACGGATAAAAAAGCAAGACCCATCTATGAGCTGCTTACAAGAGGCTCACCGCAAATCCAAAGATATACACAGACTAAAAGTGAAGGGATGGAAAAAGATATTTCATGCAAACAACAAGGAGAAAAAAGCAGGTGTTGCAGTACTTGTATCAGACAAAATAGACTTCAAAACGAAGAAAGTAGCAAAAGATAAAGAAGGACATTACATAATGACAAAGGGGTCAGTCCAACAAGAAGATATAACCATTATAAATATATATGCACCCAACACAGGAGCACCAGCATATGTGAAACAAATACTAACAGAATTAAAGGAGGAAGTAGACAGCAATGCATTCATTTTAGGAGACTTCAATACACCACTCACTCCAAAGGACAGATCAACCAGACAGAAAATAAGTAAAGGCACAGAGGCACTGAACAACACACTAGAACAGATGGACCTAACAGACATCTACAGAACTCTACACCCAAAAGCAGCAGGATACACATTCTTCTCAAATACACATGGAACATTTTCCAAAGTAGACCACATACTAGGCCACAAAAAGAACCTCAGTAATTTCAAAAATATTGAAATCCTACCAACCAACTTCTCAGATCACCAAGGTATAAAACTAGAAATAAATTTTAGAAAGAAATCAAAAAGGCTCACAAATACATGGAGACTTAACAACACTCTCCTAATTAATCAATGGGTTAACGACCAAATCAAAACAGAAATCAAAGAATATATGGAGACTAATGACAACAACAACACAAAGCCACAACTTCTGTGGGACGCAGCAAAGGCAGTTCTAAGAGGAAAGTATATTGCAATCCAGGCCTATTTAAAGAAGGAAGAACATTCCCAAATGAATAGTCTAAAGACACAATTACTGAAATTGGAAAAAGAAGAACAAATGAGGCGCAAAGTCACCAGAAGGAGGGACATAATAAAGATTAGAGAAGAAATAAATAAAATTGAGAAGAATAAAACAATAGAAAAAATCAATAAAACCAAGAGCTGGTTCTTTGAAAAATAAACAAAATAGATAAACCCCTAGCCAGACTCATTAAGAGAAAAAGAGAATCTACACACATAAACAGAATCAGAAATGAGAAAGGAAAACTCAAGACAGACTCCACAGAAATACAAAGAATTATAAGAGAATATTATGAGAATCTATATGCTAACAAGCTGGAAAACATAGAAGAAATGGACAACTTCTTAGAAAAATACAACCTTCCAAGACTGACCAAGCAAGAAACAGAAAAACAAACAGACCAATCAGCAGCAATGAAATTGAATCGGTAATCAAAAAACTACCCAAGAACAAAACCCCCGGCCCTGATAGATTCACCTCTGAATTCTACCAGACATATAGAGAAGAAATAACACCGATTCTCCTTAAAGTTTTCCAAAAAGTAGAAGAGGAGGGCATACTTCCAAACTCATTCTATGAAGGCAGCATCAGTCTAATACCAAAACTGAGCTAAGACCTCACCAAAAAAGAAAATTACAGACCAATATCCCTGATGAACGTTGATCGAAAAATACTCAACAAAATATTAGCAAACCGAATTCAAAAATACCTCAAGAGGATCATACACCATGATCAAGTGGGATTCATCCCAGGGTTGCAAGGATGGTACAACATTCGAAAATCCATCAACATCATCCACCACATCAACAAAAAGAAGAACAAAAACCACATGATCATCTCCATAGATGCAGAAAAAGCATTTGAGAAAATTCAGCATCCATTCCTGATTAAAACTCTCAACAAAATGGGTATAGACGGCAAGTCCCTCAACATCATTAAGGCTATATATGACAAACCCACAGCCAACATCATACTTAATGGCGAGACGCTGAAAGCTTTTCACCTAAGATCGGGAACAAGACAGGGATGCCCACTCTCTCCACTGTTATTTAACATAGTACTGGAGGTCCTAGCCACAGCAATCAGACAAAACAAAGACATACAAGGCATCCAGATTGGTAAAGAAGAAGTCAAATTGTCACTATTTGCAGATGACATGATACTGTACATAAAAAACCCTAAAGACTCCATTCCAAAACTACTAGAACTAATATCTGAATTCAGCAAAGTTGCAGGACACAAAATTAACACACAGAAATCTGTTGCTTTCCTATACACTAACGATGAACTAACAGAAAGAGAAATCAGAAAAACAATTCCATTCACAATTGCATCAAAAAGAATAAAATAGCTAGGAATAAACCTAACGAAGGAAGTGAAAGACCTATACTCTGAAAACTGCAAGACACTCCTAAGAGAAATTAAAGAGGACACTAACAAATGGAAATGCATCCCATGCTCTTGGCTAGGAAGAATAATTATTGTCAAAATGGCTATACTACCTAAAGCAATCTACAGATTCAGTGCGATCCCTCTCAAACTACCAACAGCTTTCTTCAATGAACTGGAACAAATAATTCTAAAATTCATATGGAACCACAAAAGAACCCAAATAGCCAAAGCAATCCTGAGAAGGAGGAATAAACCAGGGGGAATTATGCTCCCTGACTTCAAGCTCTACTACAAAGACACAATAATCAAGACAATTTGGTATTGGCAGAAAAACAGACCCACAGACCAGTGGAACAGAATAGAAAATCCAAACATTAACCCAAACATATACAGTCAATTAATATTTGATAAAAGTGCCTTGGATATACAATGGGGAGATAACAGCCTCTTCAGCAGCTGGTGTTGGAAAAACTGGACAGCTACATGTAAGAGAATGAAACTGGACTACTGTCTATAGCCCCATGCACAAAGGTAAACTCAAGGTGGACCAAAGACCTCAATGTAAGTCATGAAACCATACAACTCTTAGAAAAAAACATGGGCAAAAATCTCTTGGACATAAACATGAGCAAGTTCTTCATGAACATATCTCCACGGGCAAGGGAAACAAAAGCAAAAATGAACAAGTGGGACTATATCAGCTGAAAAGCTTCTGTACAGCAAAGGACACCATCAGTAGAACAAAAAGACATCCTACAGTATGGGAGAATATATTCATAAAAAACGTATCTGATAAAGGGTTTACATCCAAAATATATAAAGAACTCATGCTCCTTAACAAACAGAAAGCAAATAATCCAATTAAGAAATGGGCAGAGGACATTAATAGACACTTCTCCAAAGAAGAAATTCAGATGGCCAACAGGCACATGAAAAGATGCTCCACATCGCTAATCATCAGAGAAATGCAGATTAAAACCACAATGAGATATCACCTCACACCAGTGAGGATGGCCAACATCAAAACACAAACAACAACAAATGTTGGCGAGGATGTGGAGAAAAGGGAACCCTCCTACACTGCTGGTGGGACTGCAAATTAGTTCAACCACTGTGGAAAGCAGTATGGAAGTTCCTCAAAAAACTCAAAATAGAAATACCATTTGACCCAGGAATTCCACTCTTAGGAATTTACCCTAAGAATGCAGCAGCCCAATTTGAAAAGGACAGATGCACCCCTATGTTTATTGCAGCACTATTTACAATAGCCAAGAAATGGAAGCAACCCAAGTGTCTATCAGTAGATGAATGGATAAAGAAGAGGTGGTACATATACACAATGGAATATTATTCAGCCATAAGAAGAAAACAAATCTTACCATTTGCAACAACATGGATGGAGCTAGAGGGTATTATGCTCAGTGAAATAAGCCAAGCCGAAAAAGACAAGTATCAAATGATTTCACTCATATGTGGAGTATAAGAACAAAGAAAAAAACTGAAGGAACAAAGCAGCAGCAGACTCACAGAACCCAAGAACAGACTAATAGTTACCAAAGGGAAAGGGACTGGGGAAAATGGGCGGGAAGGGAGTGATGAGAGGGAAGAAGGGGCATTACGATTAGCAGATATAATGTTGGGGGGGCACGGGGAGGGCAGTACAACTCAGAGAAGACAAGTAGTGATTCTATAGCATCTCACTACGCTGATGGACAGTGAGTGTAATGGGGTTGGTTGGGGGGGACCTGATGAAGGGGTAGTTTAATAACCGCAATATTGCACATGTAATTGTAGATTAATGATAATAAAATAAATTATATTAAAAAAAAGAAGAAATTCAGATGGCCAGTAGGCACATGAAAAGATGCTCCACATCGCTAATCATAAGAGAAATGCAGATTAAAACCACCATGAGATATCACCTCACACAGTGAGGATGGTCAACGTCCAAAACACAAACAACCTCAAATGTTGGCGGGGATGTGGAGAAAAGGGAACCCTCCTACACTGCTGGTGGGAATGCAAATTAGTTCAACCATTGTGGAAAGCAGTATGGAGGTTCCTCAAAAAACTCAAAATAGAAATACCATTTGACCCAGGAATTCCACCCCTGGGAATTTACCCTAAGAATGCCGCAGCCCAATTTGAAATGGACAGATGCACCCCTATGTTTATTGCAGCACTATTTACAATAGCCAAGAAATGGAAGCAACCTAAGTGTCCATCAGTAGATGAATGGATAAAGAAGATGTGGTACATATACACAATGGAATATTATTCAGCCATAAGAAGAAAACAAATCCTACCATTTGCAACAATATGGATGGAGCTGGAGGGTATTATCCTCAGTGAAATAAGCCAACCTAAAAAGGACAAGTATCAAATGATTTCACTCATATGTGGAGTATAAGAACAAAGAAAAAATACTGAAGGAACAAAATAGCAGCAGACTCACAGAACCCAAGAATGGACGAATAGTTACCAAAGGGAACGGGACTGGGGAAAATGGGTGGGAAGGGAGGGATAAGAGGGAAAAAAGGGCATTACAATTAGCAGACGTTATGTTGGGGGTCACGGGGAGGGCTGTCCAACTCAGAGAAGACAAGTAGTGATTCTATAGCATCTCACTACCCTGATGGACAGTGCTTTTAATGGGGTTGGTGGGTGGGGACCTGATGACGGGGTGGTTTAATAACCATAATATTGCACATGTAATTGTAGATTAATGATAAGAAAATAAGTTATATTAATAAAAAAATAAAAAGGAAAAAAAAGAATACATGTAGACCACTTAGAACAGTTTCTGGTACAGAGTGAACATTCAGCAAATATTAATATTATTTTACTCAGTCCCTTTCTTTGAGAAGTGGTCTCATTGTAGCTCTTTTGATCTTTTAGGATATAGTCAAGTTTATTCTTAACTGCATGTTATTAGAAAGGGTAAGCAAGGAAGTTTCCTAAACAACAGTATTTACAAATGTTACTTGTTCTCTCAGTATATATATGAAAAGGTTGGGGGGCACTGGAATAAACTATCACTAATTTGTTCCTGTAAATGTAAAAATTGTTATGCATAGGTACTAGGGTCTCAAGCACATGTGAGAATTCTCCCATAATATTCAGGCTTAATTCTTGGGCCAATAAATTGGTCCAGAATGAGAAGGTCACTCAACACAAAGTATGGCTACTTAAAGCTTAAATGATTGCCCATGATTGCTATGCTAAGAAAAAGCTCTGGGTACAGTAGCATCTCATGGGCTGTTCAGAGGTGGGCTTTTGTATACTGGCACACAATTTGATGCTTATTATTTGTTTTCAGTGTTCCAGTTTGGACTCTCCACATAAACTTTTAAATTCACTGAGGGAAGAGACAACATCTTCATATTTCTGTTACACAGACTGGAAACAAAAAACTCAATAAATTTTTATTGAACAAAGACAGCTCTGGTTTTAGTGCTTTGTTCAATATTAAGCCTCTCCACAGGGCTTAAGAATCAAATTAGAGGATACACAGTGAGGAAACATGCCCCAGTGCTCCTACAAGCCTCCAGCAAAGACCTCACTGCCACCGGGCTTGGCAAGGACCCTTAACTGGGTGTTTGATAACCAGAATCTCTGCTAGTGGTGCCTCCAGCAGCTGGAAGCCTCTACTGATACCACAGGAAATGGATCCTGGGTAGCAACTGCTTCCTCACATTGTCTGGGATCAACGTCTTTGTTGGATGCAGCCACTGGTGGAGCTAGGTCATGAGCTCGCCCCTACCTGTGAGGGAGGAAGACAAAGCAAATGTCTGGTTCTCTCTTAGGAAGAACTCTTCCTGTTGGAAACTCCTCAACATTGCAGAGGTGTTCAAGTGATGGTGGAGGCCCATCTTTGATGGCAGCACCACCCAAAATAAGCTCAGCAGGCCAGTGCAAGTCTTGAAAATGTTGGTTATAGGTTTCTGCTATGCACTACATGTGTCCCTTCAAAATTCATATGTTGCAGCCTAATTTCCTGTGTGAATGGTATTTGGAGGTGGGCTTTTGAGAGGTAATTTGGTCATGAGAGTGGAGCCTTCATGAAAGGAATAAGTGCTCTTATAAGAAAAGACATGTGAGGGCTTCATTCCTTTCTCTCTTCTCTCCATCAGGTGAGCAAAGAAGAAGATAGCCATCTGCACACTAGGAAGTGGCCTCCACCAGACACCTGCTGGAACCTTGATCTTGGATTTATCAACCTCCAGAATGATGAAAGAGAAATATTTCTTGCTTAAGCCACACAGTGTATGGTATATTTGTTAGAACAGCCTGAACTAAGACAGTCCCTGATGGGATAAATACAGAATGGTGAGAAGACAGGCATTGATCTTATCACAGAACCATCACAAAGAGTTGGCCAGTTGGCACTGGTTCCTGGACTGCATTTCGCACTGCACCAGAGCAGAGGTTTGAAAAACTACACCCCAGGCACAATCCAGTTTGCTGCTTGGTTTTATAAAAACTGCACGCTCAGACTTTTTTTTACATTTTCAAAGTCTTGTTAAACAAAGCAACAAAAGAATATGCAACAGAGGAGACGTATGTGGCTATCAGAGCCTGAACTACTTTATGCCTTTCTTTTATACAGAAGAATCTGGCCAACCCTTTCTCTAGAGCATATGCCAATACTGAATTCTTTGGGAAGAAATCCTTGCCACATTTTTAGATGCCTTGGTTGTTATTCATGAGATGAATACTTCCTATTCTTGATATTGTTAATGCATGTTTTTATTCTGACAAAGTTTTTAAGCAATGGTCTCCCTTTTTTTATAGTACTAGTGAAAAATATTTTTAATGCTCTGATTTTGAAGAATTCTTCATTGTCAACATTTTTGAATTATATACCTTAGTGTTAAATATTCTTTCATTCAAGTTTCAGGAAAAAAGAATCCACTTTGCTCTTAAATATTACCTTTTTCCTTTGGATGTGTACAAAAGTCCTTTTTAGTCTATTTAATTTTCCTTTATTCATACTGTACTAGGCTGGGGAGATTAACTTCTAGTAATCTCCAAATCTCAATGCCATAAGGAGATAAAAAGTTTACTTCTTGCTCATGTGACAGTTCAGTGTGGGAGGGCAAGAAGGATGGGTCTAGTTGGCCATGAGATACCAATGCTCCTTCTTTCTCTGCCTGTGAATATCTCAGAAAATTAGAAGAGATAAAGAGAGGGTGTGAAGGATTACATGGAAGGGTTTCTGAGTGAAATACCCTAGCCTGAGACTGGGTATTTTACTTCCATCCACATTCTGTTGGCTACAACTCGGGTATACTACCATATCTAACTGTAAGGGAAGTTAGAAAATGTTGCCTAGCAATGTGCTCAGGAAGAGTGAACATGTTTGGAGAGGAGCTAGCCGGTTCCTGCCATGTTCTTAACTTAGGTGTTTTCCTTAGAGTCTCTAACTTTAAATGGCCGGGACACAGATATATAGTAGTACTCTATTAGTTAGGATACATGTTTGGCTACTGTAACAAAGGCAAACAAGGCAAAAGAAAACTTAGTAACTTAAACAAGATACAGTGTTTTTCTCTTTTGCATAAAAATCTAAGCAAAACGTTCCAGGGCTGACATGGTAGCTTCAGTGCCAAGTACTCAGAAGCTCTTTATGTATTGTTTTGCATTCCACAACACCTATCTGTCTTTCTTCCTATCACTGACAACTTTGCCCTCACCATTGTGCCCACATTCTGGCAATCTGGGAAGAGAAGGAAAAGTGGCAGGTGTGCCCCTTCCTTTTAAAGACACAACTCAGAAGCTGCCCATGTCATGTCTGTTTACATGCCATTGGCCAAAACTTAGTAACCTGACCACTCTTGCAGGGATGGAAGTTGGGAAATGTAGTTTTCACCTGAAGTCTGTGTAAATTATGAGAGTTCTCTTACTAAAGTAATGAGAGGAAGATGGATATTAGGGGACGAGAAGAGTTTCTGCCACAGTCTACCCCTTCATCACTTTAACAGTTATGTACAACTCCCTTTCTCATCCCGTGTACAGGTCAGGATTCAGTCAGGGTGCGAAGCTGCTATGAAGAGTTGAGGAGTATGTCTATTCATGTCTATTTCAATGATGCATTCTAGAATTGGAGAAATCATCACAATGTGGGCTCAGGAATGCACTGGGTTCACTTTGCACAGACGTAAGCCAAAGCTCTACAATAATCATCCGACCTCCCTCAGGCTCTACTGTCACTGGTGGAACACAGTAGCATTTGGGGCCTAGGAGTTAGTGTCAGTTCAGAGCCAGGGTCCAGTAATCCCTGAAAACTCTGGTTATTTCCCCTCCCCAGGGCACACTCACCTTAGTCGATAGCTACAACAGGATCAGAGAAAGATTAAAATCGTCTGCCTGATGCACTGGCCAAGGTAGACAAGTTAGAGTTTGAGGGATAGCAGAGACACCACGCATGTCTGGCTGCCAAGTGGGAATGTGAGGAAGAATCTTACGGAAGGGTGAAGGGGAAGCAGTTGCCTCTGGATAGCTCCCTCCTCTGTGGGTCTGCAGTTAAGCCCCTGGTAATGGTCTGGGGCTGCTGGTGGTCAGCAAGGAGAGCAGTTGGGTGGATGCAGAGTGGTGAATGAGGACACACTGAGAGCTCCCAGGAAAATATTACTTACGGTAATAATCTTCTAAGAGGAATTTTAATTTTTAAGTGTGAGGCTACCACTTCACACCTGCCTTTTAAATATTGTACAAGCTCCTCTTTTGGTTAACCCTAACTGGAAACCATATAGGGAAGAAGACTTGGGGAAACATAGTTTCCAATCCAGTACCTAGTCTGCACATACTCCCACTCAAAGACAGCCAGATGTATGCAGCTGAAAGCTCAGGGTCTCTACGTGGAGTGCAGTCTACTATGTTGTGCATGTGGCTGCTCATGATTCTCTTCCTTAAACCCTGACTTTCCTCTGCTTCATAGCCACTCCACAACATCAGACAGGTGACTGTAACAGGACACAATGGATCGAGAATAAGATTGGCATTTTACTTCTCAGGAGCAACTTGGGAAGCTAGAAGATAATGTAAAAATGTTTTCAAAATCCTGAGAGAAGGTTCATGCTCCTGGCCAATGTGGAGTAACTGGTTCCCTCCCACTATGGATAAAGAAGAAGATTGGACAAAATATATGACACAACTGTTTCAGACACTGATAACAGGAAGCAGGTTTTGGAGATGATAAAATACCAACTGTGTAATACAAATCATACGAGGTAGCGCTGTCTAGTTCATAATGCCAATCATATGCCCTTGAAAACATTGTATCAGAATTACAGATTGTATCACAGAGAGCAATAACAATGTTACTCAAGATTTGAAAATGACCCATTTTACCACTTGGCATAACAAGGGTCATTAGTTTTTCCTGCTTCTTACATTTACTATTTTGGGGTTGTCAACATTATCATCACATACTTCAGGTTTCATTAATTCAGCACCTCACTTCTGGGTACTAAATTATGAGTTGCTTAGGATACAGTTTTGGCTACTAAAGGCAGAAATAACAATGATTTAAACAAGACAAAAGTTACAGAACACACTGTGCATTAAGCAGTAGAAAGCTTAAGGCCCAGGACCTGGGCTCCTCCTTTCTGATGGCTCTGCCACCTTCATGGGCCTCCTGCCTTGTGAGTTAAGATGGGTTCTCTAGCACCCACCAGCAAATCTTCTTTCAGGTAGCAGAGAAGAGGAAATGTAGGGCATGCCCCTACTCTTTAGGGGCACAATCCTTTCATTCTATAAACAGCCCTTAGTTACATGGCCACACCTCTTGTAAGGGAGGCTGCATACTTTGGCTGGGTGGCCATGTGCTCAGTGAAAATGCAGGAGCTCTCTTACTAAAGGAATGAGTGGAGAAATAGTATGGAACAAGTAGTAGTTTCATGAAAGCCATGAGTGCCTTTCACAAAAAGAACTTCTGTGAGATAAAACTGATGGGATTTAAGGAGTACTAATCCAAAGGGTAAAAATGGGAGGAAGAAAAACAGAACAGAAAAGCAGGTTTCCTGGGTAGGAAATGATTCCAGCCTTAGATAACAGAAGTGAGAAAAACTGTCAAGCTGATACTCCTTTCTGTTTTGGCTGTCATGAAAGTTCCTACTTTGGCTTTAAAATTGCATTAAATGTCACCTCTGGTATCCCCAAGCATTTTGTTTTTATTTCTTTTGACATTTGCCATGCCGTAACATACTCTAAATCATTCCTAGCACTGTAGCTTTCAAGGTGATTCTGTAGGAGTAGCAAAATAGTTAAGAGCAGAGCCCCTGATGCTGGCATATTTATAGATGAGATAACCTGTTGTTTGAGATTTGCTTTAAAATACTCCAGAAAAAAATAAAAAGGGGAATAGACGAAAAAACATGACAAAACGGTGATTTGTTGAAGCTGTGTGAGGGGTGCCAGGGAGATCATAATACTGTTTTCTGTCTTCTGGATATGTTAAAATGTTTCCTTAATGTAACAGAACAAAAGCCCAATTCTCTGAAGACAGCCAGACCTGGGTTCAAACCATTCTCTAGCTGAGTGACTTTGCCTCTCTATAAATTCAGTTTCTCAAAATGGGATAAGTGTATGGGCCATTAGAGTTCTCGTAAGGAGTAAATGAGAGAGAATCTGAGGCATCTGGCATGAGGTCTGGCCCTTAGTATTGTACTTACTAAAAATGAGGGTGCCTACTTGCAAGTAACTGAAATGGAGTCTGGTTATGGTTAATTCCCCTGACACGGAGGTATTATGCGGCAGAAATAGGACTAAGCTCGGATCTCTGATTTCTAGATCTAGAGCGTTTTCTACGCTATCAGATGTCCCAAACTTTACGTTGGTTTGGTGCTTTGCCAATTGATGCCTTCAAACATGCAGGAGTATAGTTTGAGCACATGTCTGAACTTAGGACACAGCGGGGAGGTTGTGGGGCGGGGGTCATTCGCTGACATTAAGTGGCCTGGCTGTGCGTCGGTAGCTAAGTGGACGCTGGTACAGTACGGGGTTTTTCCCAAGCAGGCGCGGGGCCTCCCGCGTGTCCTCCCAGCCTCGTTCGCTCCCGGCGCCCCGGGCAGGCAAGCCTCCGCGGGACTCCGGGCCGGCCGCGCCGCCCGCCCGCCTCCCTCCGGGTCCCTGTGCGCGCCTTTCTAGAGGCCCCGCTCACAGTTCGGGAGGGTCGGGTAGTCCCGCTCCCGCCCCTCCTGCGCGGCGGGGGAGGGGCCTTGGGATTCCGGCTCCTGATTGGCCGAAGTGTGGGCGCTCCCCCTTCCGCCCCTGTCGGGGTGAGAGGTCAGCGGCGGGCCTGTCGGCAGGGGTTACAATGGCGGGTATCTGGGTGTCGGCAGCCGCGCTGGTCTCTGCCGGACGGCATGGACGGCGGTCGCCGCAGCCGCGGATGCTGAGTGCGGCGCTGTGGCCCCTACAGGTGAGGAGCGACGGGGCTCCGTGGGCCCGGGCTTCGCGGGGCTCCCAGCCCCACACCGCCTGGCAGTGGCCAGTGCCGCGGAAGACGCCCCGGCGGTGCCCCGCGGTGCCCGGTGACGCCCGCGACCCCGGTTCCGAGGTAGTCGGCGCCGCACGCTCCTGTCCCCGGGATTTCTCGCTGGGCGGGGCAGAGCGGGCGGCCTTCGCTGCAGCTGATACCCCGAGGATCTTGGAGGGCACAGGCGCCAGCGGAGCCCGCAGGCGTGTTTTCCTGTTCTCTCTCCGGGAGCGGCTGACAGCCTCCTGGCAGTGATTTACACGCCTTTCCCGTGCACGGTTCCTGTGCCTTACTTGGCTTCTTCTTGAGCTTTCCACCGTGTATTTTTAAGGATCCTTACAGTTTCCATTTTCTCTTGCCTCTTGCCTGCTTTGAAGGGTCGCTGTGAATTGCTGCTGACGTAGACTTAGGGTTGTCAACTTTTAAAGTATGACACGATGCCAGGGATGCTACTGCCTTTACCTTTGAGTGGAAAGCCTACTTTAATTGCATTACATCAGAGTATACTGTATATGATATGCATCTTGTGAATTTTTCTTTTTTATGTAGTGGTTAGCCTGATTTTTGTACTGTTCTAAATACATTTTGCCACTGTTCTTTATGTGCTAGGGATTCATGGTGGTAGCCTGGACTTACATGTTGGAGTGTTTGTGTGTTGCTTTTAACACTTTCTCTAAAGCATGGAGCCTCTCAGTTTCTGAGCAAAGACTACTTAATTTACTTTATGAATAGGGCTTATTAATTCACTGGAACAAATTCTTTAGAATGACCTTCTCCCTGAAGACCACCTGTCATCTGGTTCCGTCTGCTTGTTCAAGTTCCTTAAAAAAAACACACACAAAAAAAACTTAAAAACTGACACATACCTTGACTTACTATTGTGGAACTTTAGAATTGGAAGATACTTTGGAGATCATCTGGCCCGTCCTGCTTTTGAAGAGAAGGGAACTGAGGCCTAGGTGAGCAGGTTGAGAGCTGGAGCTGATCATGCTAATGGGAGGAAGCCTGCACCTGTGTTCCCTTAGCTTCAACTAAAGAATGCCCACTCTCAAGGAACAACATTCTTTGTGTTGCTATACAATTTGTTTTTCATCTTTATTGTTCTTTAATCTTCTAATCTTTGTTGGCTGTACTGATTGGGGTTGCGTGACTCTTAGGCATTTACAAAGGAGGCATTTACTCTTGTGGTCTTTGGAATCACACAGACGCTTTGTATATTAGACAAGTCACGGCATGGGGCCTTGGGTTCGTTCTTTCAGCTATGTTTTTTTTTTCTTTAGCAAACCTTTGAATATTTTCTCTGTTCCATTTCTAGGGGAGTGAATATTTCTGCCCTTGTAGAAATTTTAGTCTGTCAGGGAGAGACAAATGGATGTGAAATACTATTGGGGGAAAGGTCCTGGTGCTGTAAGAAAATAAAGTGGAGGAATTTGACCAAGTCAAGATTTTTAACTTTATGTCCTAGATACTGCTTTATTTGAATTAATTTATTCAATCCTCGCTACAGCCGTATAATCCCCATTTACAGATGAAGAAATTGAGGCACAAAGTGTTATGTGATTTGCTTAAACCTACAGAACTTGTAAGAGGTGGAGGTAGGGTTTAGATCCGAACCAGTGCCCTTAATCATACTATGCTGCCTAAGGGAAGGGAGTGTTTTTCTTTGGAAGTGAAAATAAAAACAACCTTTGAAGGACAAAGTGACTTTTTTCTAGGCAGAGGGAAAAGGTGAGTGTTGTTATGTGAGAGAACAGCTCATGCTGCAAAGGTCCTGTGGTCAGAGGGAATGACAAGCTGGAAGTATAGAGAAAATTCTGCTTAGGCTTAGAGCCAGCTGGGTGATAGGGAGGTAGGTGTGAGTCAGCTCATGCTGTGACTTGTAGATGGTGCTCTTAATTTCAGACTTTATATTACAGCATTGGGAAGCCATTCATGTTGTACATGGGAGAGATTACACTGACATTTTATTTTATTTTCTCTGTGTGCTATTACACTGCCATATTTTAGATTAGAGAGGCTAACAGAAAAGGAAGTTGTTTGGGCATTGCCTTGCCAATGGGTTTCAGCCCTGGACAAGTTCACTATGGATTCAATGAGACCAAAAAAATGACAGTGGAACGTTCTTGGGGTGAAAGGGTTAATACCCAGCTTTATTTCTATGGTGGCAGGTTAATCACTAGCATCCCATCCACTCAGAGGGAGTCTGCATGCAGCAAGCTGGTCTCTGCCTCTGGGCCTCTGTCTTTGGCTCTGCCACCACTCCAGCCTCTGCTCTGCTCTCCTGCAGCCTTGCAGCCATGCCACCATGTTGCCCAGAGCACTGAGCGGAGCTCTTTATATAGAGTCAGTGACTATGTATTGCCCACACGTGTGTAGTGAGCTAGCCAACCAGGGCCAGGTGAGAACCCTGGCCATAGGAACCTTCACTTTATCCACAGGCACTTACTGATATACACTTGTATACAGTTTCTGTGTTAATATGTGAGCTTTGACTTTTCTTCCCTGGTTTCTTTTAATGTGTTGGCAAAGACTGTGTCTTGTCTATTTCTGTGTTCTTAGCACAGTGTTTAACACAATATGGACATGAATGTGGGACAGTACTGACTTGGAGTAGACTTATATTTGTGTTCGTAAAGAATTTCTCCTGGAGGTGGGAAGGATCTCTGAAGTTCACTGTCATTTTAGAGGCACTTGAACTGCTGCTTGGCTTCTCTCCATTCATCTGTTCTGTGAACTTGAAATGTGCTCCACTGAGTGAGTCTGTGTCTGAAGCAGAACTTTTTGAGATTTTATTCCTCCCATTTCTCCCTCCACCCCTGCAAACTATTTGGTTGTTGGAAAGCAGATTGCTAACTCTAGATTCTAGTCTAGAGAATTCTAACCATTCTTTTAGCCAGTTAATAGAATTGGTTTGCTTTTAGAGTATATGGAGAGTTAAGTCACCTTTTATTTACTCTTGTTTTGTGTATCAACTTTCTAAACATTCTGTTTACCTAGTTTTTTCTTTTGTCTACATTTTTCAGTGGCTTCAAGATGTTGGTTTTATGATAATTGCTACAGTTCACTGAACTTTTGTATACTTTATGTGGTTTCATATATTATCTCTTATCCATGTAACACCTAGGGGCAAAATCCCAATTTTAAAGAAGAGGAAAAAAAGAAGCTCAGAGCAGTTAAGTAACTTGCTTAAGGACACAGTTGCCTGAGGTAGAATTTGAACCTTGGATGCTAAGATGCCAAAGCCTTGTTTTTTATAATTACAAATTGTCTCCCATTTGAATGATGGTCTCATTATGTGGTGCATTCATGAATCTTGAATGCTCAAGCTTTATGTTCCTTAAAATCCATTATTTTCTTTTCTAGTCAAGGAAAAAGATGTTTAAGGATATCTGAATGCTTTATAATTGCCTGGAGGCAAATCTTTCTAACAGGCTAATAGATTTCTGACAATCATTTGGGAAAACAAATCTACGATTATAATAGAAATCAGTTTCTGGTATAAAAATTGCTTATGGACATTTGTGTAGTTATACATCTGCTTTTTGGATTTTATTCTGTTTTTAAGAGATTCAGAACAGAGGAGTGATTGGTAGAACCATTTTCTAAGTAAGGAGGAAAGATGACTACCTTTTTAATCAAGAGAATGAAGGAAAAAGAGTTGTTTAAATGATGCCAGTTTTTGAAAAAACTGTAGGTAAATGGGAGAACAGGGATACAAAAGGAAATTTGGGAAGGAAAAAAAATTTGGGGAAGTGATGAAAACAGTGTTTCCTTTTAGGTATCTGGAGTCGCGGACTCCAAGAGTCATGTTGAGTTTCAGGGAAGAAAAAGGGAAATCAATGGCTGTTTTTTGGGTGATCTGATGTAGAAGTTGGAGTATGTGAACTTGGAAGGATATAATATGTTAATATTTAATTGAATAGTTACTCGGTCTTATTACCCTAAACTAGTATTTGGAAGAAGAAGAGATAGTAGGGTTTAGAGGAACGGTTTGAGAAGAGCCACCACTGCATTCTTTCTTTTGTTCCTCTTTCTTTTGAGCCGTAATTACCTACCCATTCACAAAGTGTGGGGCATCTGCTAAGTGCGGCACTATGGTGTGCGCTGAAGGGATCAGAAGAAATTACATGTTCCCTGTGTCCCTGGTGTATGCAGGTCAAGCAATGAAAATAAAGATTGAAGGAAGATAAGGTCTTTCTTTGGTCTTTAATGAGAATAATTTCAGTAGATTGTTAGTTGAAGCAAATGTATACTTTTTTGAAAAATGAAGGTATTACATGATAAAAAAAAGTTTATTTATTTTAAATTCCTATTAACATTTTCATTAAAAAAAGATTAAACTGGGATGGGATTAATATACAGCTGACCCTTGAACAACATGGGTTTGAACTGCATGGGTCACACAAGGATTATTTTCAGTAAATGTATTGGAATTTTGGAGATTTGCAGTAATTTGGAAAAACGTTTTCTTTAGCTTACTTTATTGTAAGAATGTACTGTGTAATATGCATAACAGAATCTGTGTTAATTGCTTGTTATTAGAAAGGGCAACAGTAGCCCATTAGTTCAGTTTTTGAGGAGTGAAAAGATTCATACAAAAACAACAAAGAAGTTATGTGCAGGTTTCAACCGCACAGGGGGTCGGTGTCTCTCACACTTGTGTTGATCAAGGGTCAACTATAATAAGATCAAAATAAAAGTGAATTAAAAAAATGTTGGAAGATTTAGACTTAGGATTTCAGTCAGGAACACTAATACAGCATCCATGGCCGTACCTGCTGGCTTAAAGCAACCCAGATTTATTCTCTCACAGTTGTGGCGTCTAGAAATCAAGGTGTTGGTGAGTCCACGCTGCCGCTGAAGGCCGTAATGAAGAATCTCTCCTTGCGTTCCCCAGGCCTGCCTTGGCTTGTGCCTATGTCACTCCCGTCTCTCTGTGTCCTCACATGGCCTTCTCTTCTTTCTCCTCATGCATCCTTGCGTCTCCTTTCTTTTACAAGGACAGTTGTTGTGTGTAGACCGTGACAGGAGCTAGGATGATCTCATCTCAAGACCCTTGACCTAAATGTATCTGCAGAGACCTTTTTTCCAAGAGCCACATTCTCAAGTTCCAGGACATGCACACATCATTTTGGAGGGTGCCATTCAACCCACTATACCTACTATGTGCCAGACACTGTTTAGTGCTGGGGATATAAGAGTGAATGTTTCTGCCCTTGTCGTGGTTACATTTGAGTGGAGGAGCCTGGCAGTGTTAGCATAAATTGGTGAGTTCCAAGATGGTTTAGTGTTCTGAAAGGAATAGGATAAAGCGTGGTGGTGTTGGCCTTGTGTGTGTGTGGGGTGTTACCTAAGGAAAACAGGGGAGACATTTCTGAGCGTGTAGCATTTGACCAGAAAACTAACACTGCCCTCCATGTGATGATCTGGGGGCTCGCCTTCCAAAGGCAGAAGAGATGGAAGTTGGTGTAATTATAGGGTGGACTTGCCAGGGTGGTTGGAGTGAAGTGAGTGAGAGAGGAACACTAGGAGGTGGGGGCGGCAGGACAGTCATGTCAGGGCTTGTATTTGGAACTTACCCTAACAACCACTTGGAGGGTTAGGCCAGTTAGGTTTACATTCTGGAATGCCCATTCTGACTCCTGTGTGGAGAGTGCCCCAGGGGGGTTGTTGTAGAAGTTCAGGGTAGAGATGATGTTAGGGTGGTAGTGCTGGGTTGGTGAGAACCAGGAAGACTTCGGATGTGTTTTGGACCTTGAGCCAGTAGTACTTGCTTTTGGATTAGATGGGAGATGAAAGAGAGAGATCAGGGACCCTTGAAAGGAAGACAGAAAAGACCACCCATTGTAGGATTCCATTTATATGAAATGTCTGGAATAGACAGAGTCATAGAGACAGAAGGGAGATTAGCGTTGCCAGGGGCTGGGGAGCTGGGGCGGTGGGGTGAGGTGGCATGTGTGAGGGTGAGAGAGACTGCTGGTAGCTAAAGGGTTTCTTTTTGGGGTGATGAAAAAGTGTTTTGGAATCAGATAGTGGGGCTGGTTCCACAATCTTATGAATGTACTAAAAACCGCTGAGCTTATATACTTTAAAAAGAATGAATTTTATAGTATGTGAATTATATCTCAATTAAAAAAAAGAATGATTTACACTGACCTAAGCCCATGGGTGTAGTAGTGCCTTAGTAACAGGGAAAGCTGAAGCTTAGGAGGGAAGGTCAAGGCAATAGTTACGTGAAAATAATTTGATTAAGTTTACAGAACATAGAGGGGTGGCTGATCTTATTTGTTGTTTGTGGGGTCATGTAATGTGTGTGGAAAATAGTCAGAAACCACCTTCTCAGGTTGATAAATGATTCTGGGGTTACTGAAAATGGCAAAGGAGGAAGAAAGCTCTGTTCACATTTCATCATCAAACCACCTTCATATGATTCTCATTCATACAGCTGAGGTCAAGTAATTTGCCCAACATCACACAATAATTAAGTGGGCCATTCAGGATTCAAACTCAGATCTCACTTCAATGGCTTTATAATACCATATTAATGAACTTTAGAGAAAAGGAGAAAGGGCAAACTTATATGTCTTGGTATGGAAAGTAGTCCGAGCCTCATAGCAGTCATGGAAAAGAGGGAAGCAGTAGGCCATAGAGCTGTCCATGTCGTAGAGTGAGGACCATTCATTCATTAGGAAAAACAAGACTGGCCTAGCACTGAGTGCATGATATAAAGGCAACTAGCATCCAGTAAGTAATTTATTTGATGCTTGTTTTATATAAAAAATGCAGTGATAATTCCCATCTTATTGTTGCTATTAATCTGGCACTTTGTGGAAGTTATAGCTGTGTAAAAACAGTTCTGTGGAGGTGCGGTGTTTAGGTTTTCCAGAAGCAGAGCCTGAAAAGGGATTTTGTGCAGGTGGTGTTCAAGAGTGAAGAAAGCAGTATACAAGGGGTCCCAGCTGGAGACAAGCTGAAGAGCTTCAGTCTCATCCTACTGGGGGACTGTGGAGCAGTGGTCCTCAAAGTGGGGACTGCAGCCTGCAGCGGCAGCCGCGCCTGGGAACTTATTGGAAATGCAGGTTTTCCAGTGTACCCCAAACCTGTCAGTTAGAAATGGGGAGTGGAGCTCAGCAGTCCGAACAAGCCCTCTGGGTTATGGGGATGCATGGTAAAGTCTGGAAGCACTGCTCTAGATCAGCCCTGTCCAACAGAAATAGAATGTGGGCTGCAAATGTAATTTAAAATTTCTGGTACTCACATTGAAGAAGTAAAACAAGCTGAAATTAATATTAAAGTATTTTATTTATCCAATATATTCAAAATGTTATTTTAACATGTAATTGTTAGAAATTATTAGTGAGGTCTTTTCTACTTTTTGATACTAAGTCTTCAAATCTGGTGTGTGTCTTCCACTTGGAGCACTTCGGAATTTGGACTGGCACATTTCGAGCGCTCAGTAGCCACAGGTGGCTGGCGGCTGCCATTTTGGATAGCCTGCTTGTAAAAATTAGGTCGCACAATGAATTGGTCCCACCTTGAGGTGAGGGGGATGGCCTTTTGAACCCCCATGTTAATTGTTGACTGTGGGCCGGGAGAAGGGGTAGCTCCCTGGCTTGATGGAGAATTGTCTGGTTGAGGCAAGTGGGCCAGTTGAGGAAGCAGGCGTGAGCCGTGAGTAGTCACTGTAGCAGCTGGGGATGCAATGAGGCCTTGTGAAGAGGTTTTGCATGGGTGCTAGCAGCATCTGTTAGAGGTTGGGTAGGAGAAATGGCCTGGTTTGGAAGCTGGCATGGGATGATCAGGTTTTAGGGGTGATGTATACAGTTTTCAGGTGCTCTAGCTTACTGTGGAGAGCCAGAGAGTCATGAGATTTGATCGTCTTTCTTACATGCTGTATATTCAGCTTAGCTTTCTACAGAAGGTCTCAACAGATAAAAGGTTGGGATGGCTAGTGAGGTCTGTTTGAAAGAAAAAGCTGTGCTTAGTTGAAAAGACCTGACTTACATTAGAGTTTTTAGAGGTCATCTCCTTGGAAGGTCACTCTGAGTCTGTTAAAATGCTGAAATAACATGCATGAGGTGCTTCCCAGCTCGGTGTAATGAAACATGGAAGAGAGGACCTTTGCCTGGAAACTGAAGATAAAGCACTAGCTAAAGGTGACTTGCACCTTGGTAAGAGTCTTATGGCTACATTAACCCCCAGTTTTGAGGATAGTTCCTTGTTTTGAAGCAGAATGCATTCTGATAATCAATTAGTCTGTGGATATGTTAAGAACAACAGTAGTTTTGGTTTTTGCAGAGCTAGTGTTTAAATTGTTCTTTAAGATAATTGCTACTATTTTTACCAGTTTGGGCTGCAACTTGAATCCACTGTCCAGACTGTTAAAGTAGATATTTTAGCTGAGAAAAGAATGTTTCTGTGTTTGCAATGGCTGGAAAGCATGTATCCATTTGTCTAAAAAAGCACTGTTTGTCTAAAAACAGCACTGTTTCTTTTTTTGGTTAACAGTTACTATATGCTTACTGTAACATAACCAAAACTGTGCTAGGCATTTTACACATTCTCATGGAATCCTTATAACAGCCTTATGTTCTAGGTAAGTAGTTATGCCCAATTTATATATGATGAAATTGCCTATGTATTTAAAAAAGCCAGCATTCTAACCCAGGTCTGCTTCTGAGTATAGACCAGATATACTTTATTAAAGTATCATTGATACACAATTCTTATATTGATTTCAAATGTACAATACAGTGGTTCAACAGCTACCCATATTATTAAATCCTCCTCCCCTTTAGTGCGATTACTATCTATCAACATAGAAAGATGTTACAGAATCACTGACTATATTCTCCATGCTGTACTACCGTCCCTGTGAGCAACTTATATTGTGATTGTGAATTATCGTGCCCCTTTATTCCCCAGACCTGCCCCCACACCTTCCCCATAACCACCAGTCCCTTCTCAGTGTCTATGAGTCTACTGCTATTTTGTTCCCTCTGTTTTGCTTTGTTTTTATTTTCCACAAATAAGTGAAGTCATATGGTACTTGTCTTTCTCTGCCTGGCTTATTTCACCAAGCATAATACTCTCTAGATCCATCCATGTTGTTACAAATGGAAGGATTTATTTTCTTTTTATGGCTGAATAATACTCCATTGTATATATGTACCACATCTTTATCCATTCATCTATTGATGGACACTTAGTTTGCTTCCATATCTTGGGTATTGCAGATTGTACAGTGATAAACATAGGTAGACCAGAGCTCTTAATTACTATATTATTACTCCAATGGTAACTTCCAAATGGTCTGATAATAATTTTAAGACAGGGACAGATACATAATTAGATATAGTTTTTGTGTAATATATTACATTTTCTTGGTGCTTTACAATTTGTGAAGCTTGTTTGATTCTTTTAACAACTCTGTAGGAAAGCAGGGCACCTACATTTTATAGAAGGGACCTGGAGTCCAGGGATATGATTTGCTCAATGTTGCATAACTATGAAGCAGGAGAGCTATGAGGTGACTCAGGTCTGGTGACTCTGAAGGTCATGCCACTTGCCATCTGCCATGCTGTTAGCAGACATTTCTTTTCTAAGTGGAAAAAATAGGATACCTTTATTCTTGCAGAAGAGAACCAGTGTTATTGGGAAGTCATTTTGTAAATGCTGACTTTCCTCCTTTTGACTGTGATGGGCTAAATAATCTTTATAAATGGAGTTGATTAAAGTTTTCCACTAGGACTTGTTGTTTCTAGGAAGTTTCCTAAATTTTATTCTCTTGTGTAAATATCTCAGTGCTACTTTGCAGCAGAATAAATGTGAGAAATTCCTAGGTAGCTTTTGCTTTTCTTTATTCTTGGTTTGTTCTCTGCATTGGCTGAGGCTGTAAACACAAGGCATAATTTTCCTTGAAGAAGTATTGTCTTTATTCTATTAAGTTTGATGTAAGAGTAAAGTTGCTAAATTATAGCTATTTTGAAGGCAGTGGAAGACTGAATTTTTATTTACACACATCGGGAGTGGTGAAACCCTCTTGTAAATTGTTTTTTTGTACCCAAGTCATATCTTTGCATAGATGTTACTGTTAATGTGGGAGGCCCCACTACTTTTATTATTTCAAAATGAAAAACTTCAGAATGCTTTTAACAGATCTATTTAAATCTTGTAACCATTACAGCATAGCCTTGTGACTTTGAAAAATTAAAATTCTCATGACTCAGTTTTTTCACTTTTAAAATTGGGGCTAGTACTCTTGAATTCACAGGGATGCTTGAAGGAATATGTGAGTTTTGGTCTTTGAAAGGGACATAGTTAACAAAGAGAATTTTCTTCCCATTCTTAATTCATTGTTCTTCCTGGTCTTTTACTGGATATTTAGCTTGATTTTGTAAAGTATATCTTTCTTGGGACTTGATACTTTAAAAAAGTAATTGTATAAATTTTGAGTTCATTTAAAAATCTTGCTATGAAAACATTTTACATCTTATTTGAGTTATCCCCTTAGAAGGTTCTAAGAGGTAGTACCCAGAGGTGGTACCCTTTGCTTCTTGTCTCCCCTTTTCCAACCCTTCCACACATCCCCTGCCGCCTTTTGCGCCTAGCATTGTCAGTGAGTGACTACCAGGTAAACTGTTTTCTTCTGGGTAAATGTGGCTGTAATTTTTATGAGTGATTGTTCTTCATATTTCAGCTTTAAGGTACCCTTTTCCCACAAACATTTATAATAATGAATTATAAGTGAACTTGATTATTAGTACCTTTTCATTTTCTCTGCCAAACCACTTTTGTAGCAGAAAAAGTAAAAAAGAAATTATGTGCAAGATATCAGTAAATAAAAAATGTTTTACTATTTTCTGGTCACTGTTAAAACTTAAGTTGTTTGAAGGCCAATACTCCTGTAGGTTGCATAAAGTTTTGTGTGATATGTGACATTTTGATCCTCCCATGATCAGAAAGACCTTTTGCTGAATTTTTTTTTTTTTGATCCATTGCCTCTTAAACTTTTCTGGAGATGCCTTTGGTTTCTCTTGGGTGCCAAGGGGATGTGCCTTTAGTTATGATTTACCTTCCATAGTTAGGGCATGTTGCTTAGAACTACATGTATTGATTGATAAAACATTTTAGCTAGAAGCATACTGGAAGAATTACTCTGAAAAAAAATATTTTAAAGCCCATTCAAGTATCTGTAGTTTATTTATTTCACCATTCTGTTTTGTTTTGTTTTGTTTTGTTTTGTCTGTAGCCTGTTCCACACCATTCAAGACAGTGCTTACTGGTGTCCCGTCGTCTCTCTTCAGTGGGATATGATCCTAACGAAAAAGTAAGCATTTAAAAAATACTGTCACCAGCTAAGTTTTAATGTTTTTACTTTCATGTCTCCACACTGTTCAGCAGGCAGATTAAATTTTATTAATGTTAATATTATTGCTCTAACATAGGTTTTATTAGGTGCTCAATCTTTCTTCCTTTTTTTCATTGTGGGCTACAACCTGACTCTTCAATTTTGTATTTATATCTTTATAATTTTTATTTATATCTATACCAAATATTGAATAAATTTACAATGTGTTTCTCTTGTTTCGGCAGAATAAGTAAACATAATACAACATTCTTTCTTCAACACTGGGCAGTAGAGAGATTTAGACTAAGCTTGATAATTTTTTTTCATTTACCTACTATTTTAATGTTTCATTTTGATTGAAGGCAATTCTGTGTATTGTAAACTTTGGGACAAGGAAATTCCAAATAAAATCTTGACATATGATAATGTATGAGGCTTGTAATAGCAGAGGGAAAGGGACTAGAGCAGTGCTTAGAGATAAAAAAGGATTTAGTGACAATGAAGGCATCAGAGAGGGCAGGAGAAGAGTTTTGGTTAAGAAGAGATCACATTGTGGAAAGTAATATGGAGGTTCCTCAGAAAACTAAAAATAGAAATACTGTTTGACCCAGGAATTCTACCCCTAGGAATTTACTGAAGAAAACAAGATCCCTGGTTTGAAAAAATATATGTACCTGTATGTTTATCACTGTACTATTTGTAGCAGCCAATATATGGAAGCAACCTATGTGTCCATCAGTAGGTGAATGGATAAAGAAGGTGTGGTACATATACACAATGGAATGTTATTCAGCCATAAGAAGAAAAGAAAGCCTCTTATTTACAACAGCATGGACAGATCTAGACGGTATTATGCTCAGTGAAATAAGCCAGGTAGAGAAAGACAAATACAAATGATTTCACTTATTTGTGGAGTATAAAAACAAAGCAAAACAGAAGGAACAAAATAGCAGTAGATTCATAGACACTGAGAAGGGACTGGTGGTTATCAAAGGGGAGGGACTGGGAAGGGTGGAGGGGGAGGGGGAAGGGGATAAAGAGGGACAATAATTCACAATCACAATATAGGTTGGTCACAGGGACAGGAGTACAGCATGGAGAAAATAGTTAATGTTTGTGTAACATCTTACCATGTTGCTAGATGGTGACCGCATTAGAGGGGGTGAGGAGTTAACAGCATGGGTAACTGTTGAACCACTTTGTTGTATATTTGAAATCAACATAAGATTGTATGTCAATGATACTTTAATAAAAAAGGAAAAGCATATTCAAAAATAAAAAGGGAAGAGATGGTTCAAGTTGAATGTCATGAATGTAGAACTGATTATGAGTGATTAATTGAGAACAAAATAGCTGAGGTGTCTTCTAAATCACCTATTGAAGTATACAAAACTACTCTAGGAATCTGGAGGCTTGAAAGAAAGGGTCTGCATCAGTGTAGATCAATAGAATTACAATGTGGACACAATTTCAGGGCACATATTTTAATTTTTCTAATAGCCACATTAAAAATGGGTGAAATTAATTTTAATAATATAGTTTGACTCAGTGCTAAAATATTATATCAACATAAAATCCGTATAAAAAGTATCAGTGAGATACTTTACAGTCTTTTTTTTGTATGAAGCTTTCTAAATCCAGTGTATGATTTATACTTCTGGCACATCTCAATTTGAGTAGCCACCTTTGAAGTACTCAGTGGCCTCATGTGGCTAATGCCTTATTGGATGGCACAGGCCCTGATGAATTAGCTATGATATATTTCCTGTTACATGAGCTGTCCTAATTAGGAGCATCATAGGTGTGGTTAGCTTGCATTATTCAAGAGGCCACATTTCAGAGTGGGGAAAGAAACTACAACTGGTTCTGCCATCTTTCTTCCCACATACACTGGGAGCATTCCTCATTAGCATAATAACTTAGAAATGGGCTCATACTGAAGAAATTAGTGGTATTTAAGGTACGAATTTTCGCTTTTACTTTATAGAAACTTGGAGCCCAGAATAAGCAGAGTATAACAATTTAGTTGGCCTTTCATACTTTTTTTTTTCTTTTGGTATCATTAATGTACAATCACTTGACCAACATTATGGTTACTAGACCCCCTATTATCAAGTCCCCCTCGACATACCCCACTGCACTCACTGTCCATCAGCGTAATAAGATGCTATAGAATCATTACTTGTCTTCTCTATAAATACTGCCTTTCCTGTGTCCCCCACTGCTGCATTATGTATGCTAATCGTAATGCCCCTTTACCCCCTTATTGCTCCTTTCCCACCCATCCTCCCCAGTCCCCTTCCCTTTGGTAACTGTTAGTCCATTTTTGGGTTCAGTGAGTCTGCTGCTGTTTTGTTCCTTCAGTTTTTCCTTTGTTCTTATACTTCACAGATGAGTGAAATCATTTGATACTTGTCTTTCTCTGCCTGGCTTATTTCACTGACCATAATACCCTCTAGCTCCATCCATGTTGTTGCAAATGTCGATTTGTTTTCTTCTTATGGCTAAATAATATTCCACTGTGTCTATGTACCACCTCTTCTTGATCCATTCATCTACTGATGGACACTTAGGTTGCTTCCATTTCTTGGCTATTGTAAATAGTGCTGCGAAAAATATAGGGGTACATATATCTTTTTCAAACTGTACTGCTGCATTCTTAGGGTAAATTCCTAGGAGTGGAATTCCTGGGTCAAATGGTATTTTTGTTTTGAGTTTTTTGAGGAACCTCCATACTGCTTTCCACAATGGTTGAACTAGTTTACATTCCCACCAGCAGTGTAGGAGGGTTTGCCTTTCTCCACATCCTCGCCAACATTTGTTGTTGTTTGTGTTTTGGATGTTGGCTATCCTCACTAGGGTGAGGTGGTATATCATTGTGGTTTTAATTTGCATTTCTCTGATGATTAGCGATGTGGAGCATCTTTGCATGTGCCTGTTGGCCATCTGAATTTCTTCTTTGGAGGAGTGTCTGTTCAGCTCCTCTGCCCATTTTTTAATTGGCTTATTTGCTTTTTTGTTTGCTGAGGTGTGTGAGCTCTTTATATATTTTGGATGTCAACCCCTTATTGGATGTGTCATTTATGAATATATTCTCCTGTACTGTAGGATGTCTTTTTGTTCTACTGATGGTGTCCTTTCTGTACAGAAGGTTTTTAGTTTGATATAGTTCCACTTGTTCATTTTTGCTTTTGTTTCCCTTGCCCATGGAGATATGTTCATGAAGAAGTCGCTCATGTTTATGTCCAAGAGATTTTTACCTATATTTTTTTCTAAGAGTTTATGGTTTCATGACTTACATTCAGGTCTTTGATCCATTTTGAGTTTACTTTTGTGAATGGGGTTAGACCGTAATCCAGTTTCATTCTCTTACATGTAGCTGTCCAGTTTTTCCAACACCAGCTGTTGAAGAGGCTGTCATTTCCCCATTGTATATCCTTGGCTCCTTTATCGTATATTAATTGACCATATATGCTAGGATTTATATCTGGGCTCTCTATTCTGTTCCATTGGTCTGTGGGTCTGTTTTTGTGCCAGTACCTAATTGTCTTGATTACTGTGGCTTTGTAGTAGAGGTTGAAGTCAGGGAGCATAATTCCCCATTTTATTCTTCCTTCTCAGGATAGCTTTGGCTATTCGGGTCTTCTGTCATTCCATATGAATTTTTGAACTTTTGCTGTAGTTCATTGAAGAATGCTGTTGGTATTTTGATAGGGATTGCATTGAATCTGTAGATTGCTTTAGGCAGGATGGCCATTTGGACAATATTAATTCTTCCTAGCCAAGAGCATGGGATGAATTTCCATTTATTAGTGTCCTCTTTAATTTCTCTTTAGAGTGTCTTGTAGTTTTGAGGGTATAGGTCTTTCACTTCCTTTGTGAAGTTTATACCTAGGTATTTTATTCTTTTTGATGCAATTGTGAATGGAATTGTTTTCCTGATATCTCTTTCTGCTAGTTCACCATTAATGTATAGGAATGCAACAGATTTCTGTTTATTAATTTTGTATCCTGCAACTTTGCTGAATTCAGATATTAGATCTAGTAGTTTTGGAGTGGATTCTTTAAGGTTTTTTTTTTTAATAGTACACAAAAACTTTACTCCAAAATACTGCCTTACCTAACCTCACTTCTTTGTGTGTTTTTTGTTATACAAATAACATTTTTATACATTGTAAGTCCATCCACACAATTTCTTTAGGGTTTTTTATGTACACTATCATGTCATCTGCAAACAGGGACAGTTTGACTTCTTCCTTACCAATCTGGATGCCTTTTATTTCTTTGTGTTGTGTGATTGCTGTGGCAAGGACCTCCAGAACTATGTTGAATAAAAGTGGGGAGAGAGGGTATCCTTGTCTTGTTTCAGATCTAAAGGAAAAGCTTTCAGCTTCTTGCTGTTAAGTATAATGTTGGCTGTGGGTTTGTCATATATGGTCTTTATTATGTTGAGGTAGTTGCCCTCTATACTCATTTTGTTGAGAGTTTTTATCATGAGTGGATGTTGAATTTTGTTGAATGCTTTTTCAGCATCTATGGAGATGATCATGTGGTTTTTGTCCTTGTTGATGTAGTGGATGATGTTGATGGATTTTCTAATGTTGTACCATCCTTGCATCCCTGGAATGAATCCCACTTGATCATGATGGATGATATTTTTGATGTATTTTTGAATTTGGTATGCTAATATTTTGTTGAATATTTTTGCATCTATGTTCATCAGGGATATTGGTCTGTAGTTTTCTTTTTTGTGGTGTCTTTGCCTGGTTTTGTTATTAGAGTGATGTTGGTCTTGTAGAATGAGTTTGGGAGTATTCCCTCCTCTTCTACTTTTTGGAAAACTTTAAGGAGGATGTTTATTAGGTCTTCACTAAATGTTTGATAAAATTCAACAGTGAAACCATCTGGTTCAGGTATTTTGTTTTTAGGTAGTTTTTTGATCACCAATTCATTTTCTTTGCTGGTAATTGGTCTATTCAGATTTTCTGTTTCTTCCTGGTTAAGCCTTGGAAGGTTGTATTTTTCTAGAAAGTTGTCCATTTCTTCTAGGTTATCCAGTTTGTTGGCATATAATTTTTCATAGTATTCTCTCATAATTGTTTGTATTTTTGTGGTGTCCATAGTGATTTTTCCTTTCTCATTTCTGATTCTGTTTATGTGTGCAGTCTCTCTTTTTTTCCTGATAAGTCTGGTAAGGGTTTATCTATTTTGTTTATTTTCTCGAACAACCAGCTCCTGTTTTCATTGATTCTTTCTATGGTTTTATTCTTCTCAATTTTATTTAGTTATGCTCTAATCTTCATTATGTCCCTCCTTCTGGTGGCTTTGGGCCTCATTTCTTCTTCCTTTTCTAGTTTCATTAATTGTGAGTTTACACTGTTCATTTGGGATTGTTCTTTCCTTAGGTAGGCCTGTATTACAATATATTTCCCTCTTAGGACGGCCTTAGCTGCATCCCACAGATTTTGCAGTGTTGAATTATTGTTGTCAGTTGTCTCCATATATTGCTTGATCCCTGTTTTTATTTGGTCTTTGATGCATTAATTTTTAAGGAACATGTTATTAAGCCTCCATGTGTTTGTGGGCTTTTTTGTTTTCTTTGTGTAATTTCTTTCTAGTTTCATACCTTTGTGATCTGAGAAGCCGGTTGGTACAATTTCAGTCTTTTTTAATTTACCGATGTTCTTTTTGTGGCCTAGGATATGATCTATTCCTGAAAATGTTCCATGTACACTTCAGAAGAATGTGCATCCTGTTGCTTTTCAATGGAGTGTTCTGTAGATATCTGTTAGGTTCATCTGTTCTAATATGTTGTTTAGTGCCTCTGTCTCTTTATTTATTTTCTGTCTGGTTGATCTGTCCTTTGGAGTGAGTGGTGTGTTGAAGTCTCCTAAAATGAATGCATTGCATTCTATTTCCCCTTTTAATTCTGTTAGTATTTGTTTCACATATGTGGGTGATCCTGTGTTTGGTGCATAGATTTTTATAATAGTTATAGCTTCTTGTTGGACTGACCCTTTTATCATTATGCAATGTCTTTCTTTGTCTCTTGTGACTCTTTTTGTTTTGATGTCTATTTTCTCAGATACAAGTACTGCAACTCCTGCTTTTTTCTCCCTATTTGTTGCATGAAATATCTTTTTCCATCCCTTTACTTTCAGTTTGTGTATGTGTTTGGGTTTGAAGTGAGTCTCTTGTAGGCAGCATATAGATGGGTCTTGTTTTTTTATCCATTCAGTAACTATGTCTTTTGATTAGTGCATTCAGACCATTTACATTTATGGTGATTATAGATAGGCATGTACTTACTGCCGTTGCAGGCCTTAGATTCATGGCTACCAAAGGTTCAAGGGTAATTCCTTTACTATCTAACAGTCTAATTTAACTCACTTTGTATGCTCTTACAAACACAACCTAAATCTTCTTATTTTTCCCCTTTTCTTCCTCGTCCATTCTTTGTATGTTGTGAATCATATTTTGTACTCTTTGTCTAGCCCTTCGGTGACATCTGTTTAGCATTAGGAATGCTTCCATCTATAGGAGTCCCTCCAAAATGCACTGTGGAGGTGGTTTGTGGGACAGAAATTCTCTCAGCTTTTGCTTTTCTCAAAATTGTTTAATCCCTCCTTCAAATTTAAATGATAACCTTGCTGGGTAAAGTATTCTTGGTTCAAGGCCCTGCTACTTCATTGCATTAAATATATCATGCCACTCTTCTGGCCTGTAAGGTGTCTGATGATAGCCTAATGGGTTTTCCTTTGTATGTGATCTTTTTTCTCTAGCTGCTTTGAAAGTCTTTCTTTATCCTTGATCTTTGCCATTTCAATTATTATATTACTTTAATTGTCTTCCTTGAGTCCCTTGTGTTGGCAGATCTGTGCGCCTCCGTGGCCTGAGAGACGATCTCCTTTCCCAGATTGGGGAAGTTTTCAGCAATTACGTCCTCAAAGACTCTATCCCCTTTTCTCTCTCTTCTTCTTCTGGTACTCCTGTAATGCGAATATTGTTGCGTTTGATTGGTCACACAGTTCTCTCAATATTCTTTCATTCTTAGAGATCCTTTTTTTCTCTGTGTGCCTCAGCTTTTTGTATTCCTCTTCTTTAATTTCTATTCCATTTACTGTGTCTTCTACTACAGCTAATCTGCTTTTAAATCCCTCCATTGTATGTTTCATTTCAGATATGGAATATCTTAATGATTGAATCTCCGACTTAAATTCGTTCCTGAGTTCTTGAATATTTTTCTGTACCTTCATAACCATATTTATAATTTTTATTTTGAACTCTCTTTCAGGAAGATTGGTGAATTCAGTTTCATTTTGGCCCTTTTTCTGGGGTATGTGAGGTTTTGGTCTGAACCATGTTCTTTTTATCGTTTCATATTTCTGTGTGGTGCTTACTAGTGCACAGAAACTCCGGTCTATGGAGCTGCTGAGCCCCTAGAGTGAGGTTGGGGGTTGTAGGGGAGTGAAGCTGGTGCATGTGGGGAGGAAAGATCTGTTTCCTGATTTCCGTCTGCGGTGCCTGTCTCCAATGTCAGAGCCAGTAGGCCACGCACACACGTGTAAGCCTCTGTGCTTTTCATCTCTAGCTGTTGTAGGTGGGGCCTCCCTCTGGCTGTCCTGACGCCAGCGTAGTGACTGCCATTTTCCAAGCAGGTGCTGGCCGGCCAGGAGGAAGGCTCGGCAGGCTGTGTGTCACAGTGACGGGCCTCGGAGCTGAGTAGGCAGCCAGGAGAATGGGGCACCTGAAGATCCTCAAAGTTTCCAACCAGCTGGGCATAGCGCGCCCAGACAACCTTGCCCAGCTCTCCCTTCTCCCATGCAGCAAGCTCCGTGCAAACCCCAGCCTTTCAGCAGCCCTCTCGCTGCTAGGAAGTCTCTCAGACCGCCCGCCTTTCCTCTGACACAGAATGGCTAGGTGTGGAACCCGTCCTCCACAAAAGGCCCGAATATCAGTCTCCCAGGCCCTCTGCCCGTCCGAGCTCCCCAACGTCCAGAGCACCACACAATATAGGCTTTCACTTACAAAGCAGATCTCCAGGGCTAGGTGTTTAGCAGTCCCAGGTTTCCACCCCCTCTCTGCTCCGTTTCTCTTCTTCCCGCTGGTGAGCTGGCGTGGGGGAAGGGCTTGGGTCCCCCCAGATTAAGGCTTTCGTATGTCACCCTTTTTCATGAGGTCTGCTCTGTTTGTGAGGTCTATATGCAATCTGGTTCAGCCTTCTTTCTTCTTGCTGTTTTAGGGTTAGTTGTATTAATTAACTATATTTTTGTACTATTTGTGGTTTTGGGAGGAGTGTTCCATGTCACCTCTCATGCCGCCCTCTTGAATCTCAACCTCAATTCTTAGCTTTGGCCTTTCATTCTTTACTTTTTTTTCTTTTGGTATCATTAATGTACAATTATATGAGCAACATTATGGTTACTAGATTCCCCCCATTTCATTCTTTACTTTTAAGGATAGAACCTAACCTTGATCTCTGACTGAAATAGTCCTGTGTTTGTTTAGCCACTTGTCTGGGATATTCCTGATAGCTTGAGTCTGACAAGATCACCAGCCAATCAGAATTTTGTGCATTCACCTCAGGTGAACCTTTCATTCAGACTGTTGGAGCATTACAAAGTACGGAAAGTTGAGACTCCACCAAGCTTATGGAGCAGATTTAAGCTGCTTTTTATGTTTGTTAATCAGTGTCTATTATGTGTGGCAGTTTGGTTTGAGACTTGTTACTGCTGTAAACTCATAGGGTACAGGAATAGCTAGTTCATCTCCCACATTGGTGGCCAGTGATAATTACGAAAATTAAATAAAGTGTGCATAACTAGCTTGGTTTAGGACATTTGAAGAGAATCTCTCCCCTTCCCCCGAGTCCACTAAGCATGGACATGTTTTGTCATAAATGTCTTAAATCAAATTTGCTTCCTGCTTTTTTTGCCATCTCCATGTTGTGCCTTTGCCAAAGGCAACCGTGGAGCAAGTATACCACGTCCTCAGTCATGATAAAGTCAACAGGGCCTTTGGGCAGCTACTCATGTGTAGGAACATATTTACATGAGTTGGTAGGCTTACTTTGCCTTGAAAGTTGTATTTAATTGGACCTTTCCACCTCCAGGTCTTCTTGGCTATTGTAGCTGTTGGTTAAACACTGGTTTGTTTATTGTTACTATCTTAAGTACAGGAGGATCTGATCATTGGTAATATGTATTTGTTAAATAAATTGATCTGGTCTGAACTTACTGTCTTCATTTTTCATGTTTTATCAGTGACTCACATAAAGTAAAAATTAAACCAGGTGAAATTTAATCATAACTAAAAATGTTTTTGACTTGTTTTTTTAACAAGTCAGCTTGTCTCATGCATGCTCATGAGACTACGGAAGTTTTAACTTGGTAGTAATTTGCTTAGAAAAAGATCAGGAAGTTTCAGTAGGTTTTAAGTTACTTGGAGCCAGTATAGTATTATGGTGTGGTCTTAGGTGGTATTAATAATACCATGTTTAAAGCTTGTACCATTGTACTCTGATTATGCCATGTCATGGTGTATTTTGACATGAGTACCTGGGTGTCAACTATGGCTTTACCACTAGTTAACTTTGTAAGTGACTTAGGAAGTGATTTGGCCTTATCGGTCCTCAGTTTTCTGATTTATAAAATGGGGATATTATCAAAATAGAACTCACAGGAGTATTATGAGGTTTAAATGAGATCGTGCACCAGAGGGACTGGTCGCAGAACCTGACATACAGAAAGCATGTGCCCTAAATATCAGCTGTTTAATATTATCCTTAACAACTCAGTTAAAAAAATTTTTTGTATCGTTAATCTACAATTACATGTGCAACATTATGGTTACTAAACTCCCCACTTCATCAAGTGCCCCCCACATACCCCATTACAGTCACTGTCCATAAGCGTAGTGAGATGCTATAGAATCACTGCTTGTCTTCTCTGAGTTGTATAACCCTCCCTGTGCCCCACCCTGCTAATTGTAATGCCCCCTTTTTCCCCCTTGTCCCTCCCTTCCCACCCATCCTCCCCAGTCCCTTTCCCTTTGGTAACTGTTAGTCCATTCTTGGGTTTTGTGAGTCTGCTGCTGTTTTGTTCCTTCAGTATTTTTCTTTGTTCTTATACTCCACATATGAGTGAAATCATTTGGTACTTGTCTTTTTCCGACTGGCTCATTTCACTGAGCATAATACCCTCTAGCTCCATCTATGTTGTTGCAAATGGTAGGATTTCTTTTCTTCTTATGGCTGAATAATATTCCGTTGTGTATATGTACCACCTCTTCTTTATCCATTCATCTACTGATGGACACTTAGGTTGCTTCTATTTCTTGGCTATTGTAAATAGTGCTGTGATAAACATAGGGGTGCATCTGTCTTTTTCAAACTGCGCTGCTGCATTCTTAGGGTAAATTCCTATGAGTGGGATTCCTGGGTCAAATGGTATTTCTATTTTGAGTTTTTTGAGGAACCTCCATACTGCTTTCCACAATGGTTGAACTCATTTGCATTCCCACCAGCAGTGTAGGAGAGTTCCCCTTTTTCCACATCCTCACCAACATGTTGTTTGTGTTTGGGATGTTGGCCATCCTCACTGGTGTGAGGTGATATCTCATTGTGGTTTTAATCTGCATTTCTCTGATGATTAGCGATGTGGAGCATCTTTTCATGTGCCTGTTGGCCATCTGAATTTCTTCTTTGGAGAAGTGTCTATTCATGTCCTCTGCCCATTTCTTAATTGGATTATTTACTTTATGTTTGTTGAGGTGCGTGAGTTCTTTATATATTTTGGATGTCAATCCCTTATTGGATATGTCATTTATGAATATATTTTCCCATACTGTAGGATCTCTTTTTGTTCTACTGATGGTGTCCTTTGCTGTACAGAAGCTTTTCAGCTTGTTATAGTCCCACTTGTTCATTTTTGCTTTTGCTTCCCTTACTCGATGAGATAGGTTCATAAAGAAGTCACTCATGTTTATGTCCAAGAAATTTTTGCCTATGTTTTTTCCAAAGAGTTTTATGGTTTCATGACTTACATTCAGGTCTTTAATCCATTTTGAGTTGACTTTTGTGTGTGGGGTTAAACAGTAGTCCAGTTTCAGTCTCTTACATGTAGGTGTCCAGTTTTTCCAACACCAGCTGCTGAAGAGGCTGTCATCTCCCCATTGTATATCCAGGGCTCCTTTATCAAAATTAATTGACCATATATGTTTGGGTTAATGTTTGGATTTTCTATTCTGTTCCACTGGTCTGTGGGTCTGTTTTTGTGACAATACCATATTGTCTTGATTTCTGTGGCTTTGTAGTAGAGCTTGAAGTCAGGGAGCATAATTCCCCCTGGTTTATTCCTCCTTCTCAGGATTGCTTTGGCTATTCACGGTCCTTTGTGGTTCCATATGAATTTTAGAATTATTTGTTCCAGTTCATTGAAGAAAGCTGTTGGTAGTTTGATAGGGATTGTGTTGAATCTATAGATTGCTTTAGGTAGTATAGCCATTTTGACAATATTTATTCTACCTAACCAAGAGCATGGGATGAATTTCCATTTATTAGTGTCCTCTTTAATTTCTCTTAGGAGTGTCTAGTAGTTTTCAGAGTATAGGTCTTTCACTTCCTTCGTTAGGTTTATTCCTAGGTATTTTATTCTTTTTGATGCAGTTGTGAATGGAATTGTTTTCCTGATTTCTCTTTCTGCTAGTTTATTGTTAGTGTGTAGGAATGCAACAGATTTCTGTGTATTAATTTTGTATCCTGCAACTTTGCTGAATTCACATATTAGATCTAATAATTTTGGAGGGGATTCTTTAGGGTTTTTTATGTACAGTATCATATCGTCTGCAAAGAAGGACAGTTTGACTTCTTCCTTGCCAATCTGGATGCCTTTTATTTCTTTGTGTTTTCTGATTGCTGTGGCTAGGACCTCCAGTACTATGTTGAATAAAAGTGGGGAGAGTGGGCATCCTTGTCTTGTCCCCGATTTTGAAGGAAAAGCTTTCAGCTTCTCGGTGTTCAGTATAATGTTGGCTGTGGGTTTGTCATATATGGCCTTTATTATGTTGAGGTAGTTGCCCTCTCTACCCATTTTGTTGAGAGTTTTTATCATGAGTGGATATTGAATTTTGTCGTATGCTTTTTTAGCATCTCTAGAGGTGATCATGTGGTTTTTGTCCTTCTTTTTTTGTTGATGTTGTGGATGATGTCGATGGATTTTCTAATGTTGTACCGTTCTTGCATCCCTGGGATGAATACCACTAGATTATGATGGATATTCTTTTTGATGTATTTTTGAATTCGGTTTGCTAATATTTTGTTGAGGATTTTTGCATCTATGTTCATCAGGGATATTGGTGTGTAATATTCTTTTTTTGTGGTGTCTTTGCCTGGTTTTGGTATTAGAGTGATGTTTGCCTTGTAGAATGAGTTTGGGATTATTCCCTCCTCTTCTACTTTTTGGAAAACTTTACTGAGGATGGGTATCAGGTCTTCACTAAATGTTTGATAAAACTCAGCAGTGAAACCATCTGGTCCAGGAGTTTTGTTCTTAGGTAGTTTTTTGCTTTCCAATTCAATTTCTTTGCTGGTAATTGGTCTATTCATATTTTCTGTTTCTTCCTGGGTCAGCCTTGGAAGGTTGAATTTTTTCTAGAAAGTTGTTCATTTGTTCCTGGTTATCCAGTTTGTTCCCATATAATTTTTCATAGTAGTTGCTCATAATTGTTTGTATTTCTGTGGTTTCCGTAGTGATTTTTCCTTTTTCATTTCTGATTCTGTTTATGTGTGTAGACCCTCTTTTTTTCTTGATAAGTGTGGCTTGGAGATTATATATTTTGTTTGTTTTTTCAAAGAACCAGCTTCTGCTTTCATTGATTCTTTCTATTGTTTTATTCTTCTCAATTTTATTTGCTTTTTGCTTTTTTAACATTTCTAATATTCTGTGTCTTTTGATTGGTGCATTTAGTCCATTTACATTTAATGTGGTTATTGATAGATATGTACTTATTGCCATTACCAGCTTTAGATTCGTGGTTACCAAAGGTTCAATTGTAGCTTCTTTACTATCTTACAGTCTAACTTAACTCTCTTGTTAAGCTATTATAAACGCAATATGATGATTCTTTATTTCTCTCTCTTCTTATTCTTCCTCTTCCATTCTTTATATGCTAGATGTTTTATTCTGTACTCTTTTCCATTTGCTTTGGTTGTTTTTGTGGATAGTTGATTTTATTTTTTTGCCTTTAGTTAGTATTTGGATGGTCTGCTTTCTTTGCTATGATTTTATTTTCTCTGGTGCCATCTTTTTAGCCTTAGGTGTGCTTCCATCTAGAGCAGTCCCTTTAGGATATCCTGTAGAGGTGGTTTGTGGGAGGCAAATTTCCTCAACTTTCACTTGTCTGGGAATTGTTTAATCACTCCCTCAAATTTAAATGATAATTGTGCTGGATACAGTGTTCTTGGTTCAAGACACTTCTGTTTCATTGCTTTAAATATATCATGCCAATCTCTTCTGACCTGTAAGATTTCTGTTGAGAAGTCTGATGATAGTCTGATGGGTTTTCCTTTGTAGGTGATATTTTTTCTTTCTCTGGCAGCCTTTAATACTCTGTCCTTGTCTTTGTTCTTTGCCATTTTAATTATTATGTGTCTTGGTGTTGTCTTCCTTGGGTCCCTTGTGTTGGTTGATCTGTGGGCTTCCATGGTCTGAGAAACTATTTCCTTTCCTCAATTATTTCTTCAAAGACACTTTCTGTCCCTTTTTCTCTCTCTTCTTTTTCTGGTACTCCTATAATGCGAATATTGTTCCCTTTGGATTGGTCACACTGTTCGTTTAATATTCTTTCATTCCTAGAGAACCTTTTATCTCTGTCTGCCTCAGCTTCTGTGTACTCCTTTTCTCTGATTTCTATTCCATTAACAGTCTCTTGCACCTCGTTCAGTCTGCTCTTGAGTCGGTCAATCGATTGTTTTATTTCTGTTATGTTTCTCCTGACTTCCTCCATTAGCTCTTTCATGTTTCTCTGTAGGTCCATCAGCATGGTTCTGACTTTTATTCTGAATTCTTTTTCAGGAAGATTGTTTACATCTATCCCATCAGGCCCTGTCTCTGGGGTTGTCTGTTTGATCCTTGAGTGGACCATATTCTTTTGTCTTTTCATGGTGATAGCGGTGTTCATAGGCAGGTGTCACGTGTGTCAGCTGGGAGAACAAAGTCCCTTCCTGCTGTTGTTGTACTTGCCCTTCTTGGCAGCCTGTGCTGGTTACTCACACACCAGGAGGCAGTTTCTGGGATAATCCCTTGAGCTGTTGTGTCCAGGGCCGCCCTCAGGCTAGCCTAGAGCCCTGCGTGTGTTTTCAGGCACACCGGGTGTGTTCTCTGCCCCTTGGTGCCTTCCAGAGGTTGCTCTGGCTTCTGCGGCCCTTCCCGGTTAGCTGTGCGCCTGCCAGGAGGAGATTCTGTGTGGCTTCTGTGGGCGGGTCTGCTCTCCTGTTGATCTGCTGTTGTGGTGGATCCGCCAGACCGTTTGTGGCACTGGCTGGGGGGAACGAATGGCAGGCTGCTTATCACTGTGAGTGGCTTTGGCGGGGCTGCTTTACCCAGCAGCTGGTTAGGGGGTCCGAAATTCCTTAAAATTTCCAGCCTGCTGGGCTGAGTGCACTGGGATGATTTTCTTAGGCTATTGGGCCCCTCTCTCTTAAAGACTTTTTTTTTTTACATTCTGCTTTTATTTTATTATCATTAATTTACAATTACATGTGCAATATTACGATTATTAAACTACCCCTTCATCAGGTCCCCCCCACCAACCCCATTACAGTCACTGTCCATCAGCGTAGTGAGATGCTATAGAATCACTACTTGTCTTCTCTGAGTTGTACTGCCCTCCCCGTGCCCCCCCAACATTACATCTGCTAATCGTAATGCCCCTTTTTCCCTCTTATCCCTCCCTTCCCGCCCATTTTCCCCAGTCCCTTTCCCTTTGGTAACTATTAGTCCGTTCTTGGGTTCTGTGAGTCTGCTGCTGTTTTGTTCCTTCAGTTTTTTTCTTTGTTCTTATACTCCACATATGAGTGAAATCATTTGATACTTGTCTTTTTCGGCTTGGCTTATTTCACTGAGCATAATACCCTCTAGCTCCATCCATGTTGTTGCAAATGGTAGGATTTGTTTTCTTCTTATGGCTAAATAATATTCCATTGTGTATATGTACCACATCTTCTTTATCCATTCATCTACTGATGGACACTTAGGTTGCTTCCATTTCTTGGCTATTGTAAATAGTGCTGCAATAAACATAGGGGTGCATCTGTCCTTTTCAAATTGGGCTGCTGCATTCTTAGGGTAAATTCCTAGGAGTGGAATTCCTGGGTCAAATGGTATTTCTATTTTGAGTTTTTTGAGGAACCTCCATACTGCTTTCCACAATGGTTGAACTAATTTGCAGTCCCACCAGCAGTGTAGGAGGGTTCCCTTTTCTCCACATCCTCGCCAACATTTGTTGTTGTTTGTGTTTTGGATGTTGGCCATCCTCACTGGTGTGAGGTGATATCTCATTGTGGTTTTAATCTGCATTTCTCTGATGATTAGCGATGTGGAGCATCTTTTCATGTGCCTGTTGGCCATCTGAATTTCTTCTTTGGAGAAGTGTCTATTCATGTCCTCTGCCCATTGCTTAATTGGATTATTTGCTTTCTGTTTGTTAAGGTGCATGAGTTCTTTATATATTTTGGATGTCAACCCTTTATCAGATACGTTTTTTATGAATATATTCTCCCATACTGTAGGATGTCTTTTTGTTCTACTGATGGTGTCCTTTGCTGTACAGAAGCTTTTGAGCTTGATATAGTCCCACTTGTTCATTTTTGCTTTTGTTTCCCTTGCCCGGGGAGATATGTTCATGAAGAAGTTGCTCATGTTTATGTCCAAGAGATTTTTGCCTATGTTTTTTTCTAAGAGTTTTATGGTTTCATGACTTACATTCAAGTCTTTGATCCACCTTGAGTTTACCTTTGTGTATGGGGCTAGACAGTAGTCCAGTTTCATTCTCTTACATGTAGCTGTCCAGTTTTTCCAACACCAGCTGCTGAAGAGGCTGTCATCTCCCCATTGTATATCCAAGGCACTTTTATCAAATATTAATTGACTGTATATGTTTGGGTTAATGTTTGGATTTTCTATTCTGTTCCACTGGTCTGTGGGTCTGTTTTTGTGCCAATACCAAATTGTCTTGATTACTGTGGCTTTGTAGTAGAGCTTGAAGTCAGAGAGCGTAATTCCCCTTGTTTTATTCCTCCTTCTCAGGATTGCTTTGGCTATTCGGGTTTTTTGTGGTTCCATATGAATTTTAGAATTATTTGTTCCAGTTCATTGAAGAAAGCTGTTGGTAGTTTGATAGGGATTGCATTGAATCTGTAGATTGCTTTAGGTAGTATAGCCATTTTGACAATATTTATTCTTCCTAGCCAAGAGCATGGGATGCATTTCCATTTGTTAGTGTCCTCTTTAATTTCTCTTAGGAGTGTCTTGTAGTTTTCAGAGTACAGGTCTTTCACTTCCTTCGTTAGGTTTATTCCTAGGTATTTTATTCTTTTTGATGCAATTGTGAATGGAATTGTTTTTCTGATTTCTCTTTCTGTTAGTTCATCATTAGTGTATAGGAAAGCAACAGATTTCTGTGTGTTAATTTTGTATCCTGCAACTTTGCTGAATTCAGATATTAGTTCTAGTAGTTTTGGAATGGAATCTTTAGGGTTTTTTATGTACAGTATCATGTCATCTGCAAATAGTGACAATTTGACTTCTTCTTTACCAATCTGGATGCCTTGTATGTCTTTGTTTTGTCTGATTGCTGTGGCTAGGACCTCCAGTACTATGTTGAATAACAGTGGAGAGAGTGGGCATCCTTGTCTTGTTCCCGATCTTAGATGAAAAGCTTTCAGCGTCTTGCCGTTAAGTATGATGTTATTAGCTGTGGGTTTGTCATATATAGCCTTTATGATGTTGAGGTACTTGCCGTCTATACCCATTTTGTTGAGAGTTTTAATCAGGAATGGATGCTGAATTTTGTCAAATGCTTTTTCAGCATCTGTGGAGATGATCATGTCGTTTTTGTTCTTTTTGTTGATGTGGTGGACGATGTTGATGGATTTTCGAATGTTGTACCATCCTTGCATCCGTGGGATGAATCCCACTTGATCATGGTGTATGATCCTCTTGATGTATTTTTGAATTCGGTTTGCTAATATTTTGTTGAGTATTCTTGCATCTATATTCATCAGGGGTATTGGTCTCTAGTTTTCTTTTTTGGTGAGGTCTTTGCCGGGTTTTGGTATTAGAGTGATGCTGGCTTCAAAGAATGAGTTTGAAAGTATTCCCTCCTCTTCTATTTTTTGGAAAACTTTAAGGAGAATGGGTGTTATTTCTTCTCTATATGTCTGGTAGAATTCAGAGGTGAATCCATCTGGTCCGGGGGTTTTGTTCTTGCTTATTTTTTTGATTACTGATTCAATTTCGTTGCTGGTGATTGTTCTGTTTAGTTTTTCTGTTTCTTGCTTGGTCATTCTTGGAAGGTTGTATTTTTCTAAGAAGTTGTCCATTTCTTCTATATTTTCCAGCTTGTTAGCATATAGATTCTCATAATATTCTCTTATAATTCTGTGTATTTCTGTGGGGTCCGTCGTGATTTTTCCTTTGTCATTTCTGATTGTGTTTATGTGTGTAGATTCTCTTTTTCTCTTAATGAGTCTGGTTAGGGGTTTATGTATTCTGTTTATTTTTTCAAAGAACCAGCTCTTGGTTTCATTGATTTTTTCTATTGTTTTGTTCTTCTCAATTTTATTTATTTCTTCTCTGATCTTTATTATGTCCCTCCTTCTGGTGACTTTGGGCCTCATTTGTTCTTCTTTTTCCAATTTCAATAATTGTGTCTTTAGACTATTCATTTGGGAATGTTCTTCCTCCTTTAAATAGGCCTGGAATGCAATATACTTTCCTCTTAGAACTGCCTTTGCTGCGTCCCACAGAAGTTGTCGCTTTGTGTTGTTCTTGTCATTAGTCTCCATATATTCTTTGATTTCTGTTTTGATTTGGTCGTTAACCCATTGATTAATTAGGAGAGTGTTAAGTCTCCATGTATTTGAGAGCCTTTTTGATTTCTTTCTAAAATTTATTTCTAGTTTTATAACTTTGTGATCTGAGATGTTGGTTGGTAGGATTTCAGTATTTTTGAAATTACTGAGGTTCTTTTTGTGGCCTAGAATGTGGTCTATTCTGGAAAATGTTCCATGTGCACTTGAGAAGAATGTGTATCCTGCTGCCTTTGGGTGCAGAGTTCTGTAGATGTCTGTTAGGTCCATCTGTTCTAGTGTGTTGTTCAGTGCCTCTGTGTCTTTACTTATTCTCTGTCTGGTTGATCTGTGCTTTGGAGTGAGTGGTGTGTTGACGTCTCCTAAGATGAATGCATTGTTGTCTGTTTCCTCCTTTATTTCTGTTAGTATTTGTTGCACATATGCTGGCGCTCCTGTGTTGGGTGCATATATATTTATAATGGTTATATCGTCTTGTTGGACTGACTCCTTTATCATTATGTAATGTCCTTCTTTATCTCTTGCTACTTTCTTCGTTTTGAAGTCTATTTTGTCTGATACAAGTACTGCAACACCTGCTTTTTTCTTTGTTGTTTGCATGAAATATCTTTTTCCATCCCTTCACTTTTAGTCTGTGTATATCTTTGGGTTTGAGGTGAGTCTCTTGTAAGCAGCATATAGATGGGTCTTGCTTTTTTATCCATTCTGTTACTCTGTGTCTTTTGACTGGTGCATTCAGTCCATTTACATTTAGGGTGATTATCGATAGCTGTGTACTTATTGCCATTGCTGGCTTTAGATTCGTGGTTACCAAGGGTTCAAGAGTTGCTTCTTTACTATCTAACAATGTAACTTATCTTTCTTGTTAAGTAATTGTAAACACTGTCTGATGTTTCTTTTTTCTCTCCCTTCCTATTCCTCCTCTTCCATTCTTTATGTACTAGGTGTTTTATTCTTTGCCTTTAGTTAGTATTTGGATGGTCTGCTTTCTTTGCTATGATTTTATTTTCTCTGGTGGCATCTTTTTAGCCTTAGGAGTGCTTCCATCTAGAGCAGTCCATTTAAGATATCCTGTAGTGGTGGTTTATGAGAGGCAAACTCTCTCAACTTTCGTTTGTCTGGAAATTGTTTAATCCCTCCATCATATTTAAATGATAATCGTGCTGGATACAATATTCTTGGTTCGAGGCCCTTCTGTTTCATAACGTTAAATATATCATGCCCTTCTCTTCTGGCCTGTAAGGTTTCTGTTGAGAAGTGTGATGATAGTCTGATGGGTTTTCCTTTGTAGGTGATCTTTTTTCTCTCTCTAGCTGCCTTTAATACTCTGTCTTTATCCTTGATCTTTGCCATGTTAATTATTATGTGTCTTGGTGTTGTCTTCCTCGGGTCCCTTTTGTTGGGAGATCTGTGGGCTTCCGTGGCCTGCGAGACTATTTCCTTCCCCAGCGAGGGAAAGTTTTCAGCAATTATTTCTTCAAAGACACTTTCTATCCCTTTTTCTCTCTCTTCTTCCTCTGGTACTCCTTTAATGCGAATATTGTTCCATTTGGATTGGTCACACAGTTCTCTTAATATTCTTTCATTCCTCGAAATCCTTTTATCTCTCTGTGCCTCAGCTTCTCTGTATTCCTGTTCTCTGATTTCTATTCCATTAACAGTCTCTTGCAGCTCATACAGTCTGCTGTTAAGCCCGTCGATCGCTTGTCTGATTTCTACATTGTCTTTCCTCACTTCCCTCACTTCGTCCCTCAGCTCTTGCACATATCTCTATAGGTCCATCAATATGGTTATGACTTTTATTCTGAATTCTTTTCATTGGAGACTGTGCCTTTCCATCCCTTAAGGCTCTCTCTCTGTGGTTGTCTGGTTGATTTTTGTCTGAACCATATTCCTCTCTCTTTTCATGGCTATAGAATTGGTCACTGGTAGTTGCCACGTATGTCAGCTGGGCTCTTTAAGACTTTAAAAAGAGGAAAAAAAAAGAAGAAAGAAGGAAAGAAAAAGAAAGAAAAGAAAAAAAAAAGCAAAAGAAAACAGGAAAAACCGCCCACTGGGAGTAGATTCTGTGGGAATGCTGTAGGTGGCGCTGTTGCCCCACTATTCCGCAGCCATGGCCGCGCCCCTCCGCACGGCCGTTTATCTCTCTGGCAGGAGTGGGAACGAATAGGAGGCTGTTGATCTCAGTGAGAAGTGTAAGTATGGCTACGCTTCCCCAGTCGTCAGCTGAGGCATCTGAAACTCCCCAGGAGTCCCAGCCTGCTGGGCTGAGTGTGCTGGCGTGATCCGGCTCCTCCGCTGGGCTCCTGTCTCGTTAAGACCGCTGACAAAAGCGCGTGCTTTTTTTTTTCCTTCCCGGGGGCCGGCTACAAGCACCCTGGCGTGTTCCCGCTCAGATCCTGCCCCTCTCCTCTGTCTCTCTGTTTCTCCAATCTCCGCTGCATTGTCCAATGTGGGTCAGCGCTTCCCGCGCAAATCACCGGGGCTGGCTACTTCACGGGGTGTACTTCCACTCCCTCTGGCCTCTGAATCGTCTCTTCCCGCCAGTGCGCTGGGGTGGGGGAGTGCTCAGGTCCCACCGGGTCGCGGCTCTGTATCTTACCCGCCTCTTGGGGTGCCGAGTCCTCTCGCGTGTAGCTGCACGCTGTGTGCTTTCTTGTGTATTCTGGTCTCTCTTTTAGGAATAGATGTATTTGCTGTGTTTTCGTAGATAAATATAGTTTTGGGAGGAGATTTCTGCCACCCTGCTCACACTGCCATCTTCCCCGGGTCTTCCTTTTTTATCCATTTTAGTACTCTGTGTCTTTTGATTGGTGCATTCAGTCCATTTACATTTAGGGTGATTATTGATAGATATGTACTTATTGCCATTGCTGGCTTTAGATTTGTGGTTACCAAAGGTTCAAGGGTAGCTTCTTTACTATCTAACAGTCTAACTTAACTGTCTTGTTAAGCTATTATAAACACAGCCTGATGATTCTTTATTTCTCTCCCTTCTTAATCTTCCTTCTCCATTCTTTATATGCTAGGTGTTTTATTCTGTACTCTTTTATGTTTCCTTTGACTGTTTTTGTGGATAGTTGATTTTATTTTTTGCCTTTAGTTGGTATTTGGATGGTCAGCTTTCTTTGCTATGATTTTATTTTCTTTGGTGACATCTTTTTAGCCTTAGGAGTGCTTCCATGTAGACAGTTCTTTTAAGATATCCTGTAAGAGGTGGTTTGTGGGAGGCAAATTCCCTCAGCTTTCGCTTGTCTGCCAATTGTTTAATCCCTCCCTCAAATTTAAATGATAATCATACTGGATACAGTATTCTTGGTTCACGGTCCTTCTGTTTCAGTGAAGTAAATATATCATGCCATTCTCTTCTGGCCTGTAAGGTTTCTGTTGAGAAGTCTGATGATAGTCTGATGGGTTTTCATTTGTAGGTGATCTTTTTTCTCTCTCTGGCTGCCTTTAATACTCTGTCCTTGTCTTTGATCTTTGCAATTTTAATTTTTATATGTCTTGGTATTATCTCCCTTGGGTCCCTTGTGTTGGGAGATCTGTGGACTTCCATGGCTGAGAAACTATTTCCTTTCCCAGTCTGGGGAAGTTTTCCTCAGTTATATCTTCAAAGATACTTTTTATTCCTTTTTCTCTCTTCTTCTTCTTCTAGTACTCCTATAATGTGAATATTGTTCCGTTTGGATTGGTCACACAGTTCTCTTAATATTCTTTCATTCCTGGAGATCCTATTATCTCTCTGTGCCTCAGCTTCTCTGTACTCCTGTTCTCTGATTTCTATTCCATTAACAGTCTCTTGCACCTCATCCAGTCTGCTGTTTAGTCCATCAATCGATTGTTTCATTTCTGTAATATCTATCCTGACTTTGTCCCTTAGCTCTTGCATATTTCTCTCTAGGTCTATCAGCACTCTTATGACTTTTATTCTGAATTCTTTTTCTGGAAAATTGTTTTAATCTATCCCACCAGGCCCTTTCTCTGGGGTTTTCTGGGTCATCTTTGACTGGACCGTATCTTCTGTCTTTTCATGGCAATAGACGTGGTCGCAGGCAGGTCCCATGTGTGTCAGCTGGGAGAACAAAGTCCCTTCCTGCTTTTTGTTCTCCTTGCCCTTCTCTGCAGCCTGTGCTGGTTACCCATACACTGGGAGGCAGTCTCTGGGATAATCCCCTGAGCTGTCATGTGCGGGTCCACCCTCAGGCTAGCCTGGAGCACTGCAGGGGGTTGCAGCCACGCCAGGTGCGTTCTGGGGCCCTTGGTGCCTTCCAGAACTTGCTCTGGCTTCTGCGGCACTTCCCAGTTAGCTGCGTGCCCACCGGGATGAGATTATGTGCGGCTGCTGTTGGCGGGGCCGCTTTCCTGGTGATCCGCAGCTGTGGCAGACCTGCCGGACCATTTGCGGTGCCGGCCGGGGGGAACAAATGGCAGGTTGTTTATCACTGTGAGGGGCTTCGGTGGGGGTGCTTTACCTGGAAGCCGGTAATGGGGCCCGAAATTCCTCAAGATTCCCAGCCTGCTGTGCTGAGTGCACTGGTACGATTTTGTTCCACTATTGGGTCCTTGTGTCTTTAAGACTTTTAAAAAAGTGCCCGCCTTTTTTTTGTCCCAGGGGAGCCGGCTGTGGGGACTCGCTCTCTGTCTCCATCTCGGATTCTGCCCTTCCATTTCTCTAATCTCCAATACACCATGAGATGTGTGTGTGTGCTCCTGATGCAGATCACCAGGGCTGGTTATTTAGCAGTCCTGTGCTTCCACTCCCTCCCCACTCTGATTCTTTTCCTCCTACTGGTGAGCTGGGGTAGGGGAGTGCTTGGTCCCACTGGGTCGTGGCTTTGTATGTTATGTGCTTCGTGAGGCGCTGAGTTCTTTCAGATGTAGCTGTAGCCTGGTTGTTGTACTGTATCTTCTGGTCTCTCTTTTAGGAATAGTTGTATTTGTTGTATTTTCACAAATATATATGGTTTTGGAGGAGATTTCCGCCGCCCTGCGCACACCACCATCTTCCCAGAATTCCTCCTTCTGATGAATTCTTAACTTGTGTGCTTCTATGATGATTAGGGTTCTTCAGAGAAACATCCAATAGGATGAATTTGTGTGTGCGTGTATTATATATACTTATAAAATGGGATTTAAAAAAAAAGAAATTGACTCACGTGATTATGGAGGCTGAGAAGTCCCATGATCTACTCTCTGCAAGCTGGAGACCCAGGAAAGCAAATGGTATAAATTCCAGCCCGAGTGTAAAGACCTGAGAACCAGAGCCAAGGTTTTAAGTCCCAGTTCACGGGCAGGAGAAGACCAATATTTGAGCTCAAGCATTCAGGCATTAGAGACAGAATTCAAACTTCCAACTGTGTGTGTGTGTGTGTGTGTGTGTGTGTGTGTGTGTGTGTGTGTGTGTGTTTTGCTTACTTAAAAAAAAATTAATGTATCATTGATATACAGTCTTAGGATGGTTTCACATGAGCAACGTGGTTTCAGCATTCATCTTATCAAGTCCTCCCCTCCCCCATTACAGTCACTGTCCATCAGCGTAGTAAGGTGCTGTAGAGTCATTACTTGTCTTCTCTGTGCTATACTGCCTTCCCCATGACCTACCTTTATTGTGAATGCTAAGTATAATGCCTCCCTCCCCATCCGCTCTCTCCAACCCCTTCCCTTTGATTACTGCTAGTCCCTTCTTGGAGTCTGTGAGTCTGCTGCAGTTTTGTTACTTCAGTTTGCAAATCATTTTTTTTTGTCCAGAAAGACCCAGCAGCAGTTTCTCATTGGTTATTTTCCTAATTAGATATGAAATTGACAATAAGATTTGTCCATGAGCAACTTCAATTTGACATTTGGTTTTATAAATGTTATAATATGTTCACTTTTAATTTCATTCTTTATTTTAACTTTTCAAAACCTTTTCTTCTCTCCCAGTTGAAAACAATCCTCGAACAGGAAACCTTGGTGCTCTAATTAAGGTCTTCCTTTCTAGAACCAAAGAGCTAAAACTTTCAGCAGAATGTCAGAAGTAAGTGGCCTGTTGTTTTCTTCATCCTTAGCAATAGAAGTATTTTTCATTTATTGGTAGAAAGAGATTATGATCTTTTGAAAGGTACAAAAGAATTATTCTTATTATTAAAGGAAAAAATAAAAGAGGTTTTAATTTACTGTCCATGTCATTCATTAGGGTGAGGTTATAAATTCTGGAATCTGTTTGATTTCAGCATTTTAGACAGTCTTCAGAAATATATTCTTTAAGAAGATTAATAGTGTTGTAATTGTTATAAAAGGTAATTTTTCCCCGATTGCTCCTGGTCATATCTAGTTTAAATTGTGACTTAGTTTGAGTATTACTTCATTCCACATCTGTTTCCTTTATTTTTTTCATATTAGATGAAAGAAAGTTCAGATTAGGTATTATAGTTTTAAATTAGATCTAATGGAAGGTTAACCTTTTATGCACTTAAACATTTTTAAAACTATTTTTGGATAGCAATCTCTTAAAAGATTGTTCAGTGCTCTGCTTCCAAACAAATTATATTGAATCCAATTAAAATTTTTCTTAGAGTTCATGGTTATTCATACAAATAGCAAGTATTGTACTGTGCTGCTGGTGATGGCCCATTTAAAATTTAGGTTGTGTATTTGTATATGTTCTCTCTGTGTTAATATAACTTTCTGATTTTTTAGCTTTGCTTTGAATTGCCTGTGTGTGGGATAACCATAAAGTTAAGAACAAAGTGCAGTCATGCCTAAAGGAAAATATTTTTATTAAGTTGACTAAGAAAAATCCACAGAATGAAATATGAAGTAAACTGTAATAGTTATCATTGGTCCAATGTAATAAATCATGAGCCTTTAAAGTATACGGACATTTTTCTTACATTACAAACAGAATGGACAAAATGATTGAGAAATCATGGACTAGAAATAAAGTGATCATGCTTCTGATTAAATATTGATGCTTGTGTGGTTTTGGTCTGTCTTTCAGCCACATCTTCATTTGGCAGACACACAATGCTTTGTTTATCATTTGCTGTTTGCTGAAAGTATTCATCTGTGAGATGTCAGAGGAGGAATTACAACTTCATTTTACTTATGAAGAAAAATCTCCTGGCAGTTACAGTAAGTATTGCCTTTGAAGATGTTCTAGGGATAGCATGTGTGACATTTAAGGATAAAATTTGAGGAATAAAAGTGTGATTTTTGAAAAGTCCCTTTTTCATCTCATGACTCTCTTTTTCAAATAACCTGACACTGTCACTCTTTTTTCTTCTATATTAGTTTAAATGAGTTGAGACTCAATTTTTTTTTCTTTTTAAGTAAGGAAACTAGTAGGATTGAAGCTTTTATTTATTTTGACTTACAATGCTTATAGAAAATATAAATAAAATCTACAAGTATTTCTTTTAGAAAACATATCAATTTAAATATTATTACTGGGAAGAAACATTATTATGGAAGACAACCAACCAGAATTACAGATTTTATAAATTTAAAGGTTACTTTCATAGGTCATAATAGTCTCTGAGTGTGGGTGTCTTCATGCCTACTTGATGAGAAATATTGTCAAGCACAGTTTTATGGTGCTGAGGTGTATATTCTTTTCCTGAATATATAGGGAAAGTTTACCATTTTTCTGATACTGCTGATGTTTTTTTTTTTTTTTTTTTTTTTTTTTTGCCTTTAGTACTTAGGAGGGCCTGTAGTTTTTAAGATCAACTGCTGGTGTTACATTCAATAGCATTAAAACTTACAACCTGGAAAGTAGTGGGGCAGAATGAAATTCTTAACAAAATATGGCAAATACAGTGTTTTGCATCTACACATCACAGGGACTTAGCTCTTTCTGAGGGCAAAGGCAGTGTTGCTCCTTTGTTTCCTGGGTTCATTTTTCAAAAGAGATCTGTGTCCTCATCAGGGTTTTTTACCCATATAGAGCTTTATATCTTGATTTTGTGTTTAAAAGATGAAATGTTTACTACTTTGATAACGGCCTTCTATATTTGTTAAATATATACTGATGTTGAAATAGCACTTTTAATCAGACTTGTGTCTTGCATGTGTTAATTTTGTTAATGCTAGACTTTGTTTTTGTAGTATCAGCAGTGCCTAAACAGTCGTGCTTGGTGAGTTACAAACCTTTCCAGAAAAGTCGAGCATCAAGAATGGAGTGAATGTTTATCCCTGTAGGGCCTGAGAGTATAGTTCAACCAGCACCTGCACAGCTAACACTTTGTTTTGAATTTTATAAAAATTATGCCTACTGTATGTACTTTAAACATGATATCATGTTTATTTAAGTATAAACTTATTTTCATTACTTACCATCAAGTAAATTGATGCACTTCAGAGATATACTGTGTTTATTTTGGGGACAAATAGTCTCCCAGAATACTGAGTAACTCCAACCCCCCAACTCCCCCTCCACCAAGTTTGAGAAGCATGGTTTTGTTGTACATCCTAGGTAACCTAAAGTAAGAGCACTGTAAAAATGACACCTTTTCAGCAATGGGCCACATTATCAAAATGGTTGTCTCACTGAAAGAGCCATCTGTGAGATCTGTTGATTGCTGATTCTGTCTTGTAGTGACAAACTGTCCTTTTTTTTTTAATATAGTGTTAGCAATTCAGGATTTTGTGTATGTTCTTTCATTTTGTTCTTTTCATTTAGAATTGAGCCTACTGTTTGTCTACCAAGCTTAAGTCCAATGACTAGCTTTGTAAGCTTTAAGACCTGCTGTTTTTGGCATATAGAATTACTTTCATCTAAATCTTGCACGTTGTTAGTTTGAGATTTCTACTTATCACTGGTATAGGCACTTTTTACATTTTCTACCAATATCTTTTTTCAATTTGCAATGTCTTCATACAATTGATAAATTTAAATGTTTACGTAGATACTGTTGAATGGGAAAAAGTGGAGTCTCACTGTGCAGTAGTTGAAAACATCCATTTCTCAGCTAACATATGACTATCTGAATTGGTGTGTGAAAGGATAGAGAATATAGAGGCGTACAAATTGTTTGAAGGTTGAATTGACACAAGTACATGACCATCTACAAACAATTGAGCGAAGTCAGTGGAGGCATTTTAGGACTGTTGGGTTACTATGGTATGCAGAATCTTGTTTTTATTCCAGTTATTGTAATAATGCTATGATCAGATGGATGTTGCTGGAATACTCAGTGAAACTGTCTTTTTGAGGGTAATGTGAATCTCAGTACGCTCTCACTTTGTAAGTGGAATTTGTGAGGATTTCATATTTGAACATTTTCCCATAGGCTATGTATGATGCAGTAGTAAATCATTTGCTAGAATTTGTATCATTATGCAGAGATAGCTCTTTGAACTATTGTGTGCCTTTGAGAATAGTCAAAGGGGACAAAGCCAGCCGCAGACAAAAGTATTAAGTACTACAAAATTATTTCCATTTTCCTTCACCTTCAATGTGAGTTTTTCCTTCTGTTGATACGATGTCCCATTCTTGCCTGATGTTTATTTTACATTTTTATCTCACAAATCCAGTATTTTAAGTCCTTAGGGGTGTATGTTTGTTTCTGCAAACATTTATGGTGGCTTGTTCTGTGGGTGTTTCATGATGTTGATTGTCAGTTTTTATTTGTTTGGTCTTAATCTCAGACCCCAGATTAGGGAAGGATTTGCACTGGCTCCTGAAGGAGCCCAGGGGTTCTACCACCTGAGTGCGCTCAAGCTTCCTTTAAAGGTTCTTGTCTTAATGTGGCATCTCAGGTTCAGCTTCCCAGGGGCAAAGCTGAAGGCTTAGTGTCCTAGTGGCGAGCTTCTTGTTGGCATTCAGTCTTCAGGGTCACCCTACCCTTACACTTTGCATAGTGCCCAGTATTTTACTCTGGATTCAAGCCACAGTTTGTTCGTTTGTGGTTGTTCTTTTTGGTTATGGTGCTGGGGTCCTTGGAGATTTCCTTTACTTTCTGGAAGCCCATCAATGCACTAAAAAGTATACTTCTGCCAGGAATTAGTTGTTTTGTACAGGAGGGCTCTTTGGAGTAACTATTCCACTATGCTGTTGCCAGTGAAAGGCAGTTATAGTTTCTTTACAAATATTTTTTAATTTTTGAAATGAGGGAAAGAGGCCTTTAGAGATTGATACTAAAGATAGAAGCAAAAAAGTGGGAGGGTAGGGGAAGGAAGAAATTGGAAGGAAGGTTTAGGGAAGTAGGAGGCACTAGGATCAAGAGCCCAGAGGGAGCATGGGTTTCCCTTGGAAGAGCAGACCAGCTGTGCTCCAGAGTGGGCAGCTGTGTGGACATGGAGGGGAAGGAGGGAAAGGAGGAGGCAGAACGTCTGTGGAGAACTGGGGAGAGCAAGATATGTGGGTCTGAGGAGCGTGGTAACCAGTTAGCTCCACTCTGTGGAGAGTAGAAAAGGGAATAGGGCTTGTCAAGTCCAGGTAAAGGCTTGCTTAACTACATTTCCTTGGCATAAAATAGTTGAATGTAAATTTATTTAAAAAAATCATTTATTTAGTGAGACTTGCTCTCCTAGTGTATTGAACGTGCGTGCTTATCTTTGCTTTCTCCTGAAATCCCAATAAACTGTCAGTAAAGGGACTTTAAAAAAGTCATGGGTTTATTATTAGGTTAGAAGAGGAAAGGGAAACACAATGTTAATAACATTTTGCAAGTTGGAAAATTGAATAATGATGAATTTAATTGATCGGTGAATGCTAGAGGCTAAATGCCTTCACCATTGGAGAACTCCAGAAAAAATCCAGTTCTTGCCATAGAACCCTGGGAAGACTTAGGAAGAATTGAAGTGCCAGCTGTTTCTGAAGGCAGACAACCAAGAGGACTGATTGGAAAAGGGAATTAGATTCCCAGATCCTCTCCTTGGCCATGCAGTCATGAGACACCTACCCATCCTTTTCCAGGTTAATGCTAGATTCTGTTTTCTGTAGAATCTGAACCAATAGGGCCTTCCTGTGTGAGCTCTCAGGTCAGTGGAGGGGGCATGCTGAGACGAGGGCTAGGATAAAAGGTTCCAAATGGAGTGCAGTGTGTTGACTTGGCACCTAGAGTGGGATTTTACCCCCTCCATTCTCTTCCTGTCAGAAGAGTAGTGGGTACTTTTCTGGAGAATGTGAACCAAAACCAGGAAAGACTTAGAGATACTGACATTTGGGTGTCCCTCAGTGAAACAGTTTGGAACCCTTTAGTGGGAACTACCACTTGGCAGGCTGTTCTGTACCATCAGCATCTGCCTTCTCCTGGCAGGTAAATGGAAAACTGAGGATCCTAAATAGTTGAAAAAAACCTTCCAATTTGTGAGACAGCAAAACAAATGGAAGAACAAAATTATATGAGATAGGGTATTTGTGGAAATTAAAAAAAAAATTACACCATAATCACACCTCTCTAACACAACCAATTTCCTCTGTATTCTCCTCTGGCTGAAAACCTTTCTGAAATTCCTTGGAATTACTTTCAAAATCAATGGTATATTTTACTAATGCAGTGGAGGTAAATCTCTCCTTTGAAACTAGCTTTGATATTTTTCAGATAGTCAAGGAGCTTGGCTCCCATGGCAGCAGGTTTCATGCCTCTCTTTTCTCTGCCTGAGCTGTCCCTAGGGCCTGGGCCAAGCTGTAGCCCAGAGTACCTCTGAAGTGTAGTGTGTGGGTGAGTGAGTGGTTTCTGTTTTATTTTTGTCTTAATAAAGAACTTAACAGTTTGATTTCAATAGTTACAGGGACATAATATAAAAATAAACCAATTACTGAAAAATATGACTAAGAAAAAAAAGTGGGGATTTGTTCCTTCAAAATATTTAGCATATAAGACTTGAGTATGCAGAAAAATAGAAGTGCTTCTAGGAGCTCCTAAATTGTTTGGTCATATAATTGGTGATATTGTTTTGTGATACTTCTCTCTTTTCTCTCCCTTTATGTTATAAGTTGAACACAATCAATTAAGCTTTACTGATAGGCAGTTCCCTGATTTCAAACTGTATTACAAAGCTATAGTAATTAAAATAGTGTGGTATTGGCATAAAAATAGATGTATAGGTCATTGGAACCGAATAGAGAGCCCAGAAGTAAACTCATGCATATGTGGTCAATTACGACGAAGGAGCCAAGAGTACACATTGGGGAAAGGACAGACTCTTTAATAAGTGGTGTTGGTGAAACTGGACCATTGTCTTACCATACACAAAAATTAACTCAAAATGGATTAAGGACATGAACATAAGACCTGAAGCCTTAAAACTAGAAGGAAACAGGCAGTAAGCTCCTTGACAGGGGTTATGGTGATAATGTTTGAATCTGATACCAAAAGCACCAGCAATAGCAACAGAAACATAAACAGGTGGGTTACATCAAACTGCAGAGATGTGCCCAGCAAAGGAAACTGTCAGCAGTGTGAAGAGGCAACCTATGGACTGGGAAAAATATCTGCAAATCATGTATCTGATAAGGGGCTAATGTTCAAAATAAATGAAGAACTCATACAACTCAATAGTACAAAAACAGTCCGATTAAAAAATGGGCATAAGATCTGAATAGATGTTTTTCCAAAGAAGACACACAGATGACCAAGGGGTAGATGAAAAGATGCGCTGCATCATCAGTCATCAGGGAAATGCAAATCAAAACTACAATGAAGTATCACTTCATACCTGTATTATCAGAAAGGCTAAAAATAACCAGTACTGGTGAGGAAGTGGAGAAAAGGGAATCCTTGTGCACTATTGGTAGAAATGTAAATTGGTGCAGACACTATGGAAGACAGTGTGGAGGTTCCTCAAAAAATTAGAACTACCATTTGATTCAGCAGTTCCACATCTGGGTATTCATCTGAAGAAAACAAAAACACTTTAACTTCTGAATACAGCCCCATGTTCATTGCAGCATTAATTACAATAGCCAAGATAGGGAAACAAATCTAAGTGTTCATTGATAGATGGGTGGATAAAGATGTGGTATGTGTATATATGTATGGAAAATATGTATACACAATGGAATATTATTCAGCTCTAAAAAAGTGAAATTTTGCCATTTGCAATAACATGAGTAGACCTTGAGGGCATTATGTGTGAAATAAGTCAGAGAAAGGGAAGTACCATATGATCTCTCTTATATGTGGAAGCTAAAAAAAATTTATATATAATATACATATATACATGAAAATGCATACATTTAAACAAGCCAAGCTCGTGGATGCAGAGAGCAGATTGGTGGTTGCCAGAGGTGGGGGCAGAGGGTAGGAGAAATGGGTGACTTGTTTTAGTTTGAATAAATTGAAAAAAAAAATAAAGCTGGAATTTAAGAAGATAATGCTTTCAATCGGCCTATAATTTACGTATTATGCAGTAATGATACTCTATGGTATATATATAGTCTGTACAGTTAGTAGTTGCTCAGTGAAATCTATTTCCAAACTTTTTCTAGTATGCCATGGAGCTGTTTTCTATCCTTTTCTGTTGTGCACAGTTGAGAAAACTTAGAAGTATAAGAAGTGCACATTTTATAATGAAACCTGCTAGACTGTATTATCCTGGAGGATAATTAGAAACATTTCCATTCTTCCACAATGGTAGTACACAACCAGAATTATTGCAGCTTTTGTTGGAATATGAGGGGCACAGGTTTATACATACTGTAATGCATTAAAATGTAGATTAGTTTTCTTCTTAGAAGAGTGAGTTCATTTGCTTTTCCTTAATTTATGATTATTTATAAAGTCATGTTTGATTTTGCTAATTAAAAGTTTAAATATAATTTTTAGTATTTCAAATAATTCCACTGTTAGCTTCACAATTAAAACTGATAATAACGTAGACTCCACTATGATTTTCTGAATATAACTTCATAGTAAATATAATCTAGCTATGTGTCTTCTATTTTAAGAAAGTCATTGTTGCCCTGGACTTCTCAGGTACTCTGGGAACTTGTTTTAGGAATATAGTTCTATTATTTCTTTTTTTTTTTAATCCCCTTCTCCCTAAGCCTCAAGAGGTATTTTTTTTTATTAAGGTATCATTGCTATACAATCTTATGAAGGTTTCACATGAGCAACATTGTGGTTACTACATGCGACCATAGTATCAAATCCCCCCACAAAACGCACTGAAGTCACTGTCCATTAGCATAGTAAGATGCTATACAGTCACTGCTTGTCTTCTCTGTGCTATACTGCCTTTCCTGTGCCCCCCTACCTTAGGTGTGCTAATCATAATACTCTTTAATCCCTTTTTCCCTCCCTCCCCACCCAACCTCCCCACACCCTTTCTTTTTGGTAACCGCTAGTCCCTTGGAGTCTGTGAGTATGCTGCTGTTTTGTTCCTTCTATTTTGCTTTGTTGTTACACTCCACAAATGAGTGAAATCATTTGGTACTAGTCTTCTTCCTGCCTTATTTCACTGAGCATAATACCCTCTAGCTCCATCCATGTTGTTGCAAATGGTAGGATTTGTTTTCTTCTTATGGCTGAATAATATTCTATTGTGTATATGTACCACCTTCTTTATCCATTCATCTGTTGATGGAAACTTGGGTTGCTTCCATGTCTTTGCTATTGCAAATAGTGCTCCAATAAACAGGCGTGCATGTGTCTTTTTGAATCTGTGATCTTCTTTTCTTCGGATAAACTAGGAGTGAAATTTCTGGGTCAAATGGTATCTCTATTTTTAGTTTTTGAGAAACCGCCATATTGCTTTCCACAATGGTTGAACTAATTTACATTCCCACCAACAGTGTAGGAGGGTTCCCCTTTCTCCACATCCTTGCCAGCATTTGTGTTGCTTGTCTTTTGGATGTTGGCCATCCTAACTGGTGTGAGGTGATATCTCATTGTGGTTTTAATTTGCATTTCCCTGATGATAAGTGATTTGGAGCATCTTTTCATGTGCCTGTTGACTATCTGAATTTTGTCTTTGGAGAAGTGTCTGTTCAGATCCTCCGCCCATTTTTTAATTGGGTTATTGGCTTTTTGGGTGTTGAGGCGTGTGAGTTCTTTATATATTTTGGATGTTATTAACCCCTTATTGGATATGTCATTTATGAATATATTCTCCCATACTGTAGGGTACCTTTTTGGTCTACTGATGGTGTCTTTTGCTGTACAAAAGCTTTTTCGTTTGATGTAGTTGCGTGGGTTCATTTTTGCTTTTGTTTCCCTTGCCTGAGGAGATATTTTCATTAAAAATTGTTCATGTTTATATTCAAGAGATTTTTGCCTATGTTGTTTTCTAAGAGTTTTATGGTTTCATGATTTATATTCAGGTCTTGGATCCATTTCAGGTTTACTTTTGTGTATGGAGTTAGACAATGATCCAGTTTCATTGTCTTACTTGTAGCTGTCCAGTTTTGCCAACACAAGCTGTTGAAGAGGCTATCATTTCTCCATTGTTTATCCATGGCTCCTTCATTGTATATTAATTGACCATATATGTGTGGGTTAATATCTGGGCTTTTTATTATTTTCCATAGGTCAGTTCTTGTGCCAGTACCAAATTATCTTGATTACTGTGGCTTTGTCGTAGAGCTTGAAGTCAGAGAGCATAATCCCCTCAAGCTTTATTATTCCTTCTCAGGATTGCTTTGGCTCTTCAGGGTCTTTTGTTGTTCCATATAAATTTTAGAACTATTTGTTCTAGTTCATTGAAGAATGCTGTTGGAATTTTGATAGGGATTGCATTGAATCTGTAGATTGCTTTAGGCAGGATGGCCATTTTGACAATATTAATTTCTCCTATCCATGAATGAGCACAGGATGTATTTCCATATATTGGTGTTTCTTTAATTTCTCTCATGAGTGTCTTGTAATTTTCAGAGTATAGGTCTTTCACCACCTTGGTTATGTTTATTCCTAGGTATTTTATTCTTTTTGATGCAATTGTAAATGGAATTATTTTCCTGAGTTCTCTTTCTGCTCATGCAACAGATTTCTGTGTAATAATTTTGTATCCTGCAACTTTGCTGAATTCAGTTATTAGTTCTAGTAGTTTTGTGGTGGATTGTATAGGGTTTTTTTATGTTCAGTATCATGCCATCTGCAAACAGTGACAGTTTAACTTTGTCCTTACCAATCTGGATGCCTTCTACTTCTTTTTGTTGTCTGATTGCTGTGGTTAGGACCTCCAGAAGTATGTTGAATAGAAGTGGAGCAGTGGCCAACCTTGTCTTGCTCCTGATCTTAGAGGAAAAGCTTTCAGCTTTCGCTGTTAAATATGATGTTAGCTGTGGGTTTGTCGTATATGGCCTTTATTATGTTGAGGTACTTGCTTGCCCCTTATGCCCATTTTGTTTAGAGTTATCATTTTTGGATGTTGAATTTTGTCAAATGCTTTTTCAGCATCTATTGAGATGTTAATGTGATTTTTGTCCTTCTTTTTGTTGATGTGGTGTATGATATTGATGGGGTTTCGAATACTGTACCATCCTTGCATGCCTGTAATAAATCCCACTTGATCATGATAGATGGTCTTTTTGATGTATTTCTGAATTTGGTTTGCTAGTATTTTGTTGAGGATTTTATATGTCTGTTCAACAGGGATATTGGTCTGTAATTTTCTTTTTTTGTGGTATCTTTTTCTGGTTTTGGTATTAGAGTGAAGCTAGTTTCATAGAATGAATTTGGAAGTATTCCCTCCTCTTTTGCTTTTTGGAAAACTTTAACATGGGTGGGTATTAGGTCTTCTCTAAATGTTGGATAAAATTCAGTGGTGAAGCCATCTGGTATAGAGATTTTGTTTTTAGGCAGGTTTTTGATTACAAACTCAATTTCATTGCTGGCAATTGGTCTGTTCAGATTTTCTGTTTCTTCCTGGGGCAGTCTTGGAAGTTTGTATTTTTCTAGAAAGTTGTTAATTTCTTTTAGGTTGTCCAATTTGTTAGCATGTAATTTTTCATAGTATTCTCTAATATTTGTATTTCTGTGGTGTCCATAGTGATTTTTCCTTTCTCATTTCTGATTCTGTTTATGTGTGTAGACTCTTTTTTTTTTCTTGATATGTCTGGGAAGGGGTTTATCTATTTTGTTTATTTTCTCAAAGAGCCAGCTCCTGCTTTCATTAATTCTTTTTGTTTTATTTTTCTCAATTTTATTTATTTCTTCTCTGATCTTTATTATGTCCCTCCTTCTACTGACTTTGGGCCTCAATTTGTTCCTTTTTTTCTAGTTTCATTAATTGTGAGCTTAGACTGTTCATTTGGGATTGTTCTTGTTTCTTGAGGTAAGCCTGTATTGCAATATACTTTCCTCTTTTCACAGTCTTCGCTGTGTCCCACTGATTTTGTGGTGTGAGTTATTGGTTTCATTTGTCTCCATATATTGCTTGATCTGTTTTTATTTGGTCATTGATCCATTGGTTATTTAGGAGCATGTCGTTAAGCCTTCATGTGCTTGTGGGCTTTTTGTTTTCTTTGCATAATCTATTTCTAGTTTCATACCTTTGTGGTCTGAAAAAGTGGTTGGTAAAATTTCAATCCTGCAGAATTTATTGAGGCTTTTTTTGTGGCCTAGGATATGATATATGCTTGAAAATGTTCCGTGTGCACTTGAGAAGAATGTGTATACTGCTGCTTTTGGGTGGAGTGTTCTGTAGATGTCTTTTAGGTCCATCTGTTTTAATGTGTTGTTCAGTGCCTCTGTCTCCTTACTTAATTTTATGTCTGATTGATCTGTCCTTTGGAGTGAGTGGTGTGTTGAAGTCTCCTAAAATGAATGCATTGCATTCTATTTCCCCCTTTAATTCTGTTAGTATTTGTTTCATATATGTAGGTGCTCCTATGTTGGGTGCATAAATATTTATAATGGTTATGTCCTCTTGTTGGACTGACTCCTTTATCATTATGTAATGTCCTTTGTCTCTTGTGACTTTCTTTGTTTTGAAGTCTATTTTGTCTGATAAAAGTACTGCAACTCCTGCTTTTTTCTCCCTGTTGTTTGCATGCGTGAAATATGTTTTTCCATCCCTTCACTTTTAGTCTGTGTGTGTCTTTGGGTTTGAAGTGAGTCTCTTGTAGGCAGCATATAGATGGTTCTTGCTTTTTTATCCATTCTGTTACTCTGTGTCTTTTGATTGGTGCATCAGACCATTTACATTTAGGGTGATTATCGACAGATATGTACTTATTGCCATTGCAGGCTTTGGATTCGTGGTTACCAAAGGTTCAAGGGTTGCTTCTTTACTATCTAACCATCTAACTTAACTCACTTATTATGCTATTTTAAACACAGCCTGATGATTCTTTATTTCTCTCCCTTCTTATTCTTCCTCCTACACTCTTTATATGTTAGGTTTTTTTCTGTACTCTTTTGTGTTTCCCTTGACTGATTTTGTGGATAGCTGATTTTATTTTGCATTTTGTTAGTATTTGGTTGGTCTACTTTCTTTGCTGTGGTTTTATTTTTTCTGGTGACATCTGTTAAGCCTTAGGAGCACTTCCATCTAGAGCAGTCCCTTTAAAATACACTGTAAAGATGGTTTGTGGTAGATAGGTAAATTCCCTCAACTTTTGTTTACCTGGAAACTGTTTAATCCCTGTTTCAAATTTAAATGATAATCTTGCCAGCTAGAGTATTCTTTGCTTGAGTCATTTCTGTTTCATTGTATTAAATATATCACGTCACTCCCTTTTGTCCTGTAAGATTTCTGCTGAGAATTCTGATAATAGCCTGATGGGTTTTCCTTTGTATGTGAGCTTTGTTGTCTCTCTGGCTGCTGTTAATAGTCTGTCCTTGTCCTTCATTTTTGCCATTTTAATTATTATATATCTTGGTGTTGTCTTCCTTGGGTCCCTTGTGTTGGGAGATATGTGTACTTCATGACCTGAGAGACTATTTCCTTCCCCAGATTGGGGAAGTTTTCAGCAATTATTTCCCCAAAGAGATTTTCTATCCCTTTTTCTCTCTCTTCTTCTTGTACTCCTATAATGTGAATATTGTTCCATTTGGATTGGTCTAACAGTTCTCTTGTTTTTCTTTCATTCCTAGAGGTCCTTTTGTCTCTCTGTGAGTAAGCTTCTTTGTATTCCTGTTCTCTGATTTCTAGTCCATTCACCATCTCCTCTACATCCTCTAACCTGCTTTTAAATCCCGCCATTGTATGTTTCATTTCAGATACTGTATTTTTCAAAGTTTCTGTCTCTTTCTTGAAGTCATCCCTGAGATTTTGAATATTTTTTTGTAGCTCTATGAGCATGTTTATGATTTTTATTTTGAAATCTTTATTAAGAAGATAGGTGTTTTCAGTTTTACTGAGCCCTCTTTATGGTGTTTGAGGGATTTTGGTCTGAACAAGGTTCTTTTGCCTCTTCATATTTCTAATGAATAATATGGAATAATAACTTTGTGTAGGCAGTGCCCTCTAGTGCCCAGGAGCTCTACTCTCTGGAGCTGCCCAGCCTTTGGAGTGATGACGGGGGTTGCAGGCATGTGGCCCAGGTGCCTTCTGGGAGGAAGAGCTCTTTCCTGCTTCCTGGCCTTAGTGCATGCTCCTCTGCCAGGGCCAGTGGACTGAGTGCCCAAGGTGTAGCCTCTGCATTATACCCCTGTAGCTGCAGTAGGCTGGGCTGTCTTCGGCTGGCCTGGTGCAGTGGTGGGGACAGCAGGTTTGCAAGCCAGTACTGGCTGGGAGGAAGGGATGGCACGCTGTGTATCTCTGTGGCGGGCCTTTGTGCTTTGTTGCCAGCCATGGAGATGGAACTCTTGAAGCTCCTGAAAGTTCCCATTCTTCTGGGCTGAGTGTGCCTGGCTGATTTTGTCCGTCCATCCTTTCACCATTTCATCCTTTCATCCTTTTCACAGCAAGCTCTATGTAATCCTTGCCCCTTTAGCAGTCCTCTCGCTGTTGGGACGTCTTTCAGAGCACCCACCTTTCTTTTGTCCCAGAGCAGCCGGTTGTGGGTACCTCTTCTCCACAAGCAGCTGGAATCAGTCTGTCCGAGTATTCTGCCTGTCTTTGCTTTCCAACCCCTCTAATCCCCAGAGCACTATGTAATGTGGATTCATGCTCCCTGAGTAGATCTCCGGGGCTGGGTATTTAGCAGTCCTGGGCTTCTACTCCCTCCTGGGTCCATTTCTCTTTCTCCCACCAGTGAGCTGGGGTTTGGGGGAGGGCCTGGGTCCTGCTGGATCGTGGCTTTGCTACTTTACTTTACCCTTTTCTGTGAGGTCTTCTCTTTTCCCCAGATGTAAGCTGTCTGTTGCAGTCTTCTTTCTGGTCACTTTTTCAGGATTAGTTGTATTTGCTCTATTTATGTATTATATGTGGTTTTGGTAGGAGATTTCTGCTTCACTTCTCATGCCATCTATTTTTCCCTTCTTTTATTTCTTGATTAAATTTTTAGTACTTGTATTCGGCACAGTGTGGTGTTGGGCAGCATGGAGAAATTGGCATCTTGATTTTCTTATGGAGAGAAAACAGTAACAATTAACTGTCTTGTGTTTTAATATTTACATGTCAACCTGATTTCAATGACCCATATGTTTCTTTTCTCTGGCTGCTGCTTTGTTTTACGTCTGTGCTGTTTTTACTTCCTTCCTCAAGTGAGTTTTTTTAAAATTCTTTTCTGTCTTTTCCCTTCCCCTCCTACTCTGATGGAAGGCATTTAATTAACAACAGTATTTTACTATTCTCTGGTTCTCTCCAAAAGGCCAAAACAAGAGTGGTATCCTTACACGTGGTTTTGAATGGGTGCTGAATAGAAAGAAATAACAGGGGATTGCCGCTTGGTTTCAGGTATAGATTATTGGAACGCTAAGGGACTATAGATAGCATCTTGTCTTTTTTTTGCTTGTCTGTCTGGCAGTGTGTATGGGGAACAGAGAAAGTGGGGTTAGGGCTTTAAAGTAAGAGAACCCTAAGGATTAGGGATTTGGATTTCAGCGGCCTTGTTCTGCATAATGCTCATAATAATTTTTATTCATTGTTTGAGTTTATTTCTAAATTGGATGTTTGGAACAAGGATTTCCGTTATGTGCTGATGAATGTATAACATAATCACTTTGATGTGTGAACTACTGTTTTATTTCAGATCTCTCTCTTAACAGGGCTCATAGTACTCACTGACCAGGACTTGTAGTGAGGGTCTTCAGTGAAACATGGGTTGGTTGACTGGAGTTTTTCCAACTTTGTATAAAAACACGTCTTTAAAAATAATAGGTAAAATTTTTCTCCTCACCTTTGGAAGTCTGGATTTGGGCTCCAATCTAGGCTCTGCCTCTTAACTATAAGTTACTAACCTTTCTGAGCCATGATTCCTTCGTTTGTGATACAATGATGATGATCTTACCTACCTCTTACTAGTTATTGTCAGGATTAAAGTGAGGCAAAGTTGAAATGCTTAGCATAATGCCAGTCAAAGGGTAGAGCACTCAGTAAATATTAGCTATTAATATTATCTCAGGGAAGCTAAGATTTAAAATACTTAAATAACAGACTGGAGCTATAAGAGGCAATCTGAAACTCTTTAAGAGAGAAAAACTTTGGGTTTAAAACTTTGCAGCATAACAAACACACTGAATCTCTAGAAAGCTCTTTGCAAAGAACTTAAATTTACTTTGTCATTGACCTGCACATTTCAAGGGCTTTTTAGATTCCCATTCCTGTGAGAAATGCATTTAGTGTGTCACTATAATTTTTGGCAGGTAGTTTATATTTACTTGCTTTTATTATTGAAACTAAGGAAGATATTTGGCCTCATATGAAAGCTCAGTGATAATACAGGCTACTTGGAAAATAATGCAATATGAGTGATTCGTTTAATGTCAGACCTGGTAAGCAGTCACATCTTGTCTCTCTTCACTTGATCGGCAGTTATTTGCTTCTAAATTATCCCCAGAAATAAGAATATGGTATTCTGCAGGAATGTTTTTGTTTTAGTAAATGAAAGCTGTCAGAAATTTCAACTGAAATTTGCTTTTTGTCTTTTGTTTCATTAGAGCTTTGGCCCTGAAATGTTACATTTTATATGTATGAAATGTATTTATCATCATTTTCATTATTCTGTAAAGTTGATAACAAAGCTGTGAATATACTCCTTAATTGACACAAGCTGTGCACTTGGCTGAGGTCATGATTTTGGATGGCACATGGAACTGAATAAAGAATCCTTTTCATCATTTTAAGATTTGAAAAATAGATATGTTTACATCCCAAAAGGAGAAATCTAACCATGTGTGGATCTTGAGCATTTGTTCCCTCACCTTCTGTAATTAAAAAACTGTGTTGGCTGCTTGGCTTAATAGGGGTATGTTATTACACTGGCCAACTCATTTGGTGTGCAGTGTTCTTTAGGGAATCCATGAGTGATTTTAAATGTTCTCACTTGGGTCTGGTCACTACATTCTGTAGGATGAGCCAAGGAATAACGGTTCAGCAAACATGCATTGAGTATATATTATATTCCAGCAAATCAGCATGTTGGAATAGGTTGTTAACTCACTTGGGGTCATTTTGGACAGCTTTGGCAATGTGAAGGGTTTGCGTTAGATCTATTCCTTGGGATGTAGCCTTAGACAAATGTTACATGTTTCTTAATCTTATATTCTTTACTAGATGAGCTAAGCCTGCTGCTTGTAGAGTGAGATTTAATGTGGTTATTGAACCTGCTTCTTGCTGTGTATTCTTTGTAGCACTGATTGGTGTGTGCAGGGTGACTTAATAGTCTCTTCAAACTTTCCACACACCTCTCAGAGTTACTGTGCCGGTTCTATTCTTAATGAGGCAGGAAGGAATTTTTTTCATAGTTTCTGAATATCTGGTGATGTTGTGGTCTAGAAAAAAGAATTGCTAAACTGCTTTTGGCAATTCCAAGTGCTTTGATGCCTTGTAAATAACCACTAAGTTTGTACTTCAACACCTGGTTCAATTCAGCAAACATATGTTAGGTATATGTTATGTGCGAAGCTCTTTGTTAGTGATCACCCTCAAGAAATGCAGAGTCCAATAGGGCCTGCCTACACGTAGAGAGAAATTATGGTGTAGGTAGCTGACATATACAATGAAAGACATGTGCACAAGGTGTAGACGCTTAGAAGATGATTATTTTTGTTCAGGGTGAGGCAAGAGAATTCGGTTTTGTGGAATAAATGAAGATTGAGGGTGGTTCAGATGGATGAAGATTTGCTTTAAAAAACCCAGGTTTTTATTGTTGGAGATCCTTCAAGGCAGAGGGAATGTTATTGAGGAGGCCTAAGATGGCATGTAGCAGGTAGCCGGATTGCTGGCATATGTGAAGGGAGTAATGTGGGAGATGAAGGCCAAAAGGAATACGGGGCCTGCATCTTGAAGGGTCTGGCATGCTATACTTTGGTGCTTGAAGTTTCTTCTTATATGTAGTAATCAGCATAAAGGAATTGCAAAGATTTAAGCCAGGAGAAGGAGAGGATGGAGTTTAGTTAGCTCCCTGTGATAGCAGTGTGGGCTTTGGATTGGAGAGGAGTAAAATTGGAGGTAGGAATACTAGTTAGGGAGTTTTGAAAAAGTTCGGGAGTGAGTTTTAACTTAGTGAACTGTTCAGCTGAGCTGAGATGGTGAAATACTGAAGGAAAGCTGTGGGAAGTGAAGAAAAGAGGAAATACCAGAGTCGTGGCCTGGGTAATTGAGAAGATCTAGAGATTGGTTATAAAAATATGAGTAAGACAGGGTAGTCTGGGTTGTCATGCTTACCAAAATGGAGAGTAAAGAAGAAATAAGTGAATTTGGAAGTGTTGGGAAAGATGATTTCAGTTTTGAACATGTTGAGTGTGCATACTGATGATGCAGCTGGGTGGAGCTGGTCAGTAGGCCATTGAATGTAAGGATGTGAAGTTCAATAGAGAAGCCAAGAGGCAAACTGTAGACTTAGGGGTCACCAACATGTAAGTGTTGATTGATGAGGGAGAACATAGGGAGTGAGAAGAAAGGCAATGGGGACTCGGGAACACACCAATATTTGAAAGATACTCTGAGGAAGTGGATATAGGGAATGAATAAAGAAAGAAGTAGGCTATAAATAAGGTGTCATAGGAACTGAGGGAAGAATTTTATGATGGAGTAGGTGCCAATAATGTCCAAAGCCAGAAGTCATGTAAGATATTGATTAGCTTTGGAAATTAAAAGGTCACTTAAAGCAGTTGGGGACAGAGGAACATTTCTGGTGGAATGGTGATTTGCAGCCTACCTTTGCCACTAATTCTGTGACTTGGGAAAACTATTTTACTTTTGACTCTGTCAAGAGGTGGCTTCATTCTGTGATCTGTGGAGCCCCACAGGTTCAGAAAAAGTGCTTTGAGGCCCATCAGAGAGACCAAGGGTAAGGTGAAATATTTTCTGGAGAGGCACAGGCATTACACTCCCGATTCAAACAAAGCAGCAAGAGCAGCTTGATTTTACAAAATCTGTTTTATGCATCTGACTTTAGTAAAGGGTATGAACGAACCATGCAATATAAGAAATTTGTAAACTATTGGCTTATAGGAGCTGTAAGATACCTTTAAGCATTAAAAGCTATATAACTAATAACTGATGTTTGAAATTCCTATCTTAGATGACAATCATAATTTGCTCATGATTTAGATTTTATTCAGAGGTCAACGTTAGTGTCTGACTTGATGTAATAACTGTTCTTATTCTTATTATTAGGAATGGCAGCTGAATTTCTAAACAGCTCTATTCTATTTTATACTTAGTTACAAAAAACTTTATGTATCTTATCAGGTTCTGATTCAGAAGATCTTTTGGAAGAACTGCTCTGCTGTTTGATGCAGTTAATCACTGATACTCCACTCTTGTAAGTATTGGCTAAGCCAGGATTTGTTTCATCTTATTTGTATATTGAAGATAGTAATTGACTATGTTGAAGTGCTTGTAGGGCCTGGTGTATGCCTTTTATGTATGTCTCCATGTACATCCAATGCGTGCTTCCTTCTCTTGCCTAATAATATTTAGACTGTGACTGTCCATTGTCAAAACAATTTTATGTTGTTAAGGAGAAAATAAACTCTTTAGCAAAGTTAAGCATATGGTAGGCACAAAATCAGATTAATCTGTAATGAGGTCTGATAGATCTCTGTACAGGGGTTAAGAGAGAAGCAATTTGAATCTAATCCATATATGGTAAAGGCAGCTAGTTGTACACTAATATTTGTTCTCCCCTTCTTCCTTACTTCCTGAGTTTATATCTGGCCTTGGAGAGGTTGTATTTCCGTTTCCTTGAATGCTAGATGAGGTCAGTGAGATGTAGGGGGGATGTCCTCCAGTGAAATTTCTGGCTAAAGCTTTTTAAGTGGATGTGACTTCACTGGGAGGTGTATCTTTTTGTTCTTGCCAGCCCTCTTTCCTGCTATCTGGTATGTGGACAGGGACTTGCGAATTCTATGGCCATCTTGGCACCAGGAGCCAAGAGACCCAAAGAAAACTCTGCTTTTGATGTCACTGAGCTGCCGAACCAAACTCATCAACTATCAGTTCTGCCTTACCCCCTTTGCTCCCTGGACTTCTCATGGAAGAAAAACAGACCTGTACTTGTTTACTGTAACTGGATTTCTGTCACTATGGTTGCCTGCAATGCCTGCCTGACTCAAAATACTTGTTACTTTTAAAACAGTTACTCTCCTTAAAAATATATATATTTCTGAGGAGACCTTTTAGACACTTTTTTCTTAATTGCCTCTTGCCTCCTAATTAAATTTGAATACCCCAGACATGCTGAAGATAGGTTTATAAATCATATGTGTGAAGGGTTTTATCCCTGAAAAACCAATTTTCACTCTCTTGGGGTGATACCACCCCTGTTGAGAGTGCATATTTTGAAGGAATTATTTTTGAAATATGTAGATTTTAAGATTCTAACCATAAAATCTCAGTCTAATGGGGATATTGTTGGAAATGAACAATTTGTCTGTAATGCAAAAAGGAAAGGAAGTATTTGTGAGAAAATGGGCCCCTGGCCTCTGTATAAGTGCACTTAGAAGTAAGAGCCACTGAACCCTGTGGGGACTTGGTCTGGTGATGTGCAACCTGTAAGGTAGGGCTGAGAAAACTGAGGAAACACCTATTGGGGAAGAGAACAAGGGAAAATGTCTCATGTAAGTTCAACTCTGTAACAGATGCAGCTGTTTGCATAGCTTTTTTTTCTTTCTAACAGATCTCCAATATTGTTTGGGGGGGCCAGCCTATGTCCCGCTTACTTTTCAGGCATCTTGGGAACTAAAGGTGGCCCCATGACATAACTGGCAATAATGTAAGCAGACGCCATTAGGTTGTGCAGCATGTACATTCAGCTTCTTGCCCTGCCCTTTTCTTCCTCTTGGTAATGTGCAGGCAGTGCATGGACCATCTGAAAACTATGATGATCAGGGCCACGTGCAAAGAATAGTGTCCCTGGAACATGGGATATTGATAATATGGAGCTGTTTCACCAGTACTTGATGGCTTTTCTTTGGATTTCTTCTTACATGAAAAAAACATTACTTTGGTTAAGCCACTGTGATTAGGTTTCTGATACATATGGTCAGATGTGGGAAGGAGAACACAGAGACTTATCTGCTGTTTGTCATAGTGTTCGTAGTTTGTTCAGTGCCTCATGTGTTCCTGATATAATTTAAAAAATAGCACCACCTCTATTATGTGTCACTGGCACATACCAGCAATTTAGTCTATATCTTAAATGAGTACATTCTCCCCCCCTACCTCCTTTGTTGATAAAATATCTTGGTGAAATTAAGGGGGATGGAAATAGTAGATCCTGTTAGCTAATAAAGAAGTCAAGAATACAATGAATAGACCAGCCACTTAAACACTCTTGGGGAGTAAGCAGTGTTGTAATATATCAGACATTTTAGTGTTTTAATTTGTTTATACTTTTTAAATGAACTGAAAATGCACAGACAACCAGATGTCTTGTATTATGTACACTCCGCCTTAACCAGCTGCCGAAACAATTTTTATGATTTAATGTTCTTGGAATGCCATCCTTCAAGAGGGTTTGTCTTGGTAACAGTTTCCATGTGAAACCAAACTACTATTTAAATGTTACATCTACTGTAACCGTAGTGCAGTGTTGTGGATCAGCCTATTATTTAAGGGGGACTATTAACATATGAAAATGGGTGATGGTCTCATACCCACACATCATCAATCAGAAAAGCTATAAACTTTTCACATGTAATATTGGCATACTAGGTGATGAGCAAGGGGAATTTAATTTAATAGCCACTGAGGGTAATTCAAAACTAGCTTAAACACTTCTTTTTTTTTTAAGGTATCATTGATAGACAATCTTACAAGGTTTCACATGAGCAACACTGTGGTTATTACATTCACCCATATTATCAAGTTCCCCCCAAATAGCCCATTGCAGTCACTGTCCATCAGCATAGTAAGATGCTATAGAGTCACTACGTGTCTTCTTTGTGCTATACTTCCCCATGAGCCCCCCTACATTATGTGTGTTAATCATAATGCCCCTTAATCCCCTTCTCCCTGCCTCCCCACCCCCTTCTCCACCCACTTCCCTTTGGTCACCACTAGTCCCTTCTTGGAATCTGTGAGTCTGCTGCTGTTCTGTTTCTTCAGGTTTGCTTCTTTTTTATACTCCACAAATGAGATAAATCATTTGGTACTTGTCTTTCTCCTCCTGGCTTATTTCACTGAGCATAATACCCTCTAGCTTCATCCACGTTGTTGCAAATGGTAGGATTTGTTTTCTTCTTATGGCTGAACAATATTCCATTGTGAATATGTACCACCTTTTCTTTATCCATTCATCTACTGATGGACACTTAGGTTGCTTCCATTTCTTGGCTATTGTAAATAGTGCTGTGATAAACATAGGGGTGCATATGTCTTTTTGAAACTGGGCTGCTGTATTCTTAGGGTAAATTCCTAGGAGTGGAATTCCTGGGTCAAATGGTATTTCTATTTTGAGTTTTTTGAGGACCATCCATACTGCTTTCCACAATGGTTGAACTAGCTTACATTCCCACCAACAGTGTACGAGGTTTCCCCTTTCTCCGCATCCTTGCCAGCATTTGTTGTTTGTCTTTTGGATGTTGGCCATCCTAACTGGTGTGAGGTGATATCTCCTTGGGATTTTAATTTGCATTTCCCTGATCGTGAGCGATATGGAGCATCTTTTCATGTCCCTGCTGGCTATCTGAATTTCTTCTTTGGAGAAGTGTCTGTTCAGCTCCTCTGCCCATTTTTAAATAGGGTTATTTGCTTTTTGGATGTTGAGACATGTGAGGTCTTTATATATTTTGGATGTTAATCCCTTACTGGATATGTCATTTATGAATATATTCTCCCATACTGTAGGATGCTTTTTTGTTTTACTGATGGTGTCCTTTGCTGTACAAATTTTTAGTTTGATGCAGTTGCATTTGTTCATTTTTGCTTTTGTTTCTCTTGCCTGAGGAGATATGTTCATGAAAAATTGCTCATGTTTATATGCAAGAGAGTTTTGCCTATGTTTCCTTCTAAGAGTTTTATGGTTTCATGACTTACATTCAGGTCTTTGATTCATTTTGAGTATACTTTTGACTATAGAGTTAGACAATAATCCAGTTTCATTCTCTTATGTGTAGCTGTCCAGTTTTGCCAACACCAGTTGTTGAAGAGGCTGTCATTTCCCCATTGTATGCCCATGGCTTCTTTATCATATATTAATTGACCGTATATGCTTGGGTTTATATTTGGGCTCTCTAGTCTGTTCCATTGGTCTAGGGGTCTGTTCTTGTGCCAGTACCAAATTTTCTTGATTACTGTGGCTTTTTAGTAGAGTTTGACATTACGGAGCATAATCCTCCCAGCTTTATTTTTCCTTCTCAGGATTGTTTTGGCTCTTCAGGGTCTTTTATGGTTCCATATGAATTTTAGAACTATTTGTTCTAGTTGATTGACAAATGCTGTTGGAATTTTGATAAGGATTGCATTGAATCTGTAGATTGCTTTAGGCAGGATGGCCATTTTGACAATATTAATTCTTCCTACCCATGTACATGGGATGTATTTCCATTTATTGATGCTTCTTTAATTTCTTTCATGAGTGTCTTGTAGTTTTCAGATATAGGTCTTTCACCTCCTTGGTTAGGTTTATTCGTAGGTATTTTATTCTTTTTGATGCAATTGTAAATGGAATTGTTTTCCTGAGTTCTCTTTCTGTTAGTTCATCATTAGTATATAGGAATGCAACAGATTTCTGTGTATTAATTTTGTATCCTGCAACTTTGCTGAATTTAGATATTAGATCTAGTAGTTTTGGAGTGGATTCTTTAGGGTTTTTTATGTACAATATCATGTCATATGCAAACAGTGACAGATTAACTTCTTCCTTAGTAATCTGGATGCCTTTTATTTCTTTGTGTTGTCTGATTGCCGTGGCTTGGACCTCCAGTACTGTGTTGAATAAAAGTGGTGAGAGTGGGCATCCTTGTCTTATTCCCGATCTTAGAGGAAAAGCTTTCAGCTTTCGCTGTAAGTATGATGTTGGCTGTGGGTTTGTCGTATATGACCTTTGTTATGTGGAGGTACTTGCCCTCTATACTCATTTTATTGAGAGTTTTTATTATGAATGGAAGTTGAAATTTGTTGAATGCTTTTTCAACATCTATTGAGATGATCATATGATTTTGTGCTTTTGTTGATGTGGTGTATGATGTTTTTTGATTTTTGAATATTGTACCATCCTTGCATCCCTGGAATAAATCCCACTTGATCATGATAGATCTTTTTGATGTGTTTTTGAATTTTGTTTGCTAATATTTTGTTGAGAAATTTGCATCTATGTTCATCAGGGATATTGGTCTATAATTTTCTTTTTTGTGTGTCTTTTTCTGGTTTTGGTATTAGAGTGATGCTGGCTTCATAGAGTGAGTTTGGAAGTATTCCCTCCTCTTCTACTTTTTGGAAAACTTTAAGGAGGATGGTTATTAGGTCTTCTCTTAATTTGGATAAAAATCAGCAGTGAAGTCATCTGGTCCAGGGGTTTTGTTTTAAGGTAGTTTTTTGATTTGCAATTCAATTTCATTGCTTGTAATTGGTCTGTTTAGATTTTCTTTTTCTTCCTCGGTCAGTCTTGGAAGTTTGTATTTTTCTAGAAAGTTGTCCATTTCTTTTTGGTTATCCAATTTGTTAGCATATAATTTTTCATAGTGTTCTCTAACAAATCTTTGTATTTCTGTGGTGTCCGTAGTGGTTTTTCCTTTCTCATTTCTGATGCTGTTTATGTGTGTATACTCTTTTTTTTTTCTGGATAAGTCTGGCTAGGTGTTTATCTTTTTATTTATTTTCTCAAAGAACCAGCTCCTGGTTTCATTGATTCTTTCTATTGTTTCATTCTTTTCAAGTTTATTCATTTCTTCTGTGATCTTTATTATGTCCTCTTCTACTGATTTTGGGGATCATTTGTTCTTCAGCTTAAACACTTCTTATGAGCTGAGAAATCATTCTATTAATATTTAAAACAAGTGAGTACCAAGAACATAGATACTTAGAGATCTGTATACTAAGTTTGCATTGATACTTCATTAAGAGAGTAGGATCAACTCTAGTAGTTTCAATAAACTCCCAGAATTTGTAGGAATTTGTTTGTAATGAATATTGACTTTTAAATTAGTGATATTCCTTCTCAGATTGGATTTCTTGATAAAATACTAGTTCTCTGAGGTGCTAATCTTCAAAGTCAGATCGAAATTGTACATCTTTCAGGAATTTCCACTTAATTCCATACCTCTCAGGTCTTTTGTATTTCAAATAAAGATTAAGTCACGCACCGGCTCATGACTTGACATTTTTCGTTATATGTTGTGTTGATCCCACTAGGATTGAAATAAGTCTTCCACAACTAAAACTTTGTCTTTGTTATACGTTTTCCGTGATCTGAAGGAAGTGAATTGGACAAGAATAAAAGTAAGGTAAAAGTATTTCCTCATGATGCTCACAGAATGTGTAATAAGAAGAACACAGTTTTGCAGGCTCGAGTTGAAAGCACACCACTTAGAGTTTGTGGCAGTGTGTGGGTTGTTAGGTTGTAAGGTTTGAATGAGATCTGGGTGACTTACCCATGTGGTGGAGTTTAGGTTTGGCCCCAGCAGCAGGAGGAGTTATTTTGTCTGGGCCCAATACTTACGTTTTGGGGACTGCTTGTGATGCTGTTTTATTATGCAGTAGAAGTTATTTTGAGAACTTGAACTGGGTTTCTTTCCTTGTCTGTCTTTTAATCTGCTTTGGCTGCTGCTGTTCTCAGAGTTGTCATTGTTAGTATATGATGATGCTGTTGTCAACCATAGGCCCTGCCCCTCTGCCTCAGTGGCGCTGCCCCAAACAGGTCCCTGTGAGGTCTGCTCAGAGTGAGCCTTTCTGTTGGCCCTAGGCTAGATCTAGAGCCTCCTCCTCTGATCCATTTGTGTGTTTTCCTTAAGTCAACCTGTGAACTCATTGAAGACTGGGGCTGTTTAATTCTTTGCTAGGCTCTGATTTGCAGATTTTTCAATTATAACTTGACCTAAGAAACCTTACTAGTTTTTTGATAAGTAATGAGATTATATAAATATGAGATATTCACCATCGATTGCCTTTACTGCCTTCCTCAGGGAATGGGTATCTGTTTTGTGGTGTGACTGTTTGCTTCTCAAGTAGTGGGGGTATCTGATGTTTTCTGCCAGCCTCGTCCTTGTTATTCTTCTTCATCCACACGGATGTTTGTGCTGGTTTGGAACATGCCAGTCCGCCCCTGTCTCCAGAGCCCTTGCACTTTCTTTTACTGCTTTGACTGTCTCCATATGTCTGCATAGCTCATGTCCTGACCTCCTTCAGGCTTCCTTCAGCTTCCTTGCTTCTTAGAAATAGCTGCTCTGAGTTCTCTAAAATAGCACCCCTCTGATTCTCTGTCCTTTTATCATGCTTTATTTTTGGTCTTTATACTTATCTCTACCTTTCATATTATCTGTTATTTCTCTTGCTTGTATTTCTCATATAAAGTTAGAAATGAAAACAAGGACTCTTTTTGTGCCAGTGTTTGTTTTGCTTACGGCTGTATTCCTAGTGCTCAGGTTAGCCTGGCACATGGTAGACTCTCAAAAAATATGTGTTGAATGAATAAATTAGTAGGGTGACAGCCTATTCAGTGTGTTTAAAGCATTTTGTTTCTCATCACCTAATCTGTATTAAACACAGTATTGGGCTAAGGTGTATTCCATTGCAAATGAAGTGGCTCAGGGCCCTTTGCAGTTGGTACATTATTAAAAAATAGGTGTCTTATAGACATTTATAGTAGAAAGGGGCTATTAGAAACTGAAACACTGAGGAATGGCATCTGACAATATTTAAGGAAATGATAGAATAATTAGTTATAAATGCTGAGTAGTCTGGGGCCATTTAATTTAGGGACACTCAATTTTACATCTCACTAGTCCCCAGATTATCCCTTCACAGGATAATAATTCCTTCTTCAGTAAGTTATTCTCAAAAACATATATTGTGGCTTTACTGTGTGTATATAGTGAACTAGGTCCTTGGCAAAGATTTCGAAGAGCTTGGAGATGGACAGATACACAGACAACCCTGAAAGAGGAGCCCTCATTGGTAAGCACTGCAGTCGTTTGGAGCTGATCTCATTAGCAAATGCCAGGCCACTGAAGAGGCAGAAGGGGCTGGATAGGGACCACTTGGGAATGAATAATGTGTTTGGAGAATTGCAAGTGCATTGGTTTTATTAGAGCAGAGGGTTTGTGGGAGATGAGGTCTGTTGTTTGATGGAGTAAAGACTTAAATGTTAGAAGGACTAAAGGTTTGATTATGTTTAGGATTCCTTGTTTATTAAGATATAAAAGAACATACTATATATTTTTAGAGTTGTTTCTCAGATCCATTTTGGATGTATTTCAGGAGGGACGAAACTGATTAAGAATCATATTTATAAAACTTACTTTATCCATAGGATTTCTGAAATGTAGTAAAATGATATAAAATGGACATCTGTTTGACCCAGAGACTAATGACATTGTCTTAGATGTTACACTGTGGAAAAACTGAATATTGAAAACTTGTGGTGCTAACAGTGAGTAGGTGGCTCAAAAACCTGAAGAGTCATAAACAGTTTCTTTATGAAATCTACAAGTTGTTGGGAGAGAGAAAAGGAACTGGAGAAACCCTTGGAGGAAAAAGAAGAGCCTGTTAAGACCATGCCTTTCTTCAGCCTCACGTGTAGGGGGAAACCAGTAAAAACTTTTAAAGTAAGTAAACCTTTATTGGGTTTATTTAAGAGATCTGAGCAAAATATAACTACTCCCACAAATAGTGTGGGTTTTGCAAGTTATGTGCTCAGAGTGTTCATAACTGCTTAACTGATTATTGTCAAAAAATATAGGATATATTATGTAGTAAGAAAACACACCACTAGTAATTCCGAATCCAGAAGATGGAGAGTGGATCCTCGCTCTGTCACAAGCCAGCAATGTCACACCAGGCCTTGGTTTTCTTGTTTTAAAACTAGGGTTAATAGATCGTAGATTGTCTCTTGTAAAAGACATTTGAAGACATCTAATTCAATTGTTCAGTATTTTAGATATGGAAATTGAAGTGCATGAGTTTGGAGAACTTATGTAGCTATTGAAGGGATAACCAGGCAAGTTTATAGTTGAATACCTCAAGTCCTTAATTGCAGTAGAGGGGCTAGCAGTTGAGTGGGAGCATCTCCTGGGAGGACGGCTGTCTGGTGCTCTCACTGCTTATTCTGTTGCTTAGGAGTGTGTGGAAGATCAATATGAAGTGCTTGAAAATGGTGTTGTAAATTCTAAAATGCTCTATGATTATAAAGGTGTATTGTTCCACACATAGTAAGTACTAAAACACATTGAATATATTTGCTTATGAGTTAATTTTTGTATTTTAAACTCAATAAAAAGTAGTAGCACTTGGTCATTAACAAGTATAGTGGTTGTAAGATATGGGATGCTTGAGATTCAGAAGAATGAGGTGAATGACTGTGTGGGAACTGAAGTAAGTTTTGTTGTGTCAAGCTGCTTGGAGGAGCTTCTGTGGCTGCTGGGGAAAACTGGTTCTATCCTGGCATTAGGTGTGAAAGATTAGCAATAGCAAAATCAGAGTCCTGAATCCTGCCTGCTTTTGTGCATTTCCTTGCAAGTTACGGTCTGTTGAGTCATGTAATCATTGCATTTCTAGAACTAGAATTAAGCGTATGTTATTTATCCTAGCCCTTTCATTTTATGTATGATGTCACTGAACTAGAAGGGAGGTGACTTTCGTAAGTTGAGTTTGCCAGATTCTTAGGTAACTCAGCCCTCAAAATATTGAATCTCTGCCTTTAAGGAAATTTGAATCTTAGAAAAGCAAGATTGGTACAGAATGATTTTTAAATTTTCTTTTACTGTTATTAATACATGTATAGCAAAATATGAATGAGGTGGTTTGACACTGATAACTGCTAATTTTAATTCTGCCAACAAACAGTTGATTTTCTTTTTAAATTTTATGTCACTTATGTAAGTTAATTCTTGACAGTAATTTCTTTTCAGGCATGATCCAGATAATATTACTTTTGGTTATTTGATGCTGATGCAGTTAAATTGTAATATATATGTGCACCTAATTTGGGGAAAAATAGCACAGAGGCCTCATGATGAGAACAAAGATTCTTCATCCTATCCCTTTTATCCCTTTCCTTCCCAGAGATAATCATTTTTAAATCTTAGCTATTCTAGTGGTTTGTGTAAATATTTACCCTTAATCTTACCTTTATATATATATATATTCCTAAATAATGTAACACTGTTTCTTTTCCTTTTTTTTTAATTGGTAGGCTTTATTTTTCAGAGCAGTTTTAGGTTCACAGAAAAATTGAGCAGAAAGTACAGAGAGTTCCATATAACTGCTGTCTCCACACTGTCAACATCCCCTACTACAGTGGTCCATTTGTTACAGTCGGTGAACCTACATTGACTTGTCATTATTACCCAAAGTCAGAGTTCACGTTAGGGTTCACTTCTGGCGTGTTGTACATTCTGTGGGTTTGGACAAATGGATCATGACCTATATCTACCATTATTGTATCAGAGTCGATTCACTCCCTTAAAAATCCTCTGCTTGTTCATCCTACTGCCAGCCTCCCGGCTCCTGACCATCATATCCTTTTAGTCTCCATAGTTTTGCCTTTTCTAAAATGTCGTATAGTTGTAACCATACAGTATGTGGCCTTTTCAGGTTGGCTTCATTCAGTTAATAATACGCGTTTAAGTTCCTCCATAGTCATGACTCATTCCATTATCTTGATGTACTACATATACACACATTTGCTTTATGTATATATACAGACATAGCCATATAAATCTAGAGTTGGAATTAAGTGCACACATTTTAAAATTTGATAAAAATATGACAAATTTGGTAAAACATTGTCTTCTAAAGAGATTATACCAATTATAGTCCCAACCAAAAACATTTACCACTTGCCAATACTGTGTATTGGAAAATTTTTTTGTAAGTTAAAAATGGAAATCATACTGTGATTCTTATATGCATTTTCTCATTACAAGTAAGGTTGATCATCTCCTCATATGTTTAAAAGCCATTTCTAACTTTTGAGAAGGTTTAGCAATCATTTTTAATTCCTGAATGCTCTTGTTCTGTTTTATCAATGCAACATTTTAAGTTGGTATGATTACACTTTGGACAGCAACACAACAATTTTTGTGTGTTTGCTTTATTATTATTATTTATCCATCTTGTCAATCCATCTTAAGTTTTGATTTTTTAAAGGATATTTTTGAAAGTTCTTTTTGGTTGAATTATATTTCAAGAAGCTATGAGGCTGTATTTTATACTTTGATGCACTGTTAAGTATATATCCTGTTAATTTCCTGAGAAACCATGTATTTGAGTTTATTTGATTAATACCCTTAATTTTTACATATGATGAAGTTGACATGCAAGGTGGCTGATAAAGGTAATAAGTAACAGCTCTGAGACTAGAACCCAGATTTTTGGACTAACAACATCCAGGTATTTTCTGTTCCATTGTTAAAACTTGTACAAATGAGGACTATTACCATGTCTTTGATTTGTTAACTTTAAAAACTAGCCATCACTGCTATTGACAGTATCTGTAAAATGCTATACCACTTCTTGGTTCTTTAGTTTTTAGAATCCCCATGTTGGCATAAACTTGATATTTCTTAATTTTGGTCTTAATCCTTTGAATTTGTCGGTTGTTTTCGTTAAACTTATGTTCCATTTACAGTACTGTCAGGTTTTTTATCCAATAGTAAGTCAAAGGAAGATATTTTTTCCCCTCTGTATTCTGTAGCCAACACTAACACCCATTTCATGAAGGCTTTTGTCTTTATCCAAGTGTTCCACTCTGCCTTAGCAGAGCAGTACAAGGTCATGGTGCCTGTCTTTTTTTTCTTCACATGATATTAATAACTTGCTCCAGCAGTAGTTTGTTCTAGGACATTTCCAGCCCAGATGGTGGAAAGTTCTTGGGATAATATGGCAGCCAAAGCAACACTTTAGCTTTTTAAAGTTGACTTTGTTTTGGTGATTGTGTAATGAAAATCTTCCAAAGATTGTACAAGAATATTAAAACAAAAAAGATCTGTTGGCTGAAAACATTTTTCATTTTCCAAAAACCACCACACTCAGCATGGTAGAATTTTGGTTTCTTTCAAGTATTGGCCAGTCTGGCTCTTTTCCCTGATTATTTGGCACTTAAGATAGCCCAATTAATATATATATTTTTTTGTTTTCACAGGAATCTAACTTTGCCTTTAATTCCTTTTTTTGACCATTATAGAAAGTTACAGCAAGAAATGACATTGGAGATCATCTTGCTCAGTGTACTTACTTACAAATAAGGGAACTGAGACCCAGAAGAATTATTTATTGAACTTAACAGAGAAAGTTTAATAGAGAACTTAGAAGTAGTTCTAGGTTTTCTGATTTTGGATCAACAACTCCTACCGTATACCACAATATGATTTAGTATTTTGTTTGCTTTTATTTCAGTATGCCATCACATTTTAATAAAAGTTCAAGCTTAATGTTTATGACAATCCTCTGTTTTTTGTTCTTGATAAATCTTCAAGCATATGATACATTTATACATTTATTTCCCCCTGTATTCATACAAAAGGTAGGAAATTGTATATCCTGTTTTTTTAATTTATTTTTTGTTGGAGTATTGTTGATATACAGTCTTATATTGGTTTCAGATATACAGCACAGTGGTTCAATAGTTACCATTATTAAATCCTCACATAATTATTAAATAATATTAAATATTATTAAATCCTCACCCCAGCTAGTGCAGTTATTATCTGTCATCATAGGAAGATGTTACAGAATCATTGACTGTATTCTCCATGCTGTGCTATTATCCCTATGACCAACTTACATTATGACTGAGAATTTTTGTGCCCCCTTATCCCAGTCACCCTCCCTACCTAGCCACCCCAACTCCTCCCCCATGGTAACCACCAGTCCCTTTTCAGTGTCTGTGAGTCTACTGCTATTTTTGTACATTCTGTTTTAAACTTTCCTTTTTCCATTTTATCCTGACAGTTTTTGTACACAAGCATTTAGAGAACTTTCTCATTTTTGTTTTTTTAATTAACAACTTTATTGAGATATAATTCGGATACCAAAAAATTTATCCTTTCAAAGTACGTAATTAGGTGGTTTTTAGTATATGCACAAAAGTTGTGACACTCATTACTATCTAGTTCCAGGACTTCATTACCCCAAAGAGAAACCCTGTATTCATTAGCAGTCATTCCCCATTTCTCCCTGTCCGTGGCCCCTAGTAACCACCAATCTGCATTCTGTCCCTGGATTTGCCCTTTATGGACATTTTATATAAATGGAATCATATGATACATGGCTTTTTGTGTCTGACTTTTATTACTTAGTATCATCTATTCAGGGTTAAGTTGTAGCGTGTCCCAGTACTTTATTCCTTTTTATTGGTGAAAAGTATTCCATTGTCTGTATACACCACATTTTGTTTACCTGTTCATCAGTTGATAAACATTTGGATTGTTGCTGTTTTTCAGCCGTTACGAATAATGCTGTGAACATTCATGTACAAGATTTTGTGTGGATATATGTTTTCAGTTCTCTTGGATATATATGTCTAGGAGGAAAACTGCTAGGTTGTGTAGTAACTCTGTGTTTACCTTTCTGAATACTTGCCAAACTTCTCAGTGGCCTTATAATTTTTACATTCCTGCGAACTTGTGTGTTGTAATTTCTCCACACCTTTCCTTATTTTTTTAAAAAACTGCATGTATTCTGTTGTAGGTCAATATCAAATTATATTTAATCATTCCCCTATTGATGGACAGTAGGGTTAACATTTTTTTGGTCAAATCCTTTGCTCATTTTCATATTGGAGTCTCTGTTATATCTATTTTAGGACCCATTTTATATTAGTAAGATTAGCCTCTCATGACATGAATTTCAAGTATATTTTTTCTAAATTTGCCATTTAACTGTGACTTACAGTTACATTATTGTTTTTGCCATGATAAATTTTTAAAAACTATTTTTAAGAATTTGATGAATTTTTTTTACAGCTCTTAGAACCTCTGGATGTATAAACTGGCTCCTTGTTATCTTTTTGACCTCATCTTTTGCTACTCTTGCTTTTGCACATTTTATCCTAATCCCCCTGGCCTCTTTGCTATTCTGTAAACATGCTAATAAGCTTCCTGAGGCCTGGCTAATAGTTAAGTGATCAGTAAATATATGGATTGAATGGAAAGGCCTTCTGTAAGGCATGTTATAGAGAATTCTTGCATTTTGTTCCCTAGGATGTTACTATTTTTTTTTTTTTAAGATTTGAACTTTTGATACATTTGGGATTTATTCTAGTATTGGGATTTAGTATAGACTTGGTTCATTTTCAGAGGGCTATACAGTTGTTTCAACACTATGTGTATCACTACATTTTTTGAATTGTATTGATGAAGTCCTGTTTCTAACTTGCATAACAATGATTTAAAAACAAATTCCTATTCTTCTCCCTGATAGATTTCTCACAAGAGAGATCATTGTAATTGCAGTCATCAAATCTGAGCAGTTAAAATCCAGTTAAACTTTTTTTTTTGCTTATGTAGGACAAAAAGGAGATGCTAGATGCTCTTTTTTTTATAGTTTATTTTGGTATCATTAATCTACAATTACATGTGAAATTTTATGGTGATTAAACTACCCCCTTCATCAGGTCTCCGTCACCAACCCCATTACAGTCACTGTCCATCAGCGTAGTGAGATGCTATAGAGTCACTACTTGTCTTCTCTGAGTTGTACAGCCCTCCCCGTGCCCCCACAACATTACACCTGCTAACCGTAATGCCCCTTTTTCCCCCTTGTCCCTCCCTTCCCACCCATTTTCCCCAATCCCTTTCCCTTTGGTAACTATTAGTCCGTTCTTGGGTTCTGTGAGTCTGCTGCTGTTTTGTTCCTTCAGTTTTTTCTTAGTTCTTATACTCCACATATGAGTGAAATCATTTGATACTTGTCTTTTTCGGCTTGGCTTATTTCACTGAGCATAATACTCTCTAGCTCCATCCATGTTGTGGCAAATGGTAGGATTTGTTTTCTTCTTATGGCTGAATAATATTCCATTGTGTATATGTACCACATCTTCTTTATCCATTCAGCTAGATGCTCTTTTTAGGCATTCTCTTTGCACCTCTAAATCTTATATTCACATTAAGGAAATGTTGATATATGGGATATCTTGGTCTTTGGCTCATAGTTTAGGGTATTTTGGAAATAAGAGCAAATTCTGTGTTGTGCTATATCACTAAACTTTATATTGAGTATATTTTCCTGGTACTGAAGTGTGTATTCATTGTTGATGGCTGTTACAGATTAGGTGTCTGCATTAGAATGCTGTTTTTATGAAAGAACAAAATTTCTAGGTAAAACCTTTGAAATAGTGTTTAACTGATGTTAATGACTGAATGCTTTTAATGAGTCTGAATCTGTAACTGTGTGCCCTTTGCCAGCATTTAAAAGTTTAACTTACATCTTTGATTGGCAAGGTGATGATTAATTTTGTTTGACAACTTGACTGAAATAAGGGATGCCCAGAGGTCAAACATTATTTAATTATTTTGGGGTTTGTCTGTGAGTGTTCTTTCTGGAAGCAATTAACATTTGAATCTGTAGGCTTTGTTCAAAAGAACAACAACAACAACAGCAACAAAAGGTCATAGTGAGCATCATCCAATTCATTGAGGACATGATCTTACAAAAAGGTGGAGGAAGGGTGAATATGCTCTCTTGCTTATGCTGAGACATCCATCTTCTCTGTCCTTGGTCATTGGCTTTCCTACTTCTTGGACCTTTGGACTCAGACGAGGGCTTTTCTGGTTCTCATGCATTTGGGTTTGGACTGGAAGTGAACCACTGGCTTTCCTAGGCCTCCAGTTTGCAGATGGCAGATAATTTCTCAGCTTCCATAATTGTGTGAGCCAATCTCTTGTAAAATAATCTCTTTCTATATACATATCTGCCTATATCTATTGGTTCTGTTTATCTGGACAGCTAATATAGCAAATATGGCTAGCTCATTGGTCTGAATGTTTGTGTCCTGAAATTCATATATTGAAAGGTAACCTCCATGGTGATGGTATGAGGAGGTAGGGCATTTGGGGGATGATTAGGTCATGAGGGCAGGGCCCTGACGAATGGGATTGGGATTAGTGCCTTTATCAGTGGAGACCCAAGCTCCCTTGCCTCTTTGCACCATGTGATAACACAGCAAAAAGACGCTTGCTGTCTATGAACCAGCTGTCATCAGATACCAAGTCTGTAGGTGCCTTGATCTTGAACTTACCAGCCTCCAGAGCCATATTTATTTATGAGAAATAAATTTAGGTTGTTCATGTGCCACCCAGTTTGTTAATTTGTTACTGCAATCCAAAAGGACTAAGACACACGTGTTAGACTGTTTTTCCCTAGTTGCAGATTTTTCCTTTGATTGTTTACAGTGAAGTGAGTGAGGAGAATAATTAAGAAAACCCATGGTAGAAATGAGATTAGATATTATCTTCAGTCCATCTCACAGTATTTTTGTTTTTTCAGGGTATTTCCCAGTGGAGAAACAATTTGAAGCAAATGTTTTTTCCAACTATTTTCTTTATTCCATTCCCATTAAAAAATTTTTAATTAAAAAATAAAAAATAGTCGCCTATACTCTCATCTCCCAGAATTGCTGTTATTTTTTGCATATTAGAATCTGCATGTATATTCATTCATATGGTACATACTGTTCCTCTATTTTTGCTCAACATTACATTATGAAGCATATATTTCAATAAGGTATGTTTAAAAATCAGAAGAAATAACTTGTTTTATGAGGCCACCATAACCCTGATACTAAAACCTGCCAATGACAATATAAAAAGAAAATTAGACTGATATTTCTCCTGAATGGGAGAAGAATCTTTTTAAAACAAAATTGTATCCAGCAATATATGAAAAGGATAACACATCTTAACCAAGTGGGGTTTATCTCAGGAATGCAATATTGTTAACATTTGAAAATCAGTTTAATATGTCGTATTGAACAAAATAAATTAGAAGAGCCATTGATTGATTGTCTCTGTAAATGTGGGAAAAATACTTGACTACATTCAGCATCCATTCATCAAAAACTAGCAAACCAGGAATAGAAAGAAACAGCTTTAGCTAGATAAGGGGCGTTTGTGAAGAACCTGCAGCTGACATCACCCCTCGGTAGGGAGCTGAAGCGTTTCCTCGTCTGTGATTAGGTTGATGTCTGCTGTCAGCATGTGTATTGCTGTGCCCTAGCTGACCCTAAGCCAGGGACGGAGGATGGTCCAGAGAGACTGAAAAAAAGACCCTGAGACGGTCTACAGGATATCTAGGAGCAGCTTACTGGACAAAGCATCCACTACTGGGATCTGCATGTAGCAAAGCTTTTGCAGCTAGCCTACCAACCACTGGAGTCCTTGCCCTGCTGCAATAGCCAGTGTCCCAAGGAGATCGAGGCCTATCATCTGGACATTTGTCATTACCAAGGAGATTCCCCACATTGGCCACCCCCAGAATCTCTGACCTTGGCATGCCAAACAACATATTTTGCTACTTCTCTTGCTTGGTGGGAATACAGAGGGAGGATGGGAAGCATGCATTTTCAAGATACTGAAGAATTGGGGCATTCGTGGTGTGCTAGTACAAACTAGCCACCGAGCACTACCTTACAGCATTTCTGTTCATCGTTGGATTGGAGGCCCTAGCCAGTGTAATAAGGCAAAGAAATACAAGGTCTAGAGATTGGAAAAGAAGCAAAACTATCCTTATTTGCTGGCAAAAATAATTGTTTATGTAGAAAACCCTAAGGAATGTACAAAAATTGCTTGAACTGAAAAGTAGATCTAGCAAGTTTTCAGGTTATACAAAAATCATATTCTAATGGAGAACAATTGGAAAATCTTAAAACTTCCATTTAAAAACAGTATGAGATTGTCCTCCATTATCCTGTGGGCCCATCTAAGTACATGCATCCGTAAATGTAGAAGAGGAAACCAGAATGGAGGGTCGGGAAATGCTATTCAAGGAGTCATTCAAAGTCATTAGTGTCTTTGAACGTGGAGGAGGGATCTGTGAGTCAAAGAGTGAAGCGACCTCTAGAATCTGGGAAGTGCCCTCACATGACAGCCAGCAAGGAAATGGGAACCTAGATCCTACAGCGTGAGAAACTAAATCCTGCCAACAACCCAGAGGAGCAGGAAATGGATTCTTCCCCAAAGCCTCCAGAATGGAAAGCAGTTTGCTGACACCTTGATTTTAACCCCATGAGACCTGTACTGCACTTTCTGAACTGTATGATGATAAATTTGTGCTGTTTTAAGCCACTAAGCTGGTGGTGATTTGCTAATGGCAACAATATAAAAACTAATGAAATATATCCAACTTCTTAAAGCAATCTACTTCAGCAAAATGATGAATTAAATAGAGAATTTTAAATGGTTCATTCCTTCCAGTTAATATTTGTTAAGTACCTTCTATTTGCCAGGAGACATGGTAGTCACTAGATCCAGCCTACAATCAAGAGGTGGTGGGGGCAGTAACACGTGGGCATGAACAGCAGAAAACGGATTACTGGGGGCTGTTTTGGAGGTTGCCTACCACAGTCTTCAGACATATTTCTGGAATTTTTCTTTGACATTTTTATATATACTGGGTCTTAGATTCTCTAAAATGACTGAGCTAGTTAATATTCCTATCAGCAGTACATGAAGTTTATATATCATCATATGGCTGCCAATACTTTACATTTTCTAGGGCATAAAGAGATACCATGTTGTTTTAAACTCACTGTTTATATCTTTAGCTCTTTTTTCTAGAGGAGTTCTTACCTTTTTCTTATTCAATTGCCGGAGTTGCTTGTAATATTCTAGATGTTCCTTTTTATTCTTCAGTCTTATCTGTCTCTTAACTTTGTCTAGGGTTTCATTTGTTGAGCAATAATCTTTAATTTTAGTGTAATTAAATGCATTTTTTTGGTTTATGTTTTGTGCTATTAGGTTTTTTTAAAAGAAATCCTTTCTTGTGCTTATGTTAAAAACATATTGTACATTTTCCCCTATTAACTTTCGTTTTAACATTCACGTCTGAGTCTTTAATTCATCTGTAGTAGGTTTTTGAGTATGTTGCAAGGATCCATCATTATATTTTTTTATAAAATGAGTCAGTTTTTTCTAGTACCATCTTCTGTACAATCTGTTATTTCTCCATTGATATGTGATCCATCTTTATTGTATATTGTTTCCATATATACACAGGTCTGGCTATACATTCAGTTCTATTTTGAGTTCCATTTGGTTTGTCTATTTTTGTGTGTGTGCAAATACGATGCTTTTTTTTTTCTGTAACCATAATAACATAGTTTGATATCTGGTGGGGGAAGTTCCTCTCTTCACTTTTCATTTTTAAGGTTGACTTAGCTGTTCTTTCATAAAAATTTTAGAATTTACAAAGTTCCTGAAAAAAGTGCAGTGAGAATTTTGGTTGTGATTGCATTGACTTTATGATTAATTTGTATAGAATTGTTATTGTAGTATTAAGTCACTCATTCATATATGCTGTGTGTCCTTTACTAATGTTTTAACATTAATAAATGAATGTAAGTCAGCAAAATGAATAGACTATCTCTCTGTGTCAAATCAAGAGCATCCTGGATCCTTTCCTGGAATTCCCTTTACATTTTTGTTGCAATGAGTATTCCTTTTGTATTATGATCATGTAGTACATGACGTCAGTATATTTCTTCCTTTTTTACTATTCTGAGTTATGTATGCCTTGTACAGATCATCCTGGATCCTTTCCTGGAATTCCCTTCACATTTTTGTTGCAATGAGTATTCCTTTTTTATTATGATCTTATAGTACATGACCTCAGTATATTTCTTCCTTTTTTACTATTCTGAGTTAGGTATGCCTTGTACACTAGGCTGATGCATCTATTTAGGAAGTCTCAGGAATCAGTTCCAATAAAAATCAGAGCAATAAAGATCCCTCTGTCTCTATCCATTTATCCATTGAGTACCTGTTATATACTAAAGTTGGGAATACAAACAACACCAAGAAATGAAAGGGTCTCTAGCTAGAATCTCATGTGTTCTAGTAAGAAAGATAGACTTGTATTTGCAAATAACTGCCACTCATGCTCATACTTTAGGTCTTCATTTAATGTCAGCTTTTTAAGAGGAGCTTTTTTTTGAGTCCACCATTAAAATCAGAGTCCCTTAAAATCCTTTCTTGTTGTTACTTGCTCTCTTTCTTTATGGCCCTTTTTGAAGTAGTTATTACTTGAGATCTGTTTTCTCTACTAAATTGTAAGCTCCATGAAGTTGGGAGCCTTATCTATTTGTTGATGGCTGTGTCTACAATATGTAACATAATGTCTGACTAGACATAGTAAGAATAGTTCTTTTAATACTCGTTGAATGATATATGAATTGGAATCCAATATGATAAACGATTTGATAAAATTTTTATCCAGGGACCCACGGATGCACAAAGGAGGCATCAATTAGTTCCATTTAGGAATTTGGGGGAATGGATTTTTAGTTTGATATGGAACTTAATGTCATATTTTGGCACTATTCTTATGTGCTGTAATCTTTCTATACCTCCCCAAATCAAACCCTTTACTCTTCACTCCTATTGCTTTACAGAATTCTGTAATAAGAGAGCATGATCCAAGGCTTAACACTTGTGATTTTGTTTGGCTTAATTCATTTTGAAGAATAACCCGCTGTTCTAAATAGACACTCTTTCCTCAAGGTTGCTAGACCTAGTACTTATTAATAGTCATAGTTTTTAGTTTAAACAAAGTAAAACAATTTCTGGTTCTGGGACAGAGAGTATGATGATAAATTGTAAAACACTGCAGTTGATTCTTTATTATTGATGTAATGACTCGATGCATCAGCAAAAGTATTGGAAGTGGTGCCCTTTGTGGATAGGGTCTTCTCTGTGGCAAGATACTTGTTTTTCAGGATTTGGTTTTAAGCCCTGACCCAACAGAAAAGCTTAGCCAATTACAATGGAGTATGTATTCCTGACGGGCATAGGCTGTATGAATAAGTCTGATGCAAAAACCTTTTGGGTTCTGAGCACCCAAATTACCATTAATGGAAACTAATAAATCAAAATGTGATACGTCAGATTTGTTTTTCATCCAAGAAATAAGAACAAATATAAACACTGCATTTTATGTGATTAATATTTACAATAATAATTACAAAAACTTCAGGAAAGTGAACTGTTCTACAAATACTTTAAAATTTAGATTTCTGAGTAGAACTGAGATTTATTTGTTGCATAGTAAGATCAGTTGTGTGTGCCTCTTGTGTTTTGTTTTGCATGCCTTGTTTTTAAAAGATATTCTATCAGCAGTAATTCCTAAGATATCTGGTAGAATTTAAGCTTGCCCAGTTCTAGAAATCATCTTTAATTTGTTTAATGAGCCTCATTTTAGTAGATGTTAAGTGTTTTTCTTTGGGCTTTCCATGAGTATTTCAGTTCTATAAAAGTATTTTTGATATTCTTTTGGAGCTATTACTTTTTGCTGTGTAGTTGAGATTTCCGCTTAACTGATCTAACTTGTTACTATTCCCCCGTGATAAATGTGTTTAAATTTTTACAATACCTGGTGATTTCCTGATGCATTTATTCCTGTTTGTGCTCCCTGCTTAGCTGAAACTTTATTTCTGTTTTACTTGATCCAAGATATGTTTCTAAAAGGGTTTAATGATTGCAGGGAGGCAAGGGTAGTCCTTCGTAATAGAAATTTGCTTAATAAAACAAATAATTTGTTTACTATTCATATTCTGAAAATGCAGAGTTGGCCTTGAGAAAGTGGATACTAGAGGTAGAAGATCGAGAGTACCATTATTCTAATTGTATCAATGATTTTCAACTTGAAAAGGTATTTTCTTCCCTACATTGTGACTTCTTCTCAGTTTTACAATGTGAATATTTATTTCTGTACTATAACTAAACAGGATGAACATAAGGGCTTTAGAGTGGATCTTCAAAAAAGAATGCTGCTGGCAACTGTTTCTATTATAGACTAATAGACTTGCCATTCAGTAGGAGATGGGAACTGGAAAACAGCAAATTAATGGAATACCTGACCAAAATACAAGAACTAATAACTTGGAAAGGGTTTTATATTTTCACTTGACTTAATTTTTTGCTAAACATTAGTATTTTTGTTATAACCTAGGGACATATTGCATATTTAGATTTGGATTTTTAAATTATAAATTATTTAGAAAAGAGCAATATCTTAATTTTCCAAAGTGATCATTATTCTGTTTTGTTTCCTATTTCTCCAGAGATATTACGTATGAAATATCAGTAGAAGCTGTATCAACAATGGTTGTTTTCCTTTCCTGCCAACTCTTCCACAAAGAAGTTTTGCGACAGAGCATCAGTCACAAATATTTGATGCAAGGTCAATGGTAGGTTTCTATTTTCAGTATGTCTCATTTTATATCGTGTAAATCTGTATTTGTGGTCTTGTCCCCTCACATTAGTACTGTCCCAAACCTCCAATCAGATATTGTCTCTGGTGGTTCTGTCATCACTTCAAACCCAACTCCTATGCAAATTGTCTCCTTTTCCCTTTCATCCTCCAGCTCCATTACCTTCTCTAGTGGTTTTGTTTGAGAATTGCAGCTGGGAAGTCACCTTTCTTCTTCCTTCTGCATGTTTTCTATATCTGAGTAGTCAGCCAGTAATATTTGCTCATTGAAATTATTTTTGTGTCTTTCCCTTTTCACCAGTCCCATAGAAACTGTTGTATCCTGTGCCGTCACCATGTGTTTGGATTACCCTACAGCCTCTTGACTGACTATTCCTACTTTAATTTAGTCAACAAATATTTGTTGTGTGGTGTGTGCCAGGCATGTGGGCTGTGCTCTTGAGCAGAAGCTTACCATCTCGTACTGGTGGGGATGGGAATAGATAAATGGTAAATACACACACACACCCATGACCTTCTATGGACACAATATTTACAGAACTTTAGAATGTAAAAGAAATACAAATAAAATAGCTTCGATTAAAGTTCTCAGGGAGTTGAGAACTGTGTCTTTTTCATATTCTTTTTTGCTGTCTTGGTTTTCTTTGTGGTAACTTCTTGCCATGTTGATTATATCTAGCACATTCACAGAATCCCTTATGGCTCTTTGGAACAGATTTGAAAAGCATTGACGATAGGCTTTGGATTTTGTCTATTAAAATAGCTTTGGCTGGAGTCTATTTGGCTCAAGTCTGTTAAAAAGTTTTCTTTAGATTGCAGGTTGGTTTATCACCAGTTTATGGGTCCATATCCCTTTTCACCTATTTTTCTCTCCCTTCTCTCCGTTACTTCGAAGCAAAGACTATTAACATTAAGAAAAACTGTATACACATGTATATATATATATATTTGTGTCTGTATAAATAGAATAATTTCATATTTAAAAAGTGTAGTTTTTTATATTACTGCTTTTTAATTCTTGTTTTTCCCTACTGATTCTATGTTAGTAGTAACTACTTATTCTCTTCCCCTTATGTAATTTTGTGCCAGGTACTGTATTATACACTAAATTCTTATGCGTCTGTTACAAAGATTACAAATAAGGTGACTGAAGCTCAGGAGTGGAAGTCATTTGACCAATGACTTATTGTATAGTAAGAGGAAAGCCAGAATGAAGCCTCAAGTCTGATCTCAAAGCCTATGGTCTTCACTACAATGTGACAATGCTAGATTTCTTGGAATTGTGCTACTCCCTTTATATTAATAGATTATATAGATTATATTCATCATTATACAAAATCAGGTGAGCCCGTAAATATGAATTTGATTTTCTTCTTTCTTCTTTTTGTGTAGTCTTCCATACACCAGCAAACTTGTGAAAACCTTATTGTATAACTTTATCAGACAAGAAAAGCCGCCTCCTCCAGGAGCACATCTTTTCCCTCAGCAGTCGGATGGAGGAGGACTGCTTTATGGACTTGCATCAGGAGTAGCAAGTAAGTCTTAGGAGATTTTGTCAGTTCTTTGGTGTACATGGATTTTGAGTAATTAGTCACAAGCAATTCTGTTCACTTGGCTGCCACCACTAACAGTTGTATTGGGTCTATGCAGCTGGCTAAATGTGAAATACTGGAAGCAATTTAAAGTACTTTTTTCCATTCAGTGCAATGATTTATGCAGTGAAATATATGCAAATTATGAATGGGTTGTTTTCCTATTTTTTCACCATTTTTTTTAAAGAAGAATGTTTATAAATACGCATATTACATGAGTTCTAGCTGTACAATAAAAATACAATTAAGCTCTTGGAAACTTTACTGCTTGTGTTTTATGAGAAAACCATTCTATTTTAGGGGCTTTATTAGTTAGGATTTTGCTGACTAATTAGGTGTAGTTTTCTTACTAAATGTTTCATTTGTTCAGTGACAAATTAGCACATATTGAAGTTTTTTAATAAATTCTGAGTGTCACAAATATGAGTTTTATCAAATTAGAAACAAATTGCCTTAGCTGAAGACGGTCCTTTCACACAGTAAAGCCTCATTTCTGCTTCATACTGTTCAGACCTGAAGACTCTGGAAGTACAAGAGTCCCGCTTGTTCCCCCTGTGTTAGTGTGGAGGCCCTGGGTCATGTGAGGTTATGCAAATGGAACTTTCGCTTTATTCTGAAGGAAAAACAAAAACTAGTCTGGCGCTTTGGCAGTTGTAAGGTCTGTGTGAGCACTCTTACTAAACCAGCAGTATCCATTCTATTTAATTACATGTGCAGCGTTCACTGTTTGAAGGAATTCTAAATGGAGCGGAGACCCACAGCTGAATTGTGGCTGTGGTGTGCTCTCCATACTCTGGGGGGAACATCAGCTTGATAGGAAAATGTACTACTGTGTGGTAACTTTCTAGATAATGAGTCTTGGGAACCTCTTTGGGTTAAAGACCTCTGCTGACCCTAGGAATTGATCTGTGGGGACCAGGCTTTCTAGATTTGACTTCCTTTGGTTTCTTTTAATATTTGGAGCTGAATTAGATTTGTGATCACTTAGGGTTTGTCTTTCGTGCTGAGCAGTCTACATAGAATGCCAGACCTCAGGGGTTGATTCTCCCAGCTGCTTCTACCTCTGACCCTCATTGTTTCCCAGCATGAGGGTGCACAGGGCTTCTCATTCACGGCCTGGGAAGGCAGCACAGGGATGGCTTCTTGTCTCCCACCTGGGGAAGGCTTCATTAATCTCTTAGTGTTTTCTTTTTTAGATCATTAAACTGGTGTAAGTATTTTCTAATACCCCAGTATGGTTGGAGATTTTTTGGAGGAGTAGTCTAAGGTCACTAACCTCTTTCTTCAAAACAATGGCAATCCTTGCATTAAAAAAAAAAGAAAGTAAACAGATTTGTATGTAGTTTTTGGTTTTTCTTTTAGTTTTGTGTCATCAAAAGGAAGTCCAGTATGGTAATGTGGTGTCATCGGTACTAGGTGCTAAAAAACTTACAAGATTTGCTACCTAGTTATCAGCATATCTGAAGGAAATCTCTTTACTTTTCATTTTTCTCCTTTCCGGTTTCCTTGTCTACTGAATGAACTGGTTGGGATAGATGATCTCTGAGATTATTTCCACGTAAGTGTCAGTGATTCAGTGGTCTTTTCCCCTACCATTAAAAATTTAATATTCAGCTAAGGACATTAAAATATACTTAAGAATTTTAGTGTACTACAGTCACAAGACATTTTACATCGCTTCTTAAAACTTCATAAATTTATCCTTGTAAAATCATGATGAATTATTATTTCATAGAATGTGACTCAAAAGATTATAAAAAAACAACAAGAGGATATTCCTCTCCCACAGAGCACAGCTATGGATTGTGAGCCAAAAAAAAAGTAAAAATGATCATAGTTAATGTAATTTTGAATCAAGTCATATTCCATGAAAGTCAGTCAAGTTGACAAAGGATATTTGACTTTAGTTGTGTGATCACTTTTGATGATTTCTTGGTTGGTAGTTAAGGAGTTTTCTTACTTTAATATTGGCTTGAGAAAAATATGATTTAGAAGTTCCTCACTGAAAAAACTTATATTCCAAAGCCAAATGTAAATTATAAACTCTTTTGGATTATATTCATTTTAGTTGGGATTGAATTTTTCCTGGATATAGAAGCATTTCCTTTCATAACAGTATGTGTATGGTATGTTTTGCTTAAACAATTCACTTTGAAACAGAGTGCCTTATTTCAAAAAACTTTATAGTCTTGGATAATGAAGTTTTGTTGAGACTGGCAGGGGAAGAGGAGAATCCTTGTGCTGGATGAGCAGTGAGCCACATGTCTGAGCCCTCATGGGAGTTAGGCTAGGCCTTCTCCAGTTTATTCTCACTTTTTCAGATTTATTTCTGGTTATTTTATTTGTTTCTCAGACTCTAGCAAAAACTTTTTTACTTTTTGCATGCCTGACACACTCTCTTTTTCATGCCTTTGCTGGGGTTTCCTTTTTAACCTAGAATCCTACTCTCTCCTCTCTGACTTTGATGCTTCTGCTTGTCCATCTCAAGTAACACCTTCTCCACAAAGACTTCCTTTTCTCCCAGCTTGCTAGATGTGCTCTTTTCCTGTGGCACTTAACACTCTGCTTTGTGTTATGATTACTGTGTACAAGCATCATTCGCTATGCAATGGCTCTAGATACAGTAAAGTGAGAGCTGACATGTGTACAACACTTCAGAGTTTGCAGAGCAACTTTTTGTGTATCTCACTTTATTCTCATAGCAACCTTGTGAAAATAGATTACTTTACTTTTCTAATTCAGATGAAGAGATGTTCCCAGTTATTAAAATGTTTGTCTAAGGTCACATAGGAGAGAGGCAATGTTGGTTTGCACTGGCGTACAGTGCCTTTGACTCCTGACCTTTGCTGTCTGGCCTTTCATTGTCACCACCTGAATCCTGAGTGTGGAAGTTGTTCTCGCCTTAGGTGAGGGTTGATGATGTTCACTGTGGTCTCCAGCAGAGTACCTTCCATCGGTGGACTGTGCACAAATACTTGCTGGTTATAACTAAATACGAAAAGCTGATACTTGTCTACATTCGAGGTAGATGTGAACTCAGTTGTAATAACATATCTATCATTTAATGAATGCCTTTTGTTTTCTAGTCACTTTATTAGTTCCTTTACATACATAATTTCACCTACCCCTTATTTTTGTTTTTTAACATTTTACTGTGGAAAACTTCAAGTAGAAAGAATGGTAGAGTGAACTCTCCCCATCTATATTCATGACCTGTCTTCAACAATTATTAACATTTTCTTTTTTTTTTCTCATTTGTCTCTCTCCTCTTTTAAAAAACTTTTTACTTGGAAATAAGTTCATACATACATAAAAGTTACAAAAATAAAAAATATTACAAGTATTATTTAATGAATGTTAGTAAATATTTAAATAAATACTTAAGAAAATATTTGCAAAGTAAACATTTTATCCTATCTGTTTTGTATTTGTATTCTCACTCCTCCCTCAACCCCCATTCTATATGGATACACAGATTTTTTGTTAACCATTTGAGGATAAGTTACATGCATCGTTTACACCTAAATACTTGAATGTGTATATCCTAAAAGAGGATGTCTCTTATACAACCACCATACATTTACCAACTTCAGTAAATTCAACATTTAAATTACTCATAAAAACAAATGAGGTAGGCATTTGTTTCTATGTTAGTAAAAATATGGAAGTGGAGATTTTCCTCTATTTTAAAATCTCCTTTATTATAGTATTTGAATTGCACTTAAGTTGAATTTTTACAGTGGGGTGTTCTTATAACTACTTTGCTATCAGTTTGTCTATCTTAGACTAAGAACTCCATGATGTAGCCTATGCCCTTCTTCTTTCTGTTTATGATTGGTCCTGTAATACACAGTGAGTGCTTGGATGCTGTTTGATGAGAAGGTAATAAATAAATGAAGGAATTAATAATACGTTGTAATTACCACTAGTAAGTTTTTTGCAGTTATTGAGAGTAATGAAAACAAACGTGTATAGATTTTTTTAAAATCATTTTCAGATGTGTCAAGTGTGATTCACTGGAAGTGGTGAGAATGAATTATATGTTATATTTATCTGTTAATATCTGTAATACATGCTAATAAACCTCTATTCATAATTTTGCAGTACAGGAAAAGATGATTTCCTTCCTCTTTATAGTTTCTTAACGTGATGACAAAATGGAAAAAGAATCAATAGATGGATCACTTTACCATTTAGAAAAGAGTGCTACAGTTTTAATTAATGTTTTATTTGTTATTATTTTTTTTTATTTTGCTATTATTAATATACAATTACATGAGCAACATTATGGTTACTAGACTTCCCCTATTATCAAGTCGCCACCACATACCCCATTGCACTCACTGTCCATCAGCGTAGTAAGATGTTATAGAATCACTACTTGTCTTCTCTGTGTTATACTGCCTTCCCTGTATCCCCCCACCCCACCCCACCCTCACCCCCGCTACTTTATGTGTGCTAATTGTAATAGCCCTTTTCCCCCCCTATCCCTCCCTTCCCACCCATCTTCCCCAGTCCCTTTCCGTTTGGTAACTGTTAGGTCATTCTTGGGTTCTGTGACTCTGATGCTGTTTTGTTCCTTCAGTTTTTGCTTTGTTCTTATACTCCACAGATGAGTGAAATCATTTGATACTTGTCTTTCCCTCCTGGCTTATTTCATAGAGCATAATACCCTCTAGCTCCATCCATGTTGTTGCAAATGGTAGGATTTGTTTTCTTCTTATGGCTGAATAATATTCCATTGTGTATATGTACCACATCTTCTTTATCCATTCATCTACTGATGGACACTTAGGTTGCTTCCATTTCTTGGCTTTTGTAAACAGTGCTGTGATAAACATAGGGGTGCATAAGTCTTTTTGAAACTGGGCTGCTGCATTCTTAAGGTAAATTCCTAGGAGTGGAATTCCTGGGTCAAATGGTATTTCTATTTTGAGTTTTTTGACGAACCTCCATACTGCTTTCCACAGTGGTTGAACTAATTTGCATTCCCACCAGCAGTGTAGGAGGTTTTTCCCCTTTCTCCACATCCTTGCCAACATTTGTTGTTGTTTGTGTTTTGGATGTTGGCCATCCTCACTGGTGTGAGGTGATAACTCATTGTGGTTTTAATTTGCATTTCTCTGATGATTAGTGATGGGGAACATCTTTTCATGTGCATGTTGGCCATCTGAATTTCTTCTTTGGAGAAGTGTCTTTTCAGCTCCTCTGCCCATTTTTTAATTGGATAATTTGCTTTTTTGTTGTTGAGGTACGTGAGCTCTTTATATAATTAGGATGTCAACCCCTTATCAGATATATCATTTATGAATATATTCTCCCATACTGTAGGATGTCTTTTTGTTCTACTGATGGTGTCCTTTGCTGTACAGAAGCTTTCTGGTTTGATATAGTCCCATTTGTTCATTTTTGCTTTTGTTTCCCTTTGCCCGGGGAGATACATGTTCATGAACAAGTTGCTCATGTTTATGTCCAAGAGATTTTTGCCTTTATTTTTTTCTAAGAGTTTTATGGTTTCATGACTTACATTCAGGTCTTTGATCCATTTTGAGTTTACTTTTTTGTATGGGATTAGATAGTAATCCAGTTTCATTCTCTTACTTGGAAACAAGTTCAGACATACATAAAAGTTACAAAAATAAAAATATTACACGTATTATTTAATAAATGTTAGTAAATATTTAAGTAAATACTTAAGTAAATATTTGCAAAGTAAACATTTTATCCTATCTGTTTTGTATTTGTATTCTCACTCCTCCCTCAACCCCCATTCTATATGGATACACAGTTTTTTTGTTAACCATTTGCGGATTAACATGTATCTGTCCAGTTATGCCAACACCATCTGTTGAAGAGGCTTAATTTCCCCATTGTATATCCATGGCTCCTTTATTGTATATTAATTGACCATATATGCTTGGGTTTATATCTGGGCTCTCTATTCCATTCCACTGGTCTATGGGTCTGTTGTTCTTGTGCCAGTACCAAATTGTCTTGATTACTGTAGCTTTGTAGTAGAGCTTGAAGTCAGGGAGCATAATTCCCCCAGCTTTATTCTTCCTTCTCAGGATTGCTTTGGCTATGTGGGGTCTTTTGTGGTTCCATATGAATTTTAGAACTATTTGCTGTAGTTCACTGAAGAATGCTATAGGTATTTGATAGGGATTGCATTGAATCTGTAGATTGCTTTAGGCAGGATGGCCATTTTGACAATATTAATTCTTCCTAGCCAATAGCATGGGATGAATTTCCATTTATTAGTGTCCTCTTTAATTTCTCTTAAGAGTGTGTAGTTTTCAGGGTATAGGTCTTTCACTTCCTTGGTTAGCTTTATTCCTAGATATTTTATTCTTTTGGATGCGATTGTGAATGGAATTGTTTTCCTGATTTCTCTTGCTGCTAGTTCATTGTTAGTGTATAGGAATGCAACAGATTTCTGTGTATTAATTTTGTATTCTGTAACTTTGCTGAATTCAGATATTAGATCTAATTGTTTTGGAGTGGATTCTTTAGGGTTTTTTATGTACAATATCATGTCATCTGCAAACAGGGACAGTTTGAGTTCTTCCTAGCCAATCTGGATGCCTTTTATTTCTTTTGTTGTCTGATTGCGGTGGCTAGGACCTCCAGAACTATGTTGAATAAAAGTGTGGAGAGTGGGCATCCTTATCTTCTTCCCGATCTTAAAGGAAAAGCTTTCAGCTTCTTGCTGTTAAGTTTAATGTTGGCTGTGGGTTTCTCGTATATGGCCTTTATTATTTTGAGGTACTTGCCCTCTATATCCATTTTGTTGAGAGTTTTTATCATGAATGGATATTGAATTTTGTCAAATGCTTTTTCAGCATCTATGGAGATGATCATGTGGTTTTTGTCCTTCTTTTTGTGGATTTTCGAATGTTGTACCATCCTTGCATCCCTGAGATGGATCTCATTTGATCATGATGGATGATCTTTTTGATGTATTTTTGAATTCGGTGTGCTAATATTTTGTTGAGTATTTTTGCATCTATGTTCTTCAGGGATATTAGTCGGTAATTTTCTTTTTTGTGGGGTCCTTGCCTGGATTTGGTATTACAGTGATGCTGGCTTCATTCATAGAATGGGTTTGGAAGTATTCCCTCCTATTTTTTTTTGGAAAACTTTAAGGAGAATGTGTATTATGTCTTTACGTGTCTGTTAAAATTCAGCGGTGACTCCATGTGGCCTGGTAGTTTTGTTCTTTGGTAGTTTTTTGATTACCAATTCAATTTTGTTGCTGGTAATTGGTCTGTTTAGATTTTCTGTTTCTTCCTTGCTTAATCTTGGAAGGTTGTATTTTTCTAGAAAGTTGTCCATTTCTTCTAGGTTATCCAGCTCATTAGCATATAGATTTTCATAGTATTCTCTAATAATTCTTTGTATTTCTGTGGTGTCCATCGTGATTTTTCCTTTCTCATTTCTGATTCTGTTTATGTGTGTAGATTCTCTTTTTCTCTTAATAAGTCTGGCTTGGTGTTTGTTTTGTTTATTTTCTCAGAGAACCAGCTCTTGGTTTCATTGATTTTTATTCTATTATTTTATTCTTCTCAACTTTATTTATTTCTTCTCTGATCTTTATTATGTCCCTCCTTCTGACTTTGGGCCTCATTTGTTCTTCTTTTTCCAGTTTCAGTTATTGTGACTTTAGACTATTCATTTGGGATTTTTCTTCCTTCTTTAAATAGGCCTGGATTGCTATATACTTTCCTCTTAGAACTGCCTGTGCTGCGTCCCACAGAAGTTGGGGCATTGTGCTGTTGTTGTCATTTGTTTCCATATATTGCTTCATCTCTGTTTAAATTTGGTCATTGATCCATTGATTATTTAGGAGCATGTTGTTAATTCTCCATGTGTTTGTGAGCCTTTTTGATTTCTTTGTACAATTTATTTCTTGCTTTATACCTTTTTGATTTTAGAAGTTGGTTGGTAGAATTTCAATCTTTTTGAATTTACTGGGGCTCTTTTTGTGGCCTAGTGTGTGGTCTATTCTGGAAAATGTTCCATGTGCACTTGAGGAGAATGTGTATCTTGCTGCTTTTGGGTGCAGAGTTCTGTAGATGTCTGTTAGGTCCATCTGTTCTAGTGTGTTGTTCAGTGCCTCTGTGTCCTTACTTATTTTCTGTCTTGTTGATATGTCCTTTGGAGTGAGTGGTGTGTTGAAGTCTCCTAAAATGCATGCATTGCATTCTATTTCCTCCTTTACTTCTGTTTGTATTTGTTTCACATATGTCGGTGCTCCTGTGTTGGGTGCATGTATATTTATAATGGTTATATCCTCTTGTTGGACTGACCTCTTTATCATTATGTAATGTCCTTCTTTACCTCTTGTTACTGTCTTTGTTTTAAAGTCTATTTTGTCTGATACAAGTAGTGCAACACCTGCTCTTTTCTCCCTATTGTTTGCATGAATTATCTTTTTCCATCCCTTCACTTTTAGTCTGTGTATGTTTTTGGGTTTGAGGTGAGTTTCTTGTAGGCAGCATATAGATGGGACTTGCTTTTTTATCCATTCTGTTAAGCTCTGTGTCTTTTGATTGGTGCATTCAGTCCATTTACATTTAGGCTGATTATTGATAGATATGTAGTTTCTGCCAGTGCTGGCTTTGGATTTGTGGTTACCAAAGGTTCAAGGGTAGCTTCTTTACTATCTAACCGTCTACCTTTAACTCTCTTATTATGCTATTATAAACACAGTCTGATGATTCTTTATTTCTCTCCCTTCTTATTCTTCCTCCTCCATTCTTTATATGTTAGGTGTTTTATTCTGTACTCTTTTGTGTTTCCTTTGTTTTTGTGAATAGTTGATTTTATTTTTTTGTCTTTAGTTAGTATTTCGTTGGTCTGCTTTCTTTGGTATGATTCTGTTTTCTCTGGTGACATCTATTTAGCCTTAGGAGTACTTCCATCTAGAGCAGTCCCTTTAAAATAACCTGTAAATGTGGTTTTTGGGAGGCAAATTCCCTCAACTTTTTCTTATCTGGGAATTGTTTAATCTCTCTAAATTTAAATGATAATTGTGCTGTATACAGTATTCTTGGTTTAAGGCCCTTCTGTTTCATTGCATTAAATATGTCACGCCATTCTTTTTTGCCCTTTAAGGTTCCTGTTGAGAAGTCTGATGATAGTCTGATGGGTTTTCCTTTGTATGTCATCTTTGGCTGCCTTCAATACCTGTCCTTGTCTTTGATCTTTGCCATTTTAATTATTATATGTCTTGGTGTTGTCCTCCTTGGGTCCCTTGTGTTGGGAGATCTGTGGGCTTCCATGGTCTGAGAGACTACTTCCTTCCCCAGGTTGGGATGTTTTCAGCAATTATTTTTTCAAATCCACTTTCTATTCCTTTTTCTCTCACTTCTTCTGGTACCCCTATAATGCAAATATTGTTCCATTTGGATTGGTCACACAGCTCTCTTAATATTCTTTCATTCCTAGAGATTCTTTTATCTCTCTCTGCCTCAGCTTCTCTGTATTTCTGTTCTCTGATTTCTATCCTATTAACAATCTCTTGCACCTCATCCTATCTGCTCTTAAGTCCTTCTGTTGATTGATTCATTTCTGTTATCTCCCTCTGCACTTCATCCCTTAGTTCTTGCATATTTCTCTGCACGTCCATCAGCATGGTTATGACTTTTATTTTGAAATCTTTTTCAGGAAGATTAGTTATATCTATCTCACCAGACCCTCTCTCTGGGGTTGTCTGAGTGATTTTTGACTGGACCAGATTCTTCTGCCTTTTCATGGCAATGGAAGTGATCGCTGGCAGGTGGTGCATGTGTCAGCTGGGAGAACAAAGTCCCTTCCTGCTTTCTGGTTGCCTTGCCCTTCTCCCCTGACTGTGGCAGTTACCCGCACACCAGGAGCAGTCTCTGGGATAATCTCCTGACCTGCCATGGGCGGGGCAGTGTTTGGGAAACCCTAGTGCACTCCTGGGGGTGGCAGATGTGTGGGACGTGTTCTCCTGTGAGAACGGTACCCTTTCATACCTTCCGGACCTTGCTCCAGCTTCCTCTGTCTGGGCTGGGCAGCTGCACACTGGCAGCAGCCGCTGAGTCTGTCCCCGGTTAGCTTTGCACTGAGAGGAGACTTTGTTTGTTTGCTGTGGGCGGGGCTGCTCCGCAGCTGTGACGGGTTAGCCGGTTTGCTTGTAGTGCCGGCATGGGGGAATGAATGACAGACTGCTTATCAACTTGAGGGGCTTCGGAGCTGTGTTGCTACCCAGGGCGTTAGGGCACCTGAAGTTCCTTAAGATTCCCAGTCTCTGGGCTGAGCGCTCCGGGATGATTTTGTCCAGCTGTTGAGCCTTTGTCCCTTTAAGACTTTTAAAATTGCCCACTTTTGTTTTGTCCCAGGGGAGCCAGTTGTGGGGATCTACTCGCAGTCTCCATCTTGGATTTTACTTTTCCGTTTCTCTAATATCCAGTACACTATGCAATGTGTGTCTGTGCTCCTGGTGCAGATTACCAGAGCTGGTTATTTAGCAGTCCTGTGCTTCCACTCCCTCCCTACTCTTATTCTTTTCCTCCTGCTGGTGAGCTGGGGTGGGGGGAGTGCTCAGTTCCTGCTGGGTCACAGCTTTGTATCTTACCCTTTTTATGTGATGCTGATTTCTCGCAGATGTAGATGCAGCCTGGCTGTTGAACTGTGTCTTCTGGTCTCTCTTTTAGGAATAGTTGTATTTGTTGTATTTTCAAAAATATATATGCTTTTGGGAGGAGATTTCCACCCTACCATCTTGAGCTGTCCTCTGTCCACCTCGTGTCCTTTTAAAAAATGCATGTGCATGTACTTAAACCTTAGAATTTCTCAGTCGTTAGGTAGGTAGGTCATGGGCATGATAATACACATTTTCAGTAAGCATTGCAGATGATTCCGCTGATAGCTGGTCTGTTGCAGCAGCACTTGTGTGGTATGAGTCCCTTTCTGTGCTTGAATCTGTTCTGCTGTGACCCCTCGTGGCATTCAGTTGATCGAGTGCTCTCTACTACTGATAATGCCTTGTTTTAGGTAGCTTTAATGGGTTAACTGACCCTTTTCCTCTTGTATTATCTTAGTTTATCTTTTTATTGCTCTCTGATGCTGATGAAGTCCCGTTTATCAGGATCATTCTTTAAGTATGACCATCAGTACAGTACACCAGTGTAAAATAGATTGGAACTCTAAACTCCTTAATTCTGGACATGGTAATTTTTATTTTTAATTAATGTAGACAAAATGCCCATTAACTCTTTTGGCAGATAATTTCCATTGTTAATGAGTTTATTGTTAATTTTATCATCCAAGTCTTTTCCATACTTGTAGGTTTAATGTCCTATCTTTCCCCCTCAGGTTTTATATATACAAGGTACAGACATTTCTTTTTTTTTTTTAATTAAGGTATCATTGATATACAATCTTATGAAGGTTTCACTTGAAGAACATTGTGGTTACTACATTCACCCATATTATCAAGTCCCCCCCCCATACCCCATTGAAGTCACTGTCCATCAGTGTGGTAAGATGCCACAGAGACACTACTCGTCTTTTAGACCAGAGGTTTCTTAACGCTGACTGCTCAGTAGAATCATCTGGAAGATTTTGAAAAATACTAGTAATACCCAGGTCTTATCACAAACCAATTATGTTAGCATCTCTGAATGTGGAGTTTGGACACTAGTCATTCCAAAAGCTTCCAGGTGATTCTAATGTGCATCCAAGCTGAGAATCACTAATATAGAATTAGACAACAGCTATGCAATTTAAAAATCACTCATGAAGCTACAGACATTTCAATGCATCTCAGTTAAATATAATTTTGTTAAATGTGGTGTGGTCCATAATTTCAGCTAAAGAATAAGATTTGCTCTAGATCATCATTAAACAAATATTTCGGGGAGTCCTGCTTTATTCAAGGTTATGTTTTTGACAGTGTATTGAGAGAGGATTGACCCATTCTATTATCTGTGTGGAAAGCCAGGTGTTTCTGTAGGTGGTACATGTAAAATAACAAGGAAAATTAATAACTAGGGATTTTGTGATTTTTTTTTTCTCTGTAGAATAGATTTTATTTCCTGGAATTCCATTGAGGATTTGCTGTGAGGGCAGTAGCCTGGTTTTCCCAGGTGGCAGACTATTTAGAGTTAATGAGGATTCCATGACTTTTAGGGCTTACCCACAAGGATCTTCATGAAACTGGAGCTAGTGGTCCCCCAGTGGCAGGAGGTGCTGGGTGAGTTATTTTGTGAATTCAAACCCGGCTCTCCTCATCATTTGGATTATATCACAGCGACCTCTCAGCTGACTTTTCTGTCATTCCTGGAAGTCCTTGTGGATAAGAGTAGATTTCCAGAGCTTGATATTGATGATCAGATGATTTGGCACAGAGCCAGCTCAGCCCAATCTTAGATGAGTTCTTCCAACTCTTTGAATCTCCTTATCCTACTTTATAAAGCTGATAAACATAAGACTTTTTGTACCAGGTTACTCTGAAGCATAAATGAGATGTATATTAAATCACTTCTAAAACTATACATCTATCCTCATGTAAGTAATGTTTTTAGCCTGCACTGTAGTTCTGCTGCTTCTTGTTAATTAAAATAAAGTAATTTAAAAGAAAATAATTATATGAAGTTAGTGTTCAGAAAATTTCTGACAAATTTGTATAAGAATTATAGAATTTTTAAAGAATATTTTATTTTTTTGGTCTGCTCAAACTTTAAATTTTATGTAAAAACTGTTTTTGAAATACCAGACATGTTGTTCTTTTTCCAACTGGCTTTTCATTTTTATGTGGTGCAGAATTTGGCCAATGACAGAAAGGAAAATTTGATTGTTAAATAGATATTGCCCAGAAGAGATTTCTTTTTGCTTCCTAAATGACTTTGCCTTGACAACAGACTCTATGGTACCATTTCTTAGTCACTAATTATCTGAAAGATTTTATTTTCTCTTTGATAGTTTATTTACAAAATTAGCCAAATATTTTAATAAAGGCTTGATGCCGACCCAATCTGAATTATAATAAATATTTTGAGTGTTCATTAGTCAAACATATCAGTAGTATTGGTAGTCTTAGTTATAGTCAGTAAGGCAGTTTGTACTAACTGCTTACTTTATAAGCAAATCACCCAACCGTGTTAGAGATGCTCTGCCAAGCAAATGGCCAAAGACCCTTACCCTGTGGTTTGTTATGCATGGTGGTAACAAATATCTCAGTCGCTATCAGAGTACCATAGACTGGGGTGGTTTGTACAACAGACATTTTTTTCTCATGGTTCTGGAGGCCTGGAAGTCTAAGGTCAAGGTGCTAGCAGATTCAGTTCATGGTGAGAACTCTTCCTGGCTTGCAGATGGCTTGCTGTATGACATGGCAGAGAGAGGAAACTCTAGTGTCTCTTCCTTTTCCTGTAAGAGCACTAATCCCACACCGAGGGCTCTACCCTCGTGACTTCATCTAAACCTAATCACCTCCCAAAGGCCCAAATCGCAGGTAGCTATTACTGTCACATTCAAGGTTAGGGCTTCCATGTATGAATTTTGGTAGGGATACAAACCTTTAGTCCATAGTAGGTATTAAGTAGGCCAGGCTAGAATTCCTCTCATTGAAATTCTCAGTTTGGGAGGCCACTGGTCTCTTTTGTATGTTGAGAGCTAAGGCATCCTTCAGTGCCATTCTTTATTTTAAACCACAGTCCTGCTTAGTCGTGGTGGTGGTGGTGAGGCTTGTGGCCAAAGTAGATCACTCACAGCTCATTTCAACCAAACTAATATGTTAAAAAAAAAGAAACAAAGAGGCATTCCAGAATGTATAAGGAGCCCTTTCAGGAACAATTTTGTGATTGAAACAGTTTCTTTTCTGATTTTGGAGGCCACCACTTACATTGTCCTTTGGAGGCACTGGCTCTAGATTTTGATAATTTGATACTCTGGAAGGAGGTACAAGTAGCAGACTCAGGCTGTTATTATTAGGACCTAGAATTGAATGGCGGTCTTTCAGTTTACTGACTGCGTATTTTTGGACTGTGTAACTGCAATGACACATATTCTTCATTGTAAAATGAGGGTAAGACCTTCCTTTGTAAGGCTACTAAGGTGATCAAATGAGGAAAAGTATAGGAAAGAATCTGGCATGCCTGGTAGGTATGCAGTAAATGGGCACTGTTAGTAACAAGTATTACACAGTAGTATTAAAGAGAAAAATTTTGTTTAAAAAAAATAGAAAAAAAAGCCAGTGATCATAATTAATGATTTGCAAGTTTACTCAGATTTTTAATGTAAATAAATTATGAAAATAGCTGATATTTGTTTTATACATTTATAATAGAAACTTAAGAGAGCCACTAAAAGAATTTTTATGTTGAAAATTTAATATTGTGAGAGGGAAAAATAAATTATAACATTTATTTAGTTCTTCTTTTGAGTCTATCCTTACTTCTTCAACCCTGTCCTGTAATATATTTTCAAGCTTTTTAAATTGCCTCTAATGCCTAAAAAAAGGGGTGAGGCAAGGAAGGGTTGACCTTGAAATTTCTTGTGTTTTTTTGTTAAGGCAAGCTGTAGTGTGATTATAACTGAGTATTTAATGTTTTAAAGAGCCAAGCCTAATTAAATGTGTTCTGCCAAACTGTTTCTTTCCATCACAAGTACTGAGGTTTTACACAATAACTTCTGATATATGGCTTTTCCATTTGAATGAGCCATCAAAAATGTTTTTTTTCTTTTGCTTGCAGTGGTGTCCCAGCCAAATTATAAGGCCAAAGTAGTGATTATTTGTTTAGGCCAGTGCTGTGTAATAGAGAAATTAATAAAGTACAATTGGAAGATTAAAACTTATATTTCTCCCAATTGCTGTTATTGAGAAAATTACAGAATTTATTATGATAGGTATGGTCTGCAGGAGTTGTAATTTTTTTCTGTGATGGTTATTTTTCTCTTCAAGTTTTGGCTTTTTTTGGGCTGACTCATTGAGAGAAAGAAAAACTATGGTAAGAGAAAAAATATGTGGCACTCAGAACAGGCATAGTTGTGAAAACATTTCTAATTAAAGCACTGAACTTTCAGAAAAAGAAAGTGATTTATAAACAATAATTATATTCTCAGTTCATTTTTATTTGGAATGATTAGGTAGATTTTATATACCAGGTGAAGGAATGACTTTTTTCCCTTTATTTTCAGGACCGAACTAATTTTGTGATTTACAAAATACAGTTAATTTTAGTTTACTGTTTCCTTGTAGTGGTTCCGTGCAAGGATGTATTGAGCGTTTAGCTTAGTATCGAACAACACAGAATAGCTGTATTTAGTTGTAGAGTAGTAATATAAATTATTTTACTCCTAATTGCTCTCTGAAAAAGTATTTCAGATTTTAGGCTTTTTACAAGGTATTTATTAAATGATACTCTTTGGAAGTCATATAGTGTCAGAATACAGCATTAACTTGTTATCTCATATCCTGAAAATTTGCAGACAGCCAGTCGTAAACCAGTTCCCAGAATGGTTTTGAAAGTCATTATGCCAGCCCTCTACTTCGATTTCCTTCTTAACAGATTTGAAGGAAAGACTGAGGCCTTTTTTATGCCACAAGTAGTTGGGGTATAAATTTATTCATGTTCACCAGGAACATAGAATAAAGTAATCAATTTCAGATGAAATGCTAAGAATAAGTTTCTGAGGTTTGCTAAAAGTGTTTTCATTGACATCCACTATAATCTGTTTTTGAGACTTAATGTAACAATTTATTGGATTGTGAAATGTAAAATATAAAAATATTATTAAAATTATTGAATTCTGAGAATGTAAATCTTACTTGAATGATGCAATTAAAGTGGATTTGCTTTAAAACTGTTAAATTCTGTCATAGTCAAGTTAGTGTAACTATTAAGCCGCTGTTTTAATTTACATTGATTTCAGAATGGATGTTTGGAGTAAACGGGAGGGTAAATCTATTCAAGGTTACTTGCTGGCAATTTGTGAATGGTAATAAAAACCCTCAAAAATTATAGTTGGTGTAGTCTGAGACCATCTTTTACATGAATAAATAATATTTTAAAGTCTAATGTTATGAGTTATCCAAAGAGTTCCCTTTCAAAATGTTTCTGCAACTTTGAAATGCATTAACAAAATAAGCTACTTTGATGGGTGAATATATGGATATGCAGACAGATAAGGGATGTTACCTCAAAGATAGTGAAATGTTAATGTAAAATCTAAGTGGTAAGTACAGGGGTATTCACTATCTAATTCTTTCAAATTTCCTGTATGTTTGACAATTTTCATAATAAAATATTGGGGTAAAAATAAAATCACTGTGAGGATGAATTAGCATCACAAAATTCAGTTTGTCCATTGAAAAGCTATATCTTAGTCCTAATCCTTACAGAATTGCTAGGTAAGATTCTGAGGAATGTGTGGGTCTGACCAGACCTGGGTTTAAACCCTTTCTTCAAACTAATTAGTTCTCTAAGCTTGTGTAAGTTTTGTAACCTCTTCATGCCTTTCCCTGTAGAAACAGAATGGTGATTACTTGCAGGATTATGATAAATGTTCATTTTTCTCCTCTTGTACTTGTTTATAATCTGTGTAAGCCAGACTGTGGTCCTTGAAGGCCCATTGAATTCAGTTGGATGAAAAGTGGAGAGAGGAGGTTCTGTTCATTGTGGTGCCTACTAGCAGCTGCCAGTCACTTCTGCAAGGCCCCTGGGGTCCCATACTTGACAGAGGCTAGGCAAAAGAAAGGGAGGGAGAGACACAGCTGGCCATCCTCACCAGCAGGACAGTAGATTGGAAGATATTACAGCTTTTGACATCAGGTAAGTGTGAGCTGGATATTGGGCCCTGCCTTCTACTGGCTGTCACTTTGGTTAAACTACTTCACTGAATCCTAATTTCCTCATTTTAAAAATGGAACTTAAAATTTACCTTGTAAGCCTTTGTTGCACTTCAGTAATATATGACATGTAGTGATTAAGAGTTTAGAACATGATAAATCCTGAAAATAAGTACTAGTTACCATTTACGTGCTTCATCTCCCCCCCCATCTTTCAATTTTTCTATAGTCTTCCAAACCTTACATATTTTTCTTATATGTTTCACATTCTTTTAGCCTTTTTGCTTTCAAATTTAAGGTAATTTCCCCCTCTTTTCTAGATTATTACAAAGGTCATAAACACAGATCCAGCAGCCAGCCGCTTTCTTAGCATTGTTAACCACAACTTGATCAAACAGGAAGGCTTGTCAGCTATCAATACCATTTTTCAGGTCATTTGATGCAAAAGCAAGCCAAGTTGAGCTAATTTTGCAATTAAAAATTTCATATGTTGTGCAATCACATATTTTCATAGTCTGACATGGAATTATATTTTCAGTGGCTCCTGATGCTATAGATTAAGGGTAAATGTTGAAACATTTTAAACTTGTCTTTTCAGAACTTTCTAATATGTCCTATGCCTTTTTTATGTTAGTCAATTCCGAACCCCCAGTTTGGAAAGTGCAGACAGACTAATAGAGAATAACTTTAAGAGAGGAGGTCTTCTCAGTAGTAATTATTTCAAAGTATAAACCTTTCCAGGAATATTTCTAAAAGTAAATGTAATTTTGCCTATTTACATATCTGCATTGCTCAAGAGATATTACATGAGTTAAGTAACAGTTTGTGGGTTTATCTCTTTTTTTAAAAAAAGATAATTTCTAGACTGTCCCAGCACTGTGTCCTCCTCTGCCCCCCAGTACTGTTCTTCCCTGTCCTCATTGCTCTTGGCTTTCCAGCCACTACATTTCCTGGCCTTAGTTTGCTGCTGTTTGTGGCTCTGATGTGAACACTGCTTCCGCCTGGGTTGCTCTGATGCCAGGAGCAGTGATGGCTCCAGGAGAAACATCATGGTCATGAGCTTGTGAGCCTTGAAGTGATGGTGTCAGGTAGCGGGCATAGGCTTGGAGCAGAGTAAATGGAGTAGAGAATTAAAGAGTGGAGAGAGGGTGGGATCTGTGTAGGGGACCACCTGTTTTGCTGGGTGGCTCTGAGTTCTTGGACTGGTGTAGACCTCTGTGTTACCTAACTGCTACCTCCTGCTAGAATATGAAGAAAGTCTCACAAGCAGAAATTGCTTGCTGTTCATACCTGTGTCCCCAGCACATTAGCAGAAGTGCCTGGGTTGTCGGTGTGAATTAGTTGCTGAATGAGTGATGTCTTACAGCCTCTTCGATATGTCTGGTCTGGAAAATCTGGGTGGGTAAGGACTAGGGAAGTACCATTATACAAGAGGTAATTGTTTTCCTAAAGATTTGTGAAATTTCTCCATTTTCAGTCCTGTTTCTCACTCCCGCCCCCATTCCATATGCTTTCCCTAATTCTAGACCCTTGCCAGGCAGATGAACTCTCTTATTACAGCCTCTTCTATGAGAATTTAAGTCTGTGTCATCTTCTGCCGTGCTCACTGTTAACTTTTTACTAAAAGTTTGTTAAAATATTTCATCCACTTACTGCCCTATTCTCATTCTTTTTATGGTTGCCTATTTACACTTTTAATTACTCCTTTACATTTCATTGAAATATTATCAAACTTTATTTTTTGAGCACTTTTAGGTATAAAAAATAAAAGAAAAATTAGCAGAAATCAGTTCTCATATCCTTCCTTTCTTGCCCAGTTTCTCCTATTATTAACATCTTTCTTTGCTACATTTGTTAAAGTTGATGAGCCACTATTGATACATTTCTATATAGTTTATATTAGGGTTCACGCTTGGTGGTGTACAGTTAGTTATATAGGTTTTGACAAATGCATAATTGCCCAGAAAGCAAGTAGTCCTTCATGTGAAAACAGACTATGGTTCATCCATATAATGAAATATTCAGTAACAGAAAGAAATGAGTTATAAAGTCAAAATAAGACAAGAAATCAGTCTAAAAAAAACTACATACTACATGATCTCAACATACAGCATTCTGGAAAAGGTGAAAAATGAAGAAAATAAAAAGATCAGCGTTTGCCAGGAATTCAGCAGGAGGAGGAGAGGGATGAGTAGGTTGGGCACCAAGCAGTTTTAGGGCAGTGGAACTATCCCATATGATACTGTAATGATGTGTCCTCTTTCTAACTTTTAATTTATCATCCATTTCTTATGCTGTTATAAACTTCTGTAAATGAGGTTTTTATTGTCTCTTTATTCTACTGTGTGGCTCTAGCATAATTTATGCAAATTATCTCTGTACATTTAGGAGATTGATAATTTTTGCCCTTGTAAGTTTTGTGGCAGTGAACATTTTTATACCTGATATGTGTATTTTTTAAGTAATTTGGATTATTTATTTCAGATATATTCTGGTCTATTTTGAATATAGCATCCCTCAGTGTAGTAAGATGCCACAGAGTCACTACTTGTCTTCTCTGTGCTACACTGTCTTCCCCATGATCCCCCCTCCACCACGTGTACTAATCATAATACTCCTCAATCCCCTTCACCCTCCCTCCCCACCCGCCCTCCCCCACCTCTCACCTTTGGTAACCAGTAGTCCCTTCTTGGAGTCTGTGAGTCTGCTGCTATTTTGTTCCTTCCATTTTGTTTTGTTGTTATATTCCACAAATGAGGGAAATGGTTTGGTATTTCTCTTTCTCTGCTTGACTTATTTCACTGAGCATAATACCCTGTATCTCCATCTGTGTTGTTTCTTTGTTATGGCTGAATAGTATTCCATTGTGTATATGTACCACCTCTTCTTTATCCATTCATCTACTGATGAACACTTAGGTTGCTTCCATATCTTGGCTATTGTAAATAGTGCGGCAATAAACATAGGGGTGCATATGTCTTTTTGATCTGAGAACTTGTATTCTTTGGGTAAATTCCTAGGAGTGGAATTCCAGGGTCAAATGGTATTTCTATTTTTAGATTTTGAGGAACCTCCATACTGCTTTCCACAATGGTTGAACTATTTTACATTCCCACCAGCAGTGTAGGAGGGTTCCCCTTTCTCTGCATCCTCTCCAGCATTTGTTGTTCCTAGTCTTTTCTATGTTGACCTTCCTAACTGTTGTGAGGTGATAGCTCATTGTGGTTTTAATTTGCATTTCCATGATAATTAGCGATGTGGAGCATCTTTTCATGTGTCTGTTGGCCTTCTGAATGTCTTCTTTGGAGAATTGTTTATTCATATCCTTCACCCATTCTTTAATCGGGTTACTTGCTTTTTGGGTGTTGAGGTGTGTGAGTTCTTTATATATTTTGGATGTTAACCCCTTGTCAGATATGTCATTTACAAATATATTCTCCCATACTGTAGGGTGCCTTTTTGTTCTACTGATGGTGTCTTTTGCTGTACAGAAGCTTTTTAGCTTGATGTTGTCCCATTTATTCATTTCTGCTTTTGTTTCCCTTGCCCGAGGAGATGCATTCAGGAAAACGTTGCTCATGTTATATTCAGGAGATTTTTGCCTCTGTTTTCTTCTAAGAGTTTTATGGTTTCATGACTTACATTCAGGGTTTGATCCATTTTGAGTTTACTTTTGTGTATGGGGTTAGACAATAATCCAGTTTCATTCTCTTGCATGTAACTGTCCAGTTTTGCCAACACCATTGTAGAGGCTGTCATTTCCCCATTGTATATCCATGGCTCCTTTATTGTATATTAATTGACCATATATGCTTGGTTTTATATCTGGGCTCTCTAGACTGTTCCATTGATCTATGGGTCTGTTCTTGTGTCAGTACCAAATTGTCTTGATTACTGTGGCTTTGTAATAGAGCTTGAAGTCGGGGAGTGTAATCCCCCAGCATTATTCTTCCTTCTCAGGATTGCTTTGGCTATTCAGGGTCTTTTGTGGTTCCATATGAATTTTAGAACTATTTGCTCTAGTTCATTGAAGAATGCTATTCGTATTTTTGTAGGGATTGCATTGAATCTGTAAATTGCTTTAGGTAGTATAGCCATTTTGACAATATTTATTCTTCCTAGTCAAGAGCATGGGATGAATTTCCATTTGTTAGTGTCCTCTTTAATTTCTCTTAGGAGTGTCTTGTAGTTTTCGGGGTATAGGTCTTTCACTTCCTTGGTTAGTTTATTCCTAGGTATTTTATTCTTTTTGATGCAATTGTGAATGGAATTGTTTTTCTGATTTCTCTTTCTGCTAGTTCATCATTAGTGTATAGGAATATAACAGATTTCTGTGTAGTAATTTTGTGTCCTGCTACTTTGCTGAATTCAGATACAGATCTAGTAGTTTTGGAGTGAATTCTTTAGGGTTTTTTATGTACAGTATCATGTCATCTGAAAACAGTGACTGTTTAACTTCTTCCTTACCAGTCTGGCTGCCTTTTATTTCTTTGTGTTGTCTGATTCCTATAACTAGGACCTCCAGAGCTATCTTGAATAAAAGTGGGGAGAGTGGGCATCCTTGTTTTGTTCCCGATCCTAAAGGAAAAGCTTTCAGCTTCTTGCCATTAAGTATGGTGTCAGCTGTAGTTTTGTCACAAATGGCCTTTTTTATGTTGCGATATTTGGCCTCTATACCCTTTTTTTTTGTATAGATAAAAAAAATAGAGAAAAAAATAGAGTTTTTATTATGAATGGACTTGAATTTTGTTGAATGTTATTTCAGCATCTATGGATATGATCATGTGGTTTTTGTCCTTCTTTTTGTTGATGGTGGTGGATGATGTTCATTGATTTTTGAATATTGTACCATCCTTGCATCCCTGGAAAAATCCTACTTGATCATGATGGATGATTTTTTGATGTATTTTTGAATTTGGTTTGCTGATGTTTTGTTGAGTATTTTTCATCTATGTTCATCAGGGATGTTGGTCTGTAATTCTCTTCTTTTGTGGTGTCTTTGCCTTGTTTTGGTATAACAGTGATGCTGGCCTCATAGAATGAGTTTGGAAGTATTCCTTCTTCTTCTATTCTTTGGAAAACTTTAAGGAGAATGGGTGTTAGGTCTTCACTAAATGTTTGATAAAATTCAGCGGTGAAGCCATCTGGTCCAGGTGTTTTGTTCTTAGGTAGTTTTCTCATTACTGATTCAATTTCGTTGCTGATAATTGGTCTATTCAGATTTTCTGTTTCTTCCTGGATCAGTCTTGGAAGCTTGTATTTTTCTAGAAAGTTGTCCATTTCTTCTAGGTTATCCAGTTTGTTACCATATAATATTTCATAGTATTCTCTAATAATTCTTTGTATTTCTGTGGTGTCCATAGTGATTTTTCCTTTCTCATTTCTGATTCTGTTTGTGTGTGTAGACTCTCTTTTTTCTTGGTAAGTCTGGCTAGGAGTTTATTTTGTTTATTTCCTCTAAGAACTAGCTCCTGCTTTCATTGATTCTTTCTATTGTTTTATTCTTCTTGATTTTATTTATTTCTGCTCTAATCTTTATTATGTCCCACCTTCTAATGGCTTTGGGCCTCATTTGTTCTTCTTTTTCTACTTTCATTGTATTTTAGAAAATACTTGTGTCCAGTTTTTTTCTTGTATACTGGTTTCCTTCAATAATAATGAAAGTATTGGACATCTATGGTTCAAATTACATTATTACTATTGAGAGATGTTTCCAGATTCTCAGTGATTATATGGACATTTTGGTACAACAAAATGATATGTATCTTTTTGTTTAACTTAAATTGTATGCTTAAAACAGTGAATCTGTGTCATCTTACTACACTGATGGACAGTGACTGAATTGGGGTATGAGTGGGGACTTGATAATATGGGTAAATATATTAACCACATTGTTTTTTCATGTGAAACCTTCATAAGAGTGTATATCAATAATACCTTAATAAAATAAAATTTAAAATAACAAATAAATAAATAAATAAATTGTATGCATAAAATTCTGGCAGACTTAGATAATAAGTGAGCTGATTATTTGAACCATACTTATTTTGAAAAAATTTTTTAAATCATTTCTTTCAGTTTTTTTTTATGGAGTCATTGTGGCAGCAGCTTAATTTCAGTATTCAGACCATAAATGTTTATAGTTCTTTACAATGGGCAGTAACTGGTGGGAAGTGGGGGAGTTCTCTGTAAAGAACATGTTTTCTCATAATAAGTAAAATTCTCAGTATTAAAGAAATCGGTTAGATTTCCTTACTACAGATGTTGGTGTTCCTATTTTTTTTTTCCACCCTGTTAGGAGGGTCAGATACATTGTCATAGCTAAAAATACAATTCGATATTATTTTGCATGAGAGTATAAACTTATGGAGCCTAAAATTTTATGTTAAATGGCTAAAGAAATGAGCAGTGTTAATAAATGTTACTACAACACATTAAAGAAGTCAGCCAAGCAAGAGAAAGAGTGAAGAAAAGCTAGTGGCTTTGGGACACTGAGATACTTTCCAGGAATGTGAAGAGGTTAGGTATAGAATACAAGTGACTGAACTCACTCTGCTGGTTCTGTGTGGAGCTGTTGTTGCCTGTTAGACTAGAGGTGTAATTTTACTCTTGTTTTGCATGAAGTGGAAATGAATTAAGTTTGTCTCAAAGTCAGGCAAATAGGGAGACAGGTGCAATTGCAGACAGTAACTTACAGAAGTACAGTTGACACTTGAGCAACAAGTGGTTAGGGTCCTGACCTCTCCCAAACTCACCCATGCAGTCAAAAATCTACATAAACTTTTAACTCCTGCAAAACTTAGCTACTAATAGCCTACTGTTGACTGGAAATCTTACCAGTAACATAGTCAATTAACACGTATTTTTTATGTTACATTTATTGTATACCATATTCTTATAATACAGGGAGCTAGAGAACAGAATGGTTTTTGAAATTGTCAAAAATCACCAATAAATTTTCCAATATATTTGTTGAAAAAAAAAGCATATAAGTGTATGCACCCAGTTCAAACCTGTGTTGTTCAAGGATCAACTGTAGGAGATGGATGTCACATTTAATGTATAGAAGATATTGGTACACCAGTGGGAAGTCTGATTTACTTTGTTGAGAGTGTAATTAGGTACAGCTAGTTTGGAAAACATTTGGTCATTGTTTAGTACAATTTCATATGCACATACCCTATAGCCCAGTAGCTCCATTCTTAGGTTTTTTTCCCTGAAGGAGCTCATATAGGTGTACTAGGAAATATATAGGAAAAGTTTCTTAGCAACCTTGCCTTTAATAGCCTCCAACTGGAAGCATGTAAGATGTGCAATGGATGAAATATTACACTTTTATATACAGCTGAAGAACCTATAGCTGCACACATAAACTGGGTGACTCTTAGGATACCATGTTGCATGAAAGAAGCAAGTTACAAGAAAACAAGCATTATGGAGGTTCAAAAACTGGCAGGACTGCACAAAAACAAGGCAAAACTAAACTACATTGTTTAGGGTTTGGTCTATAGGTAGTGAAATTATAAAGAAAAGCAAGGAAGTGAGTACCATAAAGTTGTATAATAATATTTGATAAGGAGTAAATTACCTGTCCTCTTCAGTTTACCATGGATGACAGCAGTGTTTAAGAAGAGCATCTTTTATTCTTTAGATGTCTTTGGTTTGCAGTTTTATATTAATTTCATCTTTACTCTTGTTAATTACTTTTGTTTTTGTCCTTCCTGCCTTTATTATAATCGTATGATCATTTCATCATATTAATCACTTGAAATGCCTACCCAAAATACTTCCCACTCTTGTAAATCCAGTATGGTGGGTCTTTGGTTCTTTTAAATGTTTGGTTATTACTTATAAACTTAGATCCTGTTACGTCTTGGCGTTACACGCATCCCCGACAGTTCTCCTTACAATAGTGATGGCTACACACTGCACTATTTCTGTTGTCCTTGTGGCACCAAGGGACACCAAGTCCATGCCCTGGGGATGGAGTTCGTTCAGCCCTTCCCTGCACAGCATGGGTTCAAGTTACAAAGTAATACTTTATTCTTCAGGGAGATTTCTGTTGGCTGGTGTTTTCAAACCTTTTCTTCATTATCGTCATCCTAAGCAGCCTTTTCAGACCATTTTTTTCCAATTGCCACTGCTACTCCCAATGGGACATTTAAAACCACAAATAATCTATAGATCTGTTTATGTACTGTACTGATCTGTGCTTTGTATAGGAAAAGACGTGTTGTTTGTTTTTTTTTCCCCTCCCAAATCAAGTTTTCAAGTTTTGTCCTCTTGAGGTGGTATCACCACCATTGAGAATGCGTAATGTAACCAAAAATCTGCAGCTCTCCACTTAGGCTGAGTCACTTTCCTCCAGCAATGCTTTTTTATGGCTGGAAGGCATTTTTTACTCGTATATTATTTCTGCATGGCTAGGGCGTAACTCTCATAGATGTTTAAATGACACAAAATTTGCTTCTGCATTTCCCTCATGCCCTTGTCTGGATCTACAGTCATAACACTGACCGATGCTAATGACAACAGAATTTTTTTAATCCTGTCCTGTGTATGTAACATTATGTTGTATTTTTCATGCCATTAATATACCTTTATAAATTCGATTTTAATGGTGTATCATATGGATTCACTCTAATTTATTAATTAAAATGATTAGTCATGTTGATAGTTTCCAGTATTTCGTCCTTCCAGGTAACACTCTAGTGAACATCTTTGTATATTGCATTACTGGAGAACCTGCCAGCTCTGCTACAATAGGAACTTTATGACCTGAGCAGGAAGCCATTGGAACCATGGTTGCATATCTTAGAGATCCCATCAGAAGCAGAAAGAAAAATGCCTTTTCCCTTCTTTTCCCCTTCTGATCTCTGGCCATTGTCTTCCATTGTCTACTCATCTGAAACTAACAGCAAAGATTTTGGAAAATGCAGTTTGTAGGTGTCTAGTCCCCTACACTACAGATCACAGATGGTGTGGAAATGAGAGCAAATGTACATTACATGGCTAATACTATGATCCTTATTTTACAGAGGGTATGTAATTTTAATAAAGTCACATAGCTAGTAGGTGGTGAGACTGGATTTTAAAACCATGGCTTCAAAGTCAGTGCTGTTTTCAAAATACCATTTGTCTTTCTCCACATTGTATGCTGTGTGTATAAGACATGTATATTGTGTGTGTGTTTGTAAAATCTTAAAAAGGTATTTCAAAAAGAGCATGAGAAGATACGAAAATTTAAAAACATTAGCCATGTTTTAATCACTGTGGAACAGATCAGTTGTTTCCATTTTTCCTCATTCTTTTTCAGCCCTTGTCCCTAGATATGTATATATTGACACTTACAGCAAATGAAATATTAAAGGAGACATTTGAAATATGCAGATAACACCATTTTATCTTGTCATTAGGGTACATTATGAAAATAAAAGAGCATATTACTATATACTTGAAAAGTTTGGGTCCTACCTAATGAAGAAAAGTGCAGTCGAAATCCTAGCTGTTACTTTTGTTAATTTTAGTTCCTAACTTGGTCAAATTAGGAGAGCAGGCAAATTCTTGCTGTATAGCAGCTAAAGTTACTTACCTCTTCTTTTGACTGTATAGTTAATAGCACATGTTTTGAGGCATCCTGTTGCTCATATTAAAAGGCAACGTATCATGGTACAATTACCAATACTTCTGCCAGTTCTCATGTTGTTCATAAGCTCACTGGTTTATCTGGGCACTGTTGCTTCCTCTGAGCTAAGTTAAGGAAAGGGCTCAAAGGGCAGGGTATGTAAGGCAAACTAACTACCATCATCTCAAGTAGAAGGGGCATAATATGGTATAACAGTGACTTCCAGCTTGTCTCCTCCCCATTGTAGCTGACTACATGGATGCTAAGAATAGATCACATTTCTCAGTACCCTTTCCATCATGTAAGTATGGTCTGTATTTTGGCCAAGGGAATATAAACAGAAGTAGTATGGGCAAACTTGGAGGTAGAGTTCTTAAAGGGGTGCATGTACGCATCTCTGTCCTGCTGACATGAATGAAAATGTGATGGCTGGAGCTGTTTTAGCCATGTTGGACCATTGAATAAAGTTAAGAATGGAGACGGTGTATAGTGGAGGAACAAGAGAAAAGAAACCTGGCTCTACAGCATCAGGGAGTAACTTGCAAGTTCTGCTGTTGCACCTTGTGGACCTTTGTTGACCCCATTACTACACACACCTGTTATTGTTACTGGATTATACTTGAGTGATAACCTATAGTGGATGAAGACAAGGCAGTACTCTTATGAACTGGACTTCTAGGATGGGTTATTTGTACAAGTTATCATCAGAACCTCATAGCTATAACAAAACAATGGGATAGATAGAACCTTGTACTTCTCCCTCTTACCAGTTTTTGTTCTCAGTGCTCCAGCATTTTTGTTATATGCCTCACAAAATAAAACATTTAAGTTTAGAATAAGAGAACAACAAAAACAGTGAGTTACACAATCTTTTTTGTTTTATAATCAGTAGATCTTGAATTCTGCCCATCCAGTAATTCACATGTTGTTGAGAAAGCCATTAGAGCCATGAACAGTGCTTCTTTTTTTTAAATAGTTTATCTTGGTATCATTAATCTACAATTACATGTGCAATATTATGGTGATTAAACTACCCCATTCATCAGGTCCCCCCCACCAACCCCATTACAGTCACTGTCCATCAGCGTAGTGAGATGCTATAGAGTCACTACTTGTCTTCTCTGAGTTGAACAACCCTCCCCGTGCCCCCCCAACATTACATCTGCTAATTGTAATGCCCCTTTTACCCCCTTATCCCTCCCTTCCCACCAATCTTCCCCAGTCCCTTTCCCTTTGGTAACTATTAGTCCATTCTTGGGTTCTGTGAGTCTGCTGCTGTTTTGTTCCTTCAGTTTTTTCTTTGTTCTTATACTCCACATATGAGTGAAATCATTTGGTACTTGCCTTTCTCAGCTTGGCTTATTTCACTGAGCATATAACTCTCTAGCTCCATCCATGTTGTTGCAAATGGTAGGATTTGTTTTCTTCTTATGGCTGTATAATATTCCATTGTGTATATGTACCACATCTTCTTTATCCATTCATCTACTGATGGACACTTAGGTTGCTTCCATTTCTTGGCTATTGTAAATAGTGCTGCAATAAACATAGGGTGCATACACCATGATCAAGTGGGATTCATCCCAGGGATGCAAGGATGGTACAACATTCGAAAATCCATCAACATCATCCACCACATCAACAAAAAGAAGAACAAAAACCACATGATCATCTCCATAGATGCTGAAAAAGCATTTGACAAAATTCAGCATCCATTCCTGATTAGAACTCTCAACAAAATGGGTATAGACGGCAAGTACCTCAACATCATAAAGGTTATATATGACAAACCCACAGCTAACATCATACTTAACGGCGAGACGCTGAAAGCTTTTCATCTAAGATCGGGCACAAGACAGGGATGCCCACTCTCTCCACTGTTATTCAACATAGTACTGGAGGTCCTAGCCACAGCAATCAGACAAAACAAAAACATACAAGGCATCCAGATTGGTAAAGAAGAAGTCGAATTGTCACTATTTGCAGATGACATGATACTGTACATAAAAAATCCTAAAGATTCCATTCCAAAACTACTAGAACTACTATCTGAATTCAGCAAAGTTGCAGGATACAAAATTAACACACAGAAATCTGTTGCTTTCCTATACACTAATGATGAACTAACAGAAAGAGAAATCAGAAAAACAATTCCATTCACAATTCCATCAAAAAGAATAAAATACCTAGGAATAAACTTAACGAAGGAAGTGAAAGACCTGTACTCTGAAAACTACAAGACACTCCTAAGAGAAATTAAAGAAGACACTAACAAATGGAAATGCATCCCATGCTCTTGGCTAGGAAGAATAAATATTGTCAAAATGGCTATACTACCTAAAGCAATCTACAGATTCAATGCAATCCCTATCAAACTACCAACAGCTTTCTTCAATGAACTGGAACAAATAATTCTAAAATTCATATGGAACCACAAAAGACCCCGAATAGCCAAAGCAATCCTGAGAAGGAGGAATAAAACAGGGGGAATTACACTCCCTGACTTCAAGCTCTACTACAAAGCCACAGTAATCAAGACAATTTGGTATTGGCACAAAAACAGACCCACAGACCAGTGGAACAGAATAGAAAATCCAAACATTAACCCAAACATATACAGTCAATTAATATTTGATAAAAGTGCCTTGGATATACAATGGGGAGATGACAGCCTCTTCAGCAGCTGGTGTTGGAAAAACTGGACAGCTACATGTAAGAGAATGAAACTGGACTACTGTCTAGCCCCATACACAAAGGTAAACTCAAGGTGGATCAAAGACCTGAATGTAAGTCATGAAACCATAAAACTCTTAGAAAAAAACATAGGCAAAAATCTCTTGGACATAAACATGAGCAACTTCTTCATGAACATATCTCCCCGGGCAAGGGAAACAAAAGCAAAAATGAACAAGTGGGACTATATCAAGCTGAAAAGCTTCTGTACAGCAAAGGACACCATCAGAACAAAAAGACATCCTACAGTATGGGAGAATATATTCATAAAAAACGTATCTGATAAAGGGTTGACATCCAAAATATATAAAGAACTCATGCACCTTAACAAACAGAAAGCAAATAATCCAATTAAGAAATGGACAGAGGACATGAATAGACACTTCTCCAAAGAAGAAATTCAGATGGCCAACAGGCACATGAAAAGATGCTCCACATCGCTAATCATCAGAGAAATGCAGATTAAAACCACAATGAGATATCACCTCACACCAGTGAGGATGGCCAACATCCAAAACACAAACAACAACAAATGTTGGCGAGGATGTGGAGAAAAGGGAACCCTCCTACACTGCTGGTGGGAATGCAAATTAGTTCAACCATTGTGGAAAGCAGTATGGAGGTTCCTCAAAAAACTCAAAATAGAAATACCATTTGACCCAGGAATTCCACTCCTAGGAATTTACCCTAAGAATGCAGCAGCCCAATTTGAAAAGGACAGATGCACCCCTATGTTTATTGCAGCACTATTTACAATAGCCAAGAAATGGAAGCAACCTAAGTGTCCATCCCTCCTTCTGGTGTCTTTGGGCCTCATTTGTTCTTCTTTTTCCAATTTCAGTAATTGTGTCTTTAGACTATTCATTTGGGAATGTTCTTCCTTCTTTAAATAGGCCTGGATTGCAATATATTTTTCTCTTAGAACTGCCTTTTCTGAGTCCCACAGAAGCTGTGGTTTTGTGTTGTTGTTGTCATTAGTCTCCATATATTCTTTGATTTGTGTTTTGATTTGGTTATTAACCCATTGATTATTTAGGCGAATGTTGTTAAGTCTCCATGTATTTGTGAGACTTTTTGTTTTCTGTCTAAAATTTATTTCTAGTTTTATACCTTTGTGATCTGAGAAGTTGGTTGGTAGCATTTCAGTATTTTTGACTTTACTGAGGTTCTTTTTGTGGCCTAGTATGTGGTCTATTCTGGAAAATGTTCCATGTACACCTGAGAAGAATGTATATCCTGTTGCTTTTGGGTGTAGAGTTCTGTAGATGCTGTTAGGTCCATCTGTTCTAGTGTGTTGTTCAGTGCCTCTGTGTCTTTACTTATTTTCTGACTGGTTGATCTGTCCTTTGGAGTGAGTGTTGTGTTGAAGTCACGTAAAATGAATGCATTGCTCTCTATTTCCTCCTTTAATTCTGTTAGTATTTGTTTCACATATGCCGGCACTCCCGTATTGGGTGCCTATATATTTATAATGGTTATATCCTCTTGTTGGATTGACCCCTTTATCATTATGTAATGTCCTTCTTTATCTCTTGCTACTTTCTTCATTTTTAAGTCTATTTTGTCTGAAACAAGTACTGCAACACCTGCTGTTTTCTCCTTGTTTGCATGAAATATCTTTTTCCATCCCTTCACTTTTAGTCTGTGTATATGTTTGGGTTTGAGGTGAGTTTCTTGTAGGCAGTGTATTGATGGGTCTTGCTTTTTTATCCATTCTGTTACTCTGTGTCTTTTGATTGGTGCATTCAGTCCATTTACATTTAGTGTGATTATCGATAGATATGTACTTATTGCCATTGCTGGCTTTAGATTCGTGGTTACCAAAGGTTCAAGGGTTGCTTCTTTACTATCTAACAATATAACTTAACTTTCTTTTTAAGTTATTGTAAACACAGTCTGATGTTTCTTTATTTCTCTCCCTTCTAATTCTTCCTCCTCTATTCTTTATATACTAGGTGTTTTATTCTTTGCCTTTAGTTAGTATTTGGATGGTCTGCTCTCTTTAGTATGATTTTATTTTCTCTGGTGACATCTTTTTAGCCTTAGGAGTGCTTCCCTCTAGAGCAGTTCCTTTAAGATGTCCTGTAGAGGTGGTTTATGGGAGGGAAATTCTCTCAGCTTTCCCTTCTCTGGAAATTGTTTAATCCCTCCATCATATTTAAGTGATAATCATGCTGGATACAATATTTTTGGTTCGAGGCCCTTCTGTTTCATTACATTAATTGTATCATGCCATTCTCTTCTGGCCTGTAAGGTTTCTGTTGAGAAGTCTGATGATAGTCTGATGGGTTTTCCTTTGTAGGTGATCTTTTTTCTCTCTCTAGCTACCTTTAATATTCTGTCTTTTTCTTTGATCTTTTCCATCTTAATTATTATGTGTTTTGGTGTTGTCTTCCTTGGGTCCCGTGTGTTGGGAAATCTGTGGGCTTCCGTGGACTGTGAGACTATTTCCTTCCCCAGCATGGGGAAATTTTCAGCAATTATTTCTTCAAAGGCACTTTCTATACCCCTTTTTCTCTCTCTTCTTCCCCTGGTACTCCTATAATATGAATATTGTTCCGTTTGGAGTGGTCACACAGTTCTCTTAATATTCTTTCATTCCTAGAGATCCTTTTGTCTCTCTCTGCCTCAGCTGCTCTGTATTCCTGTTCTCTGATTTCTATTCCATGAACAGCCTCTTGCATTTCGTCCAGTCTGCTGCGAAGCCCATCGATGGCTTGTCTCATTTCTGCATTGTCTTTCCTGACTTCCCTCACTTCCTCCCTCAGCTCTTGTATATTTCTCTGTAGATCCATCAACATGGGTATGACTTTTATTCTGAATTCTTTTTCAGGAAGATTGTGCATTTCCATCCCTTCAGTCTCCATCTCTGGTGTTGTCTGGGCCTGGGTGAGGTTGGTCTGTACCATATTCCTCTGTCTTTTCATGGCAATAGAAGTGGTTGCTGGTAAGTGCCACGTATGTCAGCTGGGCTCTTTAGGATTAAAAAAAAGAAAAAGAAGATAAGAAAGAAAGAAAGAAAGAAAGAAAAGAAAAGAAAAGGAAAAAAAACAAAAAAAAAGAAAAATGCCCACTGGGAGTAGATTCTGTAAGGATGCTGTAGGTGGCGCTGTTGCTCCACTCTTCCGCAGCCATGGCTGCGCAGCTCTGCCCAGGGCTTTTGTAGCTCTTGCCGCGGTGGGAAAGAATGGGAGGCTGTTGTTTTCTATGTGTAATTTCAGTGCGGCTACTTTTTCCCAGTCGCCAGGCAAGAGGTCCGAAATTCCTCAGGACTCCCAGCCTGCTGGGCCAAGTGTCCTGGGACAATCCTGGGCCCTTGCCTCTTTAAGACCACCAAAAAAAGCGTGCGTTTTTCTTTTGTCCCTGGGAGCCTGCTGCAAGGATCCGGGCATTTTCTCAGTGCAAAACCTGCACCTTCTGCCTCTCCAATATCCGATACACCGCGCGATGTGGGTCAGCGCTCCTGGCGCAGATCAACACGGCTGGTTATTTCGCGGGCCTGTTCTTCCATTCCCTCCTTGCTCTGAATCCTCTCCTCTCTCTGGTGCGCTGGGGTGGGGGAGTGCTTGCGTCCCACCGTGTCACGGTCCGTATCTTACCCACCTCACGGGGTGCCAAGTCCTCTCAGGTGCAGATGCAGGCCGTGCGCTGTCCTATATACTCTGGTCTCTCTTTTATGAGTAGTTGTATGTGCTGTATTTTCATAGATATATGTAGTTTTGGGAGGAGATTTCTGCCACCCTGCTCACCCTGCCGTCTTCCCGGAACTCTCACCCATGTTTTCTAATTTTTGAGTTATAGGTGCAATAAAGTAGATAATCTTAAATGTACATCCTCATGTGGATTTAAGTGAGAGGTTTAATAAAGTGAGGCCTTAGAATTGACTGTTGGATATGGTCAAATGGAAGTTGTTGGTTACTTCATCAGGGAATGTTTAGGTGGAGTGGTGTTTAGGAAGCTAATTTGAGTGGGTTGAGGGGAGAATGGAAGCCTGTAATCACAGAAAAATAAAGCTGCAGTTGGAAAGGGTATGGCTTCTGGGGAGGTTTTAGTTCTTTGTTTTTGGATTGGAACTGGCACATGTGTGTATGCTATGATAGGAATGATTCATTTCAATTCTACAAATATTAAATACCTACATTTCATAGATCTTACATTCTGTTAGAGATGAAAGAAAAAGATATTCCCTAAAATAGGAGATATTTTACTCCTTTATAATGGGAGTATTATATACCATCTACATGAAGGTGTACATTTAAGATTTTGTACTTAATTGCACCTATAACTCAAACATTAGAAAATTTGAATGAAAGGATTTCATGGATCAGATACCATTGAAAGGCAGAGGATATACATGTTGAAGTAAATGGTTTTGTTGATTTCAGGGTAGAAAGCCAAAGTAGTGTTGTGATTGAGTCTGTGAGAGTCAGCTGAGCATGAAGATTGGGGATTGCTGTTAGAAGTTTAAAGAGATAGCTGTAGGGGAGTTAATTCCTCTAGGGGTCTAGAGAAATATAGTAGTATTGCTGGGCAGAGTTGAGGGCCCCACTGAAATTTGTGGTGATGAACTTAAAGAGCAATTGGAATGGGTGTATGTTGTTTTTCAGCTATGAATAGCAGCTTTGGGACATGAAGTAGGTGGAGAGTTAGATTCAGGATTGAAGTTTTGATAGGCAAATATGATGGAGGAAAAGAGGTGGGAGGGAATTGGGAAGGCATATGCAAGGCAGTAATCCTGGTACTGATCCACAGGGTCCTAGCTAGGTGAGGGAAATGAGGACATGGGGATGGTGATGGACAATGAAGAAGTAGTGGAGAATACTGATTAGGTCAAACATTGTTTGAGTTGGGTGTTGAGTGGAAGTGACTTGGGAATCTGGGAGGTGGTAGTCAGAGAGTGGAAGGCATGAAGTCAAAAATTGCAGTGGTAATGCAGTTATCAGAAGGATAAGGTGTAGGTAGGGTATGACTGTGGGAAAGGGCTTGAGAGGATAGAGAAAGTGAACAAGCAGATCAAGGCCTTAGAGACCATATTGTTGGGTGGCTTGGCTATAAGTATGTTGAAGTTTTAAAAATGAAAGCTGGAGTGGTGTGGAGGGAGAGACAGCCAGTGCTCAGATTATTAGAAAGTGAACAAAAGTGACAGTGATGTTTGTAGAGGACAGTAGCAGGAAGGGGTGATGGCTGGTATAGTCTGATGGGATATTTCAGGGTAGCTGGGATGTGTGTGGAAAAATGGTTTGGAAGCAGTAATGAAAAGTCATCTCTGGTACATGGCTGTGGAGAGAGAAAAAGTAATTCACCACTTACTCGAAAAGGCTTCTGAGAAAGAACTGTCCTCAGCCATGCCCAGGTTTCTGTTAGATCAGGGGCACCCAAAGCAGTTGAGCTTGGAAATACAGAGGATTTTTTTCTGGTGAAAGATGTGAGTCTCAGAGGGCATAGAAAAGTTGGAATGGGGAGCTATTTAAGGGGTATATTGAGCCATGTGGTATCGAGCCCAGGGATGACACCTTGTTCTGTCTCTTGCTGACCTGGGTAAACAGAGATGCAAGACATAATATGGTTAGTCCTGATGATCTTTTGGGGGAAGGCTGGTATTTTGACAGTTTGCCATGGTGAGGCTTTGGGCTTCAAGACTCAAGAAGGAGGTATCTTATCTGAAGGATTCAGAAGTCTGTGAGCCTCCCTTACATCCGGTGGGTTGATTGTATCCTGGCAGAGGGGAGGGTATCTTACTGGTCATGCAGTCTTACCAGTTATGCCTCACTCTGTCCTGGAGGGTTAACCAGAGAATCCTCCACAGCCATCTTAATTGATCACTTTGATGCTAACATTTTAACTTAAAAAGGTTGAAAGTGCATCTGTGGCAGACCACGACCAATTCAAGACAAAATAGATAATGCCTCAGTGACAGAATATCCTTCTCCCTGACTTCAGGAACTCCAAACACCTGGGGTGCCTGGGTCTGTGCACCTGGGCATGCACAAGGAGCTTTGTGGCCCAAACAAGTATTGCATAGCAGCCAGACTTTTTGATAGGAGACTTAGGATCTCCTGTAGATTCAAGTAATTCTTTTTTCTAAGGTTTGGAATACCCAATACGGTGCCCCATAATTGTTAATAATAGGTCTGAATTAATCAAAAGTAAAACTGAAAATGAAGGCTATGTAATTGTATGTCATTCATTTGTAAGAGAATCAGAAAGGACTCAAATTCTTGGCCTGCTGTGGTCCCTCAGACTTGGACAGTGGGTCAGACCTTGAGAAGCGCTGTCGTGCAGACCCCTCCCAGCCTGCCCTCTCTGTCAGCCTTACCTCACTTGGCATCTCCCTCCTGAGCTCCAGGTACACTGAGGGACCCTGCTGGCCAGCTTTGGGGGATGCCAGTCCCTGTACCAAAATGCCTTCCTCCTTTCCACCTGTACATCTTTCGCTACCTTCATAGCCTAGCTTGTAGGCAGCCTACTTTGAGAAGCTCTCCTGCAATGGCCTAGCAGAGCCAGTCCTCTGTTTTCCCACAGGACTCTGTAAAACTCTCAGTACATTGTATTGTAACAACATCCCTGCCTGTCTCCTCGCTTTAGGATTATGAGCACCTAGAATATAGTGACAGCAGTTGATTCACTGAAGATTCTGAGCATGCCTGCCAAAGGGGCAACTTAGTAAGTGTTTATTCACCATGAGAAAGGAGGAAAATGCCTGGGAAAGATGGTTCCTTAGGGGGAAATCAAGAAATGCAGATGCAGGTGAACAGAAGGTAGAAGAGCAAAAAACAAACAAACAATCCAAGCAAAAACAAAACAATATATATATAGGGTTCTATGGATGAGGTTGAAGAGTACAAGAGGGAAGTCTGGCAAGATAATTTGGAGCCAGACTCATTGTAAACCATAGAATGCTGTTCCTTGTAGCAAATCGATTGACTTTAGGTTTGTTATATCCCAGGTACTGAAGATTGGATGGATCTATGGTAATTTTTAAAGTTGTAATTCCCAGCTGAGGCCAGGGGCCCCCTTTATTGTTTTGGAGCCAGAAAGGCAGTTGAGGATAGTGGGTGAGAATATCTGCTTTAGACTTAGAGCAACATGATGCAGATCTGCTTAGCATTATTATGTAAGGAACTTATTAGTCTCTAAGTTTCATTTCTGTATCTGTAGAATTGGATGAGTGGTCATAACACCTCGTGAGATTTAAATGTGGTGATTGGTATACATCATCATCAAATGGCAGAAGCAGCCTTTTTTCTTGCCCCTTACTGGCTTCTCTTCTGCCACTCCTCTGCCCCTCAACAGTCTCTTGAGTATGGTGGTCTTTAAGCCTTATTGATTGTCCATTCCATGGATATAACTTTTTAAAGCAGCCCCCTGATTTAACTGAATCGATTTGTAAATTATATAATGCATTGTTATAGTAACATGTACATTATAAGACATCTACAAATAGACATTTTCCAAAGGATAAGATTAAATAAAAATTCTAAGGTATTTAAAATTGTGTTTATTAACAATACAGAAAAATATTTTTGATATTATGAAAGGTATTAATAACCAATTAAATGAGTTTTTGAATGTCTTGCTAATCAGAGTGGCTTCATAGTATCATTGTTTAATGTCTCAAGGAACAGTGTACATTTATAGCCCTGTTCATTGTTACTCATGGTGGATATAAAGCTGTATTTCAGAGTCTTGATAATGGATGGGGAGGCAGTTTTCAGATACCTGGTAAAATGTCTTTGTTTTTAGTTTACAAAATGCCTCACAAGAGCTCACACCGGTGGTAGAAGGGTTGGCTCTACTGTTTTTTGTGGTGGTGTTTGGTCGTACTTGAATCTTTATTCTATATATTTTCTGTCTGTGATTTCATTGCCAGAAGGTTTAAAACAGTTTTATGGTTCCATTACTTTTAACATAGGTTTTTCTGATAGTCAGTTTGGTTAAACCTCAATAGTGTAATTAAGCACAGTAAACCACAGCATGTCTGATTCCAAATTGTTCTTTTTGGTTACTGATACTGTGAAATAAGTTTTATTGTTCATATTTTTGAGTATTAATCTAATCCTAGTATTAATCCAAGTAATTTCTATCAAAAATCTCATGTGTAATTCAGACTTCAATCTTGATTTTTATTTGGAGAAAGTAAAGAATTTCATATGAATATTTTTACATAAAAGGTAATAGTATTCAGTCTTGAGAAGTGCAAAGTTAAAAGTTATTATTTCCTATTTAATATAAAAAATTGTACAGGTCCTGGGGTACAAAGGAACGAAACCCCAGCAAAGAAGGAAAGTCACTCATTTTAGGGAACTTCAGGCTAGCAGGGAAGACAGTCATTTAAGCCTGGGGTCAGCAGCAGTGCAGCCATGTATAAGGGACAGAGGGGTTTATAGTATCAGTGAACATTCTAGGCATAGTAAGGCCCTGTAATACTCATGGGAGTGACCTATTTTTTGGATAAAGCTTTTTGAAAGATACTTATGTTTCTCCTCCATTATTAACACACAAATCTGCATTTAAATGTTTTGTTGGGGATGCCTTGTTGCCAGCAGATGGGAGGATGGTCAGGGTGCTGAGGAGTTAGAGACCATTTATCATGGGGACATGTGGGGACAGAGCCTTTTCGGTTTAAAGAGGGGGACTCCTATGGAGGTATACACTGCCAGATGCTTAGAGGTGTGATGTGAGGACTTGTTTATTTTCTTGTAAGGCAAAATTTTCCAATTTTAACCACATCTGTGCAACCACCATGAGTTTGTCTTATTTGGGTACAGATTGAATTCCAGTTTACTTACTATTTCACTTTGAAATGATTCAATTTTTCAAAATTTTAAGCATATTATTTACTCTATCATTGTACTAAGTGGTAGGTAAAGTCCTTGAAAATTGTGAGCTTGATGTGCTGGTTATGTACATTTCTAATATACATAACTATTGGAGATGTTCTCAAAAGTGCTACGTTTAACTATCCCTCACTTCATCAGTGGTCCATGCATCATTTTGGGAAACAAGGCCTTTCGGGGCCAACCCTGGGACAGATGGAATGATGTTACTGGAAATCAGATCAGGGCCTCTTAAAAGGAAGGGCTGTCTGTGCTTTGAGCTCACAGTACCCCTTTCTTATTTCACACATCCCAATGTATTTGCCTAATGTTTTTGCATGTGGGTATGAGAGGATTTATCTCCGAGGACATTAGGTTTCCTATTCATTTTGTTTGCTTTATGCATTACGCCTTAATAGATTGCCTGGCTCATCTTATGTTCTCATAAATGTTTATTTCAGGGATGTGTGATTCTAGAGTTTTACTGAAACAAATGAATTCTATTTCTGTTCATTGTTTTTCTTTTCTGAAAGCAGGTATCATCTTCATAAATACTGAACTATTTCAATGGTTTTATTTTTCAAATTTTCTTTAACAGTTGTTCTATTTTCTTAAAGGAATAAAACTTACCAAAAAAGTTCCATATGGCTTATATTATGCATCAGATTCTGACAGGTTTCAAACTACAAAGGTGGATAAAATGTTTTACTGTGCTATGAATTTTTAAAATTTTTTCCTTTATTCCTTTATGGAGTGTTTTTCTTTTCTCTTTTTTGAGATGGTCAAAGCATTTCTTTTGGGAGACAGGATAGGGGTAGTAATATAATCATATTGCTTTTTGTTAGGAAAATGGAATTTGATTCAAAACTGTTCTAGGAACTAGTAGTCACCAGATATTTTAAGAGTGCTTTAAATGTAAACACATGTAATAAAGTGAAACTGTTAGTGACCTTTTCCCCCTTAGCACTGTAGCATACATATCATAGTTTGTGATATATATATTGCTGTTTTACATCCATTTTAAAATGAAAAAAATAATTGCTAGAGATCATGTTTACTTAACATACAGATTGATTACATAGAAAGAGGTTCTTGAGGATTATGCCCTTTAGTAAAGATGCAACATCAAATATGATTTTTTTCCTCATTAAGATGATATTTTAATATAGTTCTTTTAAGAAATATTGTTCAAACTATACCTTGTATACTGTCTTCAGATCTTATGGCTTCCTTTACTGCATGCTCATTTTAGAAATTAAAACATTCTAGTGAGAAGAACAAATGACCTTTAGTTCCAGTAATCAAAGAAAACCACTGTAAGCATTATGGTATGTCTTACCATCATCATCTTACAAAAAGGGATGCATACTGTTTTTTGTTTTTCTTAGTGGTAAACATTTTTACTTAAGTGTTACATACAGAAAAGTGCACAGTTGCTATATAGCCCAATTCATTATCATAAACGTGAACGAACATACATGTAATTGCCAGTAAAATCAAATAATTGCAGCACTCAGAAACCTCTCTCACCCACCCTCCCCTCCCAGCTGCAGAGGAAACCACTATCCTGACTTCTAGCACTATGCCTTAGTTTTGTCTAGGTTTGAACTTTATATAAAGTGTTATCATATGCCATGTAGTCTTTGTGTCTTCCTTTTGCTTATTTGTGGAATTTATGCATATTTTTGCATGAAGCATAGTTTGTTCATTTTCATTTTATTATTCCATTTTAAGACTATCCCACATTTTATTTATCCTATACACTGTAACATATATTTGATTTATTTCCAACTTTTGGCTATTAAAATAGTGCTATGTACTTCCTTGTACATGTCTTTGCACACATGTAAGCATTTTGTTGGGTATAATAATTAGTGGAATTGCTGTTTATCATTCAACTATAGTGGTTACAATTAAACAGTTTTCCAAATTATTTGCACTGGTTTGCACTCTTACTCGAGTATACAAGAGTTCCACCTAACTCCACACCCATACCAACATGTTTTTGGAGAGGGGAAGGGTGGAGTCAAGCTTATTGAGATATGATTTATATACGATAGAATTTTCCTTTTGTGTGTACAGTTCTACTAGCTTTAACAAGTACATGCAGTCATATAATAATGACCATAATCAAGTTACTGAACATTTCCATCACTGTTAAAAGTCCCCTCGAGTCCCTTTGTAGTCAAGCTCTAACAACCAGCCTTCTACTCTTAAGTTTTACAGTGCAGACATCTACCACTTTGCATCAGTAATCCATTCATGAGAAACAGACATTCTGCTAACATGCTAATCTGGAACCCATTTACTATTATTTTAACTGTTTAAAATTGTAATGTTCAGAATAACCCAAAATATACAGCTAGTTTTCTGAAGCATACTAAATGCCTATGATTAAGTAGCAGACTGGTGTTTTCAAATATAAAATGTTTAAATCATGGCTTCCTGATGAAGCAATGATTGTTAACAAACATTTGTTTTCTAAATAGTAACATATTCTCTTCCATTCTAGTTATTTTTTCCTCACTTGTTTTGCTTCCTTTGCCAGAATTTTCTTTAACACCTCATGAACTTTGGCCTTAATGTATAACACTTAGAAAAATCAAGGGCTCAAGGTCTTATAGAAACACATGTAGTGTGTGCCCAGTGGGTCCATCAGTATCTAATGCAGTTCCTTGTACTTTGCCCAATCTGTAGCAGACCCTTACTAAATGGTGAATGTATGTAAGTGCAAGGCAGTCAGGGCATGTTTGGGGACAGTGAGTTTCCTCTGTGGCTAGTGTGTGACCCTTTAAAGAAATCAACTTCAGAGAAGTTAAGTGCCCCAGTGTTTGCCCTGGAATGCATGTTTAATATCTTCATTGGTAAGCTGTCTTCCCTTATTATTTCACTATGCTTATATAGGAAAGGCACAGGTGTTTTAAAAGTTACATGTATTTGTTGGGTCATTATGACAATTAAAATTGGTTTATAGTTTGAATGCTCGTCTCCTCTTTCTGCTTGTTAACTTCTTCAAAGGCAAAGTCTGACTTTTTTCTTTACATTTTTGGTACATGGTTGGGGCCTAATCCTAATAGATACTTTTTATGTGTTTATTGACTAGATTAATTAGCTTTTTATTGTGTTGTCTCTAGCAAAATTTTCATACATGTTTTTAATAGCTGACCTGCGTTCTCTTTAATTCTCTCATGATCCCTGGTTTGTTATGACATTACGTGTTCAAAATAATATGAATGTGACTCTTTTAGCAGATTTATATAACCTTGGATGACAGTGTACAGTGTATATATTTTTCTTCTGGTTGAATAATTAATGTTTTGTAATGTATTTCTTAGATACAAGAAATCAGTTATAGTTGGGCAAGCAGCATGGTCAATAATACGAAAAACAGTAACTTAGTTTTGTCTCATAAAATGTTTATTTTTGAGTTCAACATGTTTTTTTTAATGAATTCTTTTTTTTCCTGATTATTATTTTTATTGATGTTTCAGTTAGTCATACTTTGTATTTTTCTCACATTATTATTGTTAAGGATAAATAATCTTGAGTCAATACTTTAAAAAAATTGAATCATCAACACCAAATCTATCCTTTTAATTTTAGTACTTTTAGCTTTCATTAGACGAACTTCAGGAGTTTATTTGGAGGACTTGAGGGACACAAATAAAAAACTTTGGAGACCATCCTTAATTTGGTTTTTAGAACAGAAGGAAATATACTGTAACTTTCCCTTATTTTTCTGGTGGAGAGATATTAATTTTTGCCAACAGGAAAATGCAATTCCACTAAGATTCTTGGGTCCTAGATCAGAGGTTTGGACCAGCAAAAGAAAAGAACTTTTGGAAGAATTCTGGTCCAGTGTTATGGGCCAGTTTAAACTACAATGTAGGCGATGATGGCAGGCTGTCTGCCTTCTACCCATAAAGAAAGGCAGCATGGCAGTGATGTTTACCAGAGAAAGGAGGGTGGGCTCGGGGGTGGGGGGGCTTCTCAATAAAATGTTAGTTTGTGTGGCATTACAAGTAAGCTCCTCAGCACTCTTAAAAAACCTGAAGGGAGAAAAAAAAGGAGAGTTTAAAGCGAAACAGAATTTTGTGGAATTTGTCCTGGGGGAGTCAACTGTTGTTTCCACTTCTAATGAAGATACACAGCTGTGGAGACAATCTAAACAAACAAACAAACATATTTTCCCTTGGAGACCATTTTGTGATTATTTCTGTTGGCAGAGTGAACTTTCTATTTTGATTTTCTCTGCTTATAATGCTGGGGCACACGGTAGTGGATATAGGGGTAGACAGGGAACATATTCTTGAGTAGAAAGGAAGTGACTGCAAGTTTTTTTTAATGTCAAGATAAACAACAAATCAGTTCCAGAAGCAAACACTAGTTGGCTACTGGTTGTACTTTCTTACATAATTTTGATTTTCTTATTAAATATCTCAAGTTTCTCAACTGTATCACGAACACTGTTTTGAATACATTTAAATTTGTGATGTGCAATATATAGTTGTTAGTTGATGATTTTATCCAAATACCCAGATTTTCTTAATGAAGAATGAACACAGTACTTAACAAAACTGTCCTGTCTTCCTCAATCATCTTAAAATCCTTCCCACTTTAAAAAGAAAATGTATCCTAACGATTTCTCTTGTTAGGCTTCAAGTTTGCCTGTACTTACACTGATGTTTTATACTCACAGGCTGTACATTTTGAGATTCCCTGTGTATTCCTCTGGGAATTTCTGAAACTTGGACAGGAGGGCCATTTACCACTCCTTCCAAATAATAGCTTCAGAGTTAATAGTAAAATTGAGTGAGTCGCAGAAAAAGTTTGAGATTTTTAGGACCATAATTACATAAGAAGTGGTGTATTGATAAAATATCCAAGAATTAGTTTTATATTGTGTGTTCAAGAAAAAATGCAAAATACTAGAAATGAACAAATGTTCATACTGAATTCCTTACAGTATAAAGAAGAAATAAGAAGTGTCCTGCCTATGTTAGGTCAGAAAAAATAAAATTTATCAGTTTTGCTAATTTTGCTATCCGTTTAAAATTTCTTTGCAAAAGCATTTAATTTCCTTAACAAAAATGGCATCTGCCCATAGCAATAAGTAAAAAAAAAATTAGATATGTACAAAGATTAAAATATATCCATTGCCACCACCCTGGATAATAAATGTGATCATGTTGGTGGTTGTCCCTCCAAAATGATCAGGAGGTGCTTTCTAAAAATAAAAATTCTACGGTTGTGTCCCTAGCCCAAGTGTGTATTGCATTACATTTTCTGGGGTTGATGATGGGAATTTTCTTCATTTCCTCACTTCTTACTGTTTTTTAGCTGTTTAAGTTATGCTTGAGTACACCTATGCTGTAAAAGAGCCAAGCATGTCAACACTGAACAAAAATATGAGACTCCTTCAATCCATCTTCACTCTTAACTCTTCTCCATGATCAAAGATAACCACTGTCAACAGTGTCCATGCCGACCTGCTGTAGGTGATTTTCATGCTTAGATAGTTGTATTTACAACTCTTAAAAGAAAGAGGGCATTCTTTTTGTGTATATGTACTGTTTTGTGATTTGCCTTTTCAATGAATGATATACTGATGAAGTTTTTCGATATCCTACATAATCATATACCAGTGGGGTCTCTATTGTTGTTTATGTTTTTACACTTATTTTTAAAGAAATAAATGAATATATTCTTACTGCCAAAAATTTGACAATGTAAATCAAGCAAAACTCCTTGAATTCCATGCTGGAAGTAATTTCTATTATCCAGTGTGACACATACTTTGTCCTTCTATTTTTAAAAACAATATATTTATATACATACATATGCATATATATGATTTTGTGAGCAATTTTAAAATTATTACTTCAGTTTTTCTGCAGCTTGCTTTTTTTACTTAGTGGTATACCTTAGAGATATTTCCTTGTTAATAGATATCTACCTCTTTATACTGTATTCTGTAGTATAGATTAACCATGGTGTATGTAACCATTTGCTGTTGGTCCACATCTATATTATTTTCATTATCTGAAAATTATAAACAATATTAGAGTAAATATTCCTACAATATCCATCTTTGGGTACCTGTTTTTGTTCTCTAGTGTAAGGAAAAAATTATGTTGTATTTATGGGGATTTTTCATTTCATTTTTAATTTAATTTAATTTTTAATTTCAATGAGAACTGCCAAATATCTTACAAAAATCTGCTACCACTCTGATCTCTCGCTGTTGGTAATTCTCTATACCTTTCCCAATACTGGGTGTTATAAATCTTGAAAGAATTTCTTTTTATGGATTTCATTATCATATTAATTAGTTTTCTCTTTTTATTGTTTCAGACTTTTACTGCCCATTTTTATTTTGGATTGTTGGCTTTTTTTACTGCTTTGAGGGGGTCTCTTTAAAAAATAAATGCCTTTTTTGGTCTTAGGGTTGCAGATATTTTCATCTCTCTTGTCTTATTTGTGATATATTTCATCACATAAAAGTATTTAGTCAAATTACTATTCTTTATATCTTTGTGAATTTTGTTTCTTGGATGAGAAAAAGGCTTTCTCAACTCAAGGTTTATACACATACTTCTACAGTTGTAGAAATGATTAAATTCTATTGTCCAAAAGACATAGAATTTTATCTTTTTCTTACTGATTTAGAATAGTACTGTATCATAAAGTTAACTCTCAAGTACATGTGGTTCTATTTCTGAACTCATTTCTGTTCTATTGAACTAATTGTCTACTTCCAGTATGACACTTTTAAATGACTAAAGCTTTACAAAATTTTTTGCTGTTGGATCAGAGCATTCCTTCTCAAGTTAGTCCTTCTCAATAATTTTTTCTTAGGTATTTTTTTTAAAGTATCAGTGATATGCAATCTTATGAAGGTTTCACATGAGCAACACTGTGGTTGCAACATTCACCCATATTATCAAGTGGCCCCCACCCATTGCAGTCACTGTCTATCAGCGTAGTAAGATGCTATAGAGTCACTACTTGTCTTCTTCATGCTGTATTGCCTTCCCCATTACCTGCCTGTATTGTGAGTCCTAATTATAATACCCCTTAATCCCCTTCTCCCTCCCTTCCCATCCAACCTCCCCAACAGCTTGCCTTTGGTAACTGCTAGTCTCTTCTTGGAGTCTGAGTCTGCAGCTGTTTTGTTCCTTCTGTTTTGCTTTGTTGTTATACTCCACAAATGAGTGAAATCATTTGGTACTTATCTTTCTCTGCCTGGCTTAATTCACTGAGCATGATACTCTCTAGTTTCTTCCATGTTGTTGCAGATAGTAGGATTTGTTTTCTTTTTATGACTGAATAATATTTCATTGTGTATATGTACCACATCTTTTTTATCCATTCATCTACTGATGGACACTTAGGTGGTTTGCTTCCATATCTTGGCTTTTGTAAATAGTGCTGCAGTAAACATAAGGATGCATAAGTCTTTTTGAATCAGGGATCTTGTTTTCTTTGGGTAAATTCCTAGGAGCGAATTCCCTGGTCAAACAGTATTTCTATTTTTAGTTTTTTGAGGAACCTCTATATTGCTTTCCACAATGGTTGAACTAATTTACATTCCCACCAACAGTGTAGGAGGGTTCCCCTTTCTCTGCATCCTCACCATCATTTGTTGTTTCTTGTCTTATGGATGTTGGCCATCCTAACCGGTGTGAGGTGATATCCCATTATGATTTTAATTTGCATTTCTCTGATGATTAGTGATGTATAACATCTTTTTATGTGCTTGTTGGCCATTCGAATTTCTTCTTTGGAGAAGTGTCTGTTCATATCTTCTGCCCATATTTTAATTGGGTTTTTTGTTTTTTGGGTGTTGAGGCACATGAGCTCTTTATATATTTTGGATGTCAACCCCTTATCAGATATGTCATTTATGAATATATTCTCCCATACTGTAGGATGTCTTTTGGTTCTACTGATGGTGTCCTTTGCTGTACAGAAGATTTTTAGTTTGATGTAGTCCCATTTGTTCATTTTTGCTTTTGTTTCCCTGGCCCGAGGAGATGCATTCAGGAAAAAGTTGCTCATGTTTATGTTCAAGAGATTTTTACCAATGTTTTCTCTGACTTTTATGGTTTCATTCATGACTTACATTCAGGTCTTTGATCCATTTTGAGTCTACTTTTGTGTATGGAGTTAGACAATCCAGTTTCATTCTCTTACATGTAGCTGTCCAGTTTTGCCAACACCAGTTGTTGAAGAGGCTGTTGTTTCCTCATTGTATATCCATGGCTCCTTTATCGTATATCGATTGGCCATAAATGTTTGGGTTTATATCTGGGCTCTCTATTCTGTTCCATTGATGGATCTGTTCTTGTGTCAGTACCAAATTGTTTTGATTATTGTGGCTTTTTAGTATGGCTTGAAGTCAGGGAGTGTAATCTCCCCAGCTTTGTTCTTCCTTCCCAGGATTGCTTTGGCTATGTGGGGTCTTTTGTGGTTCCATAATGAATTTTAGAACTATTTGTTCTAGTTTGTTGAAGAATGTTGTTGGTATTTTGATAGGGTTTGCATTGAATCTGTAGATTGCTTTAGTCAGGATGGCCATTTTCACAATATTAATTCTTCCTATCCATAAGCATGGGGTGTATTTCCATTTATTGGTGTCTTCTTTAATTTCTCTCATGAGTGTCTTGTCTTTCACCTCCTTGGTTAGGTTTATTCCTAGGTATTTTATTCTTTTTGATGCAATTGTGAATGGAATTGTTTTCCTGATTTTTCTTTCTGCTAGTTCATTGTTAGTGTATAGGAATGCAACAGATTTCTGTGTATTAAATTTGTATCCTGCAACTTTGCTGAATTCAGTTATTCTAGTAGTTTTGGAGTGGATTCTTTAGAGTTTTTTATGTACAATATCATGTCATCTGCAAGCAGTGCCAGTTTAACTTTTTCCTTACCAATTTGGATACCTTTTATTTCTTTGTGTTGCCTGATTGCTATGGCTAGGACCTCCAGAACTATGTTGAATAAAAGTTGTGAGAGTGGGCATCCTTGTCTTTTCCCAGTCCTAGAGGAAAAGCTTTCAGCTTTTTGCTGTTAAGTATGATGTTGGTTTTCTTATGTATTTTTACCTGCAGCAATATTCTATTAATACTGTATTACAAAATATTACATAAATTCCTCTCAGTTTTTTTTAGTGTTTATACTGAATTTTAGGTTAATTTTAGGGTTGCAGATCTGCAGTATTGAGTCTTTTTGTCTAGAAATATGTTGTACTGTGTATTAATTGAGATCTCATATGGCCTTCAGTCTCAAGTTCTGTGGTTGTCTGCTTAAAGGTATTATACATTCCTCTTGTATTTATACTTGAATATTTTATTGGATTTGTTGCTATTCTAATTGGACTTTCTAATTAGTTATTGTGGATGTATAGTCAGGTTTCTGATTTTTTTTACATGCTGAGTCCTTTTAGCTGTAGAACAATACTGAAATCTATTAGTTCTAATAGTGTGTCAGTCAATTTTCTTGCTGTTCTAGATCAGCTATGTCCAGTGGAAATATAATGTGAGCCATAAATTGAGTCCACATATGTAATTTAAAATTTTCTAGTGGGCATTTAATAAAGTAAAATGAAACAAGTTAAGTTTAAGCTTAATGCAATATATCAAAATAATGTAATTTCATGTAATTTTAATAATGTAGTCAATATTTTAAAAATTATAGATTTTTACTTTTTTTGTATTAAGACTTCAGAATTCGGTGTGTATTTTATACTTTACAGTGCAATTTGGACTAGCTTCATTGCAGTTGCCCATGACTGGTCAGTAGCTAGTGGCTACTATATTAGACGGTGCACAGTCAGATTGCTTGCAAATAAAGAAGTTTTTTTCCTCTTTTTTTTCCTCCCCTGCCTTAATGTTTTTGCTTGGAGGACCAGTAGTTAAAGGCTGATGTTAGTGATATTAATAGGAATTCTTCCAGTGTTTGACCAATGCAGATTTCTCATTAGACTTTAGAAACTGGGGAGGTCTCTCTCCTTTTCTAGTTTACAAGAATTATTTTTCTTTAAATTAAGAACAGGTCTTAAATTTGCTAATAAAAAACACTGGCATCTATTGAGATGACCATATTTTCTTTTCCTCCATCTTTTATAAATGAGGAGAAGTAAACTAGCAGATTTTTAAATCGGAACAATTCTTGCATTTCAGAGACAAAATCTTCTTGGTCATGATACATTTATTTTAACAATTTTCTACAAGATTTCATCTGCTTTTGTTTGATTTTAGGCTACCTAAAAATATCTATTTATTTCTATCTTTTGTTTTAAATGCAGTCTTAGTCTGCTTTCTTTATCAAGGAAATTTTTCTCTACTTTTCAAATGAGTTGTGTAGATATGATTCTTGTTTTATACTTTGAGACTGCTTTATAATATGAGAATTATCTGTACTTGGTGTGGTAAATCTTACAATCTGGACTTGGTTTGTTTTTTTGGTTTAGCTCTTTGGCTCTGTTTTCTACTCTTCTAAGGTTATTTGCCCATTCAGGTTTTGTTGTCTTTGGGAAACTTTGATATTTTGTATTTTCCTAGATACTTTAATATTTTGCTTAGGTTTTCAAATATATTGATATATAGTTGTATGTGAAGTTTTCTTATAATTATGTGTTTTTATCTGTAAAAAAATTAGATATATAAGAAATGTAATAGTGATTATCTGTGGGAAGAAGTGGAATTATGGGAATGAGGAATAATAGTCTTTTAAGATTTTATATCCGTGGGCAGTATGATAATTTTCAAATAATGAACTTATGTTTCTTTCATAATCACAAAGGTATTATTTCAAATTTTAAATATGAGGAAGTATAGAATGTAGTCCAGAAGTGTATTCATTTTACTAGTCCCAGCAATATCTTAACTGTGTGTTTGTTCTCCTCTCAAGCTGGACTCTGGACTGTCTTCACCCTGGGCGGTGTGGGCAGCAAAGCGGCCGCTTCTCCAGAACTTTCTTCTCCTCTGGCCAACCAGAGTCTCCTGCTTCTGCTGGTGCTGGCCAACCTGACAGATGCTGCAGATGCTCCCAACCCCTACAGACAGGCCATTATGTCCTTCAAGAATACACAAGGTTTGTGATATTTTTTTTCCCTGTATATTCTCTCTAATGAGGAAAGAGGATATTGTTTGCCTATACTGTTTATTGTCTTATAGTTGTGTAGATGACTCTCAATTTCTGTATGTTCATATTGGTTAAAGAGGAGAAAAACTTAGGTTTTTCTGTTTGTATTCTCAGGAGAGTCAAATAAATTTTAGATGAGGGCTATGATTCCTTAAGTCCATTGAAATTTACATTTCTTTCATTGGTAACCAAGCCAGCATGTGATTAATTTGGATCTGCCTGTCCTACTTGTTAAGGATAGGAATTAACCTGGAAAACTCCAAGTGATAGGTTTTTTGAAATTTTTCATCTAAAGTCTATGTTCCAGTTAGAGTTTTATAGAACTGAAAATTAGAACAAAACTCAGCAAACTTTTTTTGTTGCAAAGGGGCAGATGGTTGTAAGAGTCATGTGGTTTCTGTCACCACCTCTTAAGTCTGCTGTTCTAGCACAAGAGCAGGCATAGATAATACATGAGCAAGTTAGCATGGCTGGGTTCCAATAAAATGTTATTTCTAAAACAGGTGGTGGGCTGTCTGTGGACTATAATTTGCCAAGCCTTGAAGTAGATAAGAGCAGGAGAAGATAGTTCCATGTCAAAACAGTAATCTTTAATCAAAAGATTACACTGTTAATCAATATGATTAATATGATAGATTTGTAAGACCTATCCAATACTAATATAATTAAGATAGGTAAGAAGTACAGTTATTGCATAGGAACATTTTTAAGGCTTCTGATGCTCGTTGCCATCATGTTCCTTCCCAGAGCTGTGCTAGTGTATGTCTCTTATAGACAGTGGATAAGTGCCAGTTAGTTGTATGATACCGTAATTTGTAAGGGAATAAGGAGGCTCTAACAATTTGATAGGTAAAAGATGGAAACTCATGTATCTAATAGTACTTTTCTCTTCTCATTGCTATACTCCTCTTGGTAACAGTGTGGCTTAAGGTTAAGAAAGCAAGTTTTGGAGTCAAGCAGAGTTCACGCCACACTTCCGTCACTTCAGAGCTGTGAGGCCATTCACAGTTGCTTAACCTCAATGGCTTTGTTTGTGGAACTGAGATAATGTCACCTAATAGTATTTGTATGAGTGTCAAGCAGGGTAAGGTTTTTAAATGATTAGCTTAGATTTGGCAATGTCACTGGCATTCAGTATGTGGTATTTATATCGTTACTTCTGCTGCGCAGGCCAAATGTTACTATTTAGGGTTGACCTCCTTGGGATAGTCATCTTTTGGAGATCATTTGGTACAGTGATTCTGACGTTGACTTTAGGGTTAAACTGACAGTTCAGATCCCAGTTTTTATTCTTTAAATATACCAGTGTGTGTATCTGTAAAGCAGGGATTATAATCTCTACCTCACAAGGTTCCTACAATAATTAAATGAGCACTTGACATAGTATGGACTCACTAAATTATTGCTGTTATTATAGCAAGCAATATAATGTAGTGGTAACAACAGAGACTGGTTGTGCTTTACTCAGGGCTGATCTTGGAAAAGTTACTTAATCTCTCTAAGCTCCTATTTCATCCTTTGTGAAACTGGTCAGAATAATGACATGGTTGTTGAATGGGTTAAATAAGGGATCATATTAGTAAAGCTCTTAGTGCAGTGGCTGGTTCCTAGCACTTACTAGCTAATAAGGTGTAGGTGGTGTAGTTACACATGACACACATATCCCATTTGCAGTCAGGGATAATACAGGTTTGCAAACATGTTACTTTGCTTCCACTGTAAAGAGGTATAGCATGTCCAGAATCTTCCTCCACTGAGTCTTCTGTAGATGCTGTGACATTTGCATACTTACAGTAACGTGCTGCCGTTCTTTTGCCATCCCTTGCAAAAATATGAAGTCAGTCACACAAAACAATTCTTTTTGTAAGTGTCAGAATACAGTGCTAGGGTTGAAAAAATAACCTATATTCTAAATGTGGATGGAAGGTGAGGGCACTTTGTAGTAAAATTGAAGACATTTTTTAGATCACTTTTCTCATAAAAGTAAAGGTGAGAAAGCAGAATCTGAGGACTGCTATAAGGATTGTTACCATACATTTCTTTTCCATAAGAGAACTTTTGGAACTTTTGGTAATGTTAAAGCAATATTTTAAAAATTCTGGTGTGTGTGTGTGTGTGTGTGTTTTGCTAGTGGCTCTGTGTCTTTTTTAAAATTCTTGGTGCTTAATTTTCCAAACACATTAAAACATCAGCTGTCATGTTCCAGTGTCTTATCTGAGGAGATTATAATTCTTTCTAAATCAGTTGACCTATCTTTTCCTCCTTTTTGACTTTATAACCTTGCTTGATTCAGTTTCTAGGCAAATCCAGCTAACTGTAGGAAGGGGGCTGTGTCAGTTTTAGAATATCAAGAACTTTCCCAATATGCAATTTATGCTTTTTTATCACTCCAGTGACTCTCCCTAAAAAAAAACCAAAAAATTTCTTAACGGTTCTTAACTTAATTAGTTTTAGGTTTAGGTTTTCCTTTAAACAAAAAAAGTTATAGATGCTTCCTAATAGTTTTCTTAGGTTTGGTACATTCTGTCCACTATAGAATCTAATTGAACATACTGATTTTGATATTTTAAAACTAGCTAAATTACATGTTTTTGATATTTAAAACTAGCTAAGTTATATGTTTTTATCCTAGCTATATTCCTCATAAATGGGTTAATGACATTCATGAATAGTTCAGCCATGATTATTCATTTGAAAAAAATTAACTTAGCTTCAAGGCAGTTTTTTCTTTTTAACCCTATTTTACAAAAGTATTTTTTGTTTTATGTAGAAGCTTGTATCCTTTCTCTCTATATTTTTATTTAGGACTGGTGTTCATTTAGTTTTAGTGACAAAAATCTCGATGACATAGTTAAATTGTATCCCTAGAGGGTCTTTTACCTAGTCCCATAGCTGTTTATTTAATCTCAGGTTTTTATAGCTGGTTTAATTGTATTTAATATATAGCTATATTAATGCAAAAAAATGATGAAGTAAAACTGGGTGACTTAGTTTAGTTTAAAAAATATTTGGCCCCTTTTTTAAGATTAAAAAGTCACTGTGAAGTAGTATTTGCACATATATTTGTAATCATTGGAAGGCTGTGGTGTTTGTAGTACAGAGAAATAAATTATCCCATTTTGTTTGTTTTTCCTTTTTTTGGTGAGAATATTTCAAGTCTACTCTCTTAGCAAGTTTCAGTTATACAGTGTTACCCATTATAGCCACTGTGTTTTACATGAGTTCTTTTTTAGGTAACGTTTAAAATATAAATTAAAACTTTGAATCTGAAATACAGAAACATATAAAAAATTAATGGAAATTGAACTGTATACATTAACAGTGTGTTTATTATTTAATAAGGCATAGTCCAGAAAATGCCGATGTAGTATTTTTTAAATTTTGTGTTTTCTGTATTCCAGATAGCAGTCCTTTCCCCTCATCAATTCCACATGCCTTCCAGATTAACTTTAACAGTTTGTACACGGCACTCTGTGAGCAGCAGACATCTGATCAAGCAACTCTCCTCTTGTATACATTGCTCCATCAAAATAGTAATATTAGGACGTACATGTTGGCTCGCACAGATATGGAAAATCTTGTAAGTATTGTATTAAACGTTTTGTGCTTTTTGCACTTCATTATGTTTTGGAGAGTAATTTGTTTTCCCAAGAGGGTAGGTATGTTTGCTTGGTTGCAGGGCTGACAATGGCCTGGTGATCGAAGAGATGCCAACAGACATAGGCAGAGTTATGAATAGGATACGGTGCATGTGGAGATGGTGTCACCGAGCAGAACACAGCAGTACAACAAGCTCCCCTGCCCTTTAGAGCTTTATTTAATAGCCACCCACTGCCCCTTGCTTTAGCCTGATCCGTTCCTCCAAGAAGCACAGTTTGCCATTCTCAAGAAGGTTGTTATTCCTTCTTGGTTCCTACCTGTTCCTAAGTGCCTGCCCACCAAGTTCGGGTAACTCGTCACAGTTGCAGCATTTTCTGATGAGAACGGCTGAAAGGAAGGGTGATTTTCAACTTACTTTCCCATGTATCTGCCCCTACAACAGGCTTAGACTTCAGGGCTCCCTGAACTTAATTCTTGGGATGTTACAGTTATTTTCAGGTACCTTTGCCAGGTATCACTTAACTGCTTCCTTCACTATGAGAATGAAATTGGTTCCAAAGTTTTGCACATTGACAAAAACTCCCATAGACAATCACTGATTTCCATTATCACTAATGTTTGAACAAAAATGTTTCTATGAGTGGAAAGCTACCTCACCAACATGTTAATATTATAATTTGAAATACATATGTATAGATAACATTGGGCTATTCATGAATTAATAAAATTGTGAACATCCCCAATATAGCCAGCAGCTTTGAAAATGCCACTGAGAAAATGCCCCCTGTGCTCCAGTTTTTACAGTTTGATAGGAGAATTCACCAGAAATTTATTGGGTATTTCTTAAGTGTTAAAACACTAGTAAGCATGGAATACTAGAATTTATTTGAAGAGCATATTCTGTGTCAAAGTGACACTAAGGATGAAAAACGTGATGAAAAAACCTGACTGCACACCAGCTCTATGTGGAAAACAATGGCTTACATAGCAAAATTGGGTGTAGTGGTGTACAACTTGTAGAGTAAAAACTTGTAAAGAGAAGGCTTGTTTACTGATTGGTGACTGAGGATAAGCAGAGGCAGTTCTGAGCATGATGTATCCTAAGGGAAATGATGGCAATAAGCAGAAAGCTCATGACATTACCTGTTCTAGAAAGTTCCATGGTAAGAATGTTGGTACATACAAGGCTGACATACATGGGTGAAAAGTTAAAAGATTTTGTTTTGGGTTATTTTTTTTTTGGTGAAGGGGGTTGAGCGGAGGGGTTGTGTTTTTGTTTTTAGTATCTTGCACAGCTTGCTTTGATGTCTTAACGGATGTCCTTGTCTGTCCTTCTGCTTTTCTCCTGCAATAAATACTTTTTGAGGCTATGATTAGGAATATGTTACCGGTAGGAAATTTGCTGATCTGATTTTGTTTAAAATTCATTTATTCTACAATCTTTGCTATTAAGAAACATTGACACATTATAGTGTTTCTAAAAATATCTTAATGTAAGTACCTGATGGACTGGAGGCTGCCTTGCCTCTAAATGGCCTCTACAAACCCAACCTTTATGTGTGGCAGATCTTCAAAGAGGAGGAGGATTTTTCTCCACTGCTATCTTAGCTGTACAATTGGAAAGTACTTTCAGTCACAGTTTTTTTTTGTTTCAGAGTCATAGTTTGATTTTTTTCTTCTAAAGAAAATATAACTCTGAAATTAAAGTACCTGTACAAAATAAAAGTATAAAGGTTTATAAAGCATTGGTATTACAATAAAGTAATTTTGGTAGTAAATTAAACTTTTTATTCTTTAGGTTTTACCAATTCTTGAGATTCTGTATCATGTTGAAGACAGGAATTCACACCATGTGTATATGGCCCTTATAATATTGCTGATCCTTACAGAAGATGATGGCTTCAATAGATCCATTCATGAAGTGGTAAGTCACTACTACTTAGATTAGAGTTTCAGAGTTATACAGTAGACATGTCCCTCCTGAGGATTAACTGCAACCTTAGCATTTCTTTCTTCTTTTCCTTCTGGTAGGTGTTTCTGCAAGAACCTCACTTGGAAATGTGTGTTTTTCTGCTGATTTATGAAGTGGTGCTTTTTCTCTGAATGAATATTAGCTACTTAAAAGCTCTGTCAAAATGGTTTCTTTAGTAATTGGCAAATATTTTTGTTGCCACTGAGTTCGTTTTTCCTCACCATTTCATTTCCACTCTTTAGTTGTAACAGAAATCATCAAATAGGTTTGCTCTCTCAATGTGGAATGGTGAAAGAACAGGGGACAAAGAGAAGAAAACTGAGAAATTGATGGTTTTATATTTTTATAGTCCTTTTGTTGAGTTCCATTCTCAACCTGATTTTATCTTCCTCTTTGGTAGTATTCTTTGTGTCAAAGTAATACATGTACATAGTTTAAAAATTTATATAGAAGTAGTAGGATTTAATGCAGAATAGCAGACCCCACGTCTACCTTATACCTGATCCCCCCACCCCAAAGACAAATGCTTGCAGCTTTGTCCATGTTTCTCAATAACATGCTTATACTGCTTTCTTGATTTTTCACATTTTGATATTGACTATTATCTGCCTGAGATGGAAGATAAGTCATTAGTTCTCCTTCCTATACATTGTGTGTGTTCCCTCTGCATTCCCAGCGCCCTTTCCAGCACATAGCCTTTTTCCTCCTTTCATCTTCATTTTCTTTGTTGACTCCTGTCTAACTCCATGTTGGAGGCTTTCCTCAAATGTCTGGTGATCTGTGTTCATATTTAGGAGTAATACACTAAGGAGTTTATTGTAAGTTCTGAGTGTGGGCAGGATTTATTTGCTATAACTTGCTCTGTATAGTCTGTTTCTTTGGGGATTCCATTCTCTGTAGGCCATTTCTTTTGGGGTGATCAGTTTTTCAGAGGGGACTTCCAGTCTCCTTGCTGTGGGGTACAGTGGGGAGGACAGGGCTAGTACTTTCACTCTTCCTAGGGTGCAAACACTTTCTTTTCTTCTTGTCTTCAGTAGGGCTTTGTGTTATCTTTACTTCTCTGTGTTATCCCATTAAAACTTTTTTTTGCCTCTTAAATAGTGTGACCATCATTTCAACTAAGATTTAAGGAATCTTGACATTGTACAAAGAGGATTAAATGTATAAATTTCTTGATTTCTTACATTTAGTGAAGTACTGCCAGATAGAAAATACATGCCCTGATTTACTCAGTATTTTTAAATAGGATTTCTCTTCCTTTTAATAAAGAGTGAAAAACAAATATGATTTTCTAAAATATTTAAAAATTGAGGTATAAAATATTGTGCACAAATTTTAAAGGTACAACCTATGAGTTTTTACATATGTGTATACCTGTGTTATTGCATATGTATATACCTGTATATATTGAACATTTCTAGCATAATAGAAGACTCCCATATGCCTCTTTCTGGTCAATACCCCACACCAACCAGAGTGAACCACTATTCTGACTTCTCTCAAAATAGATCTTCACTTCTCCTTGAATTACAGTGTGTTCTCTTTTATATTGGCTTTTTTCATGCAACATAGTCTTGCTGAAATGTACCATATTACTGGGTCATTATTTGTTCTTCTCCATTGCTGTGTGCCATTCTCTTGTATGAATATACCACAGTATGTTTATCCATTTTCTGGTTCAAGGATATTTGGATTTTTTACAGTTTGGAGCTGTTTTTGATAAAGCTGCTGTGCACATTTTCAAACATGTATTTCAGTGGACATACGCATTCATTCCCTTGGGTATAAACCTAGGAATAGAATTGCTGGGTCATAATGCAGGTGTGTGTTGTGAGTAAAACTGAAGCTGGGCATACCCCACAACTCAGCAATTTCACTCCCAAGGTTATCTAGCCAAACTCTTGCACACTTGCACAGAGAGAACATGCTAATTAATGGTCATCTGCATCACTGATTATAGTTTTGAAAAGGTTTACAATATGAAGAATAAAACAATCAGGGTGATGGCTACATCTAGAGAGTAAGGGGAATGAAAATGGGAAAAGTACATAGTGGGGCTTCACCTTGGTCTGTAATTGTTTATCTGCATGGTGACAGAGTACCCAGTTCAGAAAAGTGGCTGCCTGAGGTTACAGAACAGGATCAGGGAAAGGTAGTGAGGGGCTTCAGGTGCTTTAGAAGCAAAGATATTAATATTTGATAAAACTGGGTGATGGATACAGTGGTGTTCTCTATACCAGGCTATTCAGTCATACTTTCTGTGATGATAGAAAGCTTCTATAATTGCACTTGGGGAAGATTTGGTAGCACTTGACATGTGGCTAGTGTGACTGAGGAATTGAATTTTTAACTTTAATGTAAATATACACTTGTGCCTAGAGCTACTGTGCTGGACATTGCTGCTGTATGATTTTTAGTTAAACGTGACCCTCACATAGTAATTTAAAAAGGGTAACTTCTTGGGGAACCCTCCTACACTGCTGGTGGGAATGTAAATTAATTCAACCATTGTGAAATGCAGTATGCTGGTTCCTCAAAAAACTAAAAGTAGAAATACCATTTGACCCAGGAATTCTACTCCTAGGAATGTGTCCTAAGAAAACAGCATCACAGATTCAAAAAGACATATGCACCCCTATGTTTATTGCAGCACTATTTACAATACCCAAGAAATGGAAGCAACCTAAGTGTCCATCAGTAGATGAATGGATAAAGAAGAGGTGTTACATATACACAGTGGAATACTATTCAGCCATGAGAAGAAAACAAATCATACCATTTGCAAAAACGTGGATGGAGCTAGAGGGTATTATGCTCAGTGAAATAAGCCAGGTGGAGAAAGACAAGTACCAAACGATTTCACTCATCTGTGGAGTACAACAACAAAGCAAAAACTGAAGGAACAAAAAAAACAGCAGCAGACTCACAGAACCCAAGAATGAACTAACAGTTACCAAAGGGAAAGGGACTAGGGAGGGTGGGTGGGAAGGGAGCGATAAGGGGATTAAGAGGCATTATCATTAGCACACATAATGTCGGGGGGGGGGGCACGGGGAAGGCAGTATAGCGCAGAGAAGACAAGTAGTGACTCTATAGCATCTTACTATGCTAATGGACAGTGACTGTAATGGGGTATGTGGTGGGGACTTGATAATAGGGGGAATGTAGTAACCACGGTGTTGCTCATGTGAAACCTGAGCATAAGATTGTATATCAATGATACCTTAATAAAAAAAAGGGATTACTTCTTATTCGATGGCTTTTTAACATGCTTCCTAGCAAACTCTTGCACATGTGCTTATGTAGTTGCTAAGTACCAGAAACTGGGTAGCTTAAAACATGTTTTACAGATATTTTTGCTTTTAAAATCTGTGTGATTTCTGACTTTCAGTAATATCCAGAGAGTAAGAATATGGAGAATGAGGATTCCTTGTTTCTGAGTCTCATATAGTGAGATTTTGGATAATGAGGGTAAGAATCTATATTGTAACACTGTTTTTAATAGGGGAAAATAGGAAATAAATTTCCATTAATAGAAGAGTGGATTCTTTTTAAAAAGTGGCCTATTATACAAGCACTATTCAGTGCTTCAATGGACTAGGAAGTAGACTTAAATGTAGAGTCGATGCTCAGATATTTAACTACTAAGGCAACAAAATCAGCCATTAAGAATGGATATTAACCATAGTTCTTTGTTCTCTGTTGTGGATTAATTGCTGAACTTTCAGGGGGTCCTGTAGGTATGGCTTGGTGCAGTAGCTATTTATTAACTAGTGTTGAAGTATTTAATTTTTAAAAGTAATTGATACTATTAGATTTTGGCATACATGATAAATATTATTTCTTATATGCATCATTATAGGGGTGTTGCAAAAACATACTGAATCTAAGAAACAAGATGTAAGCAAAAAATACTCAAGGGCTGCCATAACTAATTACTACAAACAGGGTGGTTTAAAGCAACAGAAATTTATTGTCGTAGTTTTGGAGACCGGAAGTCCAAAAGGAAAGTGTAGGCAGGGCCATGTTTTCTGTAAAGGATCTAGGGGAGGGATCCTTATCTCTCCCTAGCTTCTGGTGGTCTTTGGAGTTTGTTGGCATGTAGCCACATCACCTTTATCTCTGTGTCTGTCGCCACATGGCTTTCTTTCATGTGGGTGTCTTTTCCTGTGTCTCTCCTCCTCTCTATAAGGACAGCAGTCATATTGAATTTAGGGTCCATCCTAATCCAGTATGATCTCATCTTAACTTGATTGTAATTATGAGGACCTCATTTCCAAATGAGGTCACGTTCACAGGTTTTGGGGTCATAAATTTTGGGGGACACTATTCAACTCAATGCATCCTGATACTGTTTATGTAAATTAGAGAGTATACAAAGGAATGCTATGTTTTGGGGTGCTGTGTGTGTATACATAAAGTACTTGAAATGGACTGGAAAGATACATACTCAAGTCAAGATAATATTTGTTCCTCTTTGGTGGAATAAATGGGATTTATATCTTAAAAAATAAAATGTTAATGTCAGTTGTGGAAGTACGGAAGTTAATTATACTTTGTACTTTTCTACACATACTTGGTTTTTTAAGGAGTTGATACTATGTAATGTGTTACTGTATAATACTGCAGCATATATAACTTTTGAAAGACAGATATTTAAGAAAAGCAAATTATATAAGGAGAAAAAAGCCCCGAAAAGGACATAGAACCACAAACAATTCTTACATACATTTTGAAAAGGAAGACATTTTCACATCCATAAGGGATTGCCTTATACATTTTATTTAAGTAATTCTCACATACACTGATAAATACATGAAATGCATAATTAGGATAATAGTCTAAAACTATTAAACTGAATGAACATTGAATGTAGAAGGGGAGAAATTTTGTAAGAATCAAATAAACAGGTCAAGAGGACTAGTGAGATTACCAAGAAAATTTTCTATATGCTGCCTATTATGCAATGTCCCATGAGACACTATGTGAACTCTGTAACTAGTTATTTATACTTTTTCTTAAACACTACCAAAATTTCTAAACAGTGATATATTTTTCACAGAAGGAAAAGACAAATTCTTATGTAAATGCTAAATTAAACTTTTGGTTTTCATAATATCATTGTAAGTTTACTATGTGGATACACATTAATATTTTTTGAATGTTAAATGAAAAAGACTACTTTTATTGAGAACTCTTCTTCCATCAAGTTGTGTGACACACACAAGTAGATGTTAACCACTAATGACCTCTGTTTCAAACATCGATGGCTTATGATATTTATTTCTAAACAAAAGTGCCAAGAGAGAGGAGAAGCTGAACTATACTCAAGTGTGTGACCTTTTAAAAGACAGAGACTCCTCGTACTAGTGAAGTTGCCTGTTGAGTATCCTGGCTTAGTATTCCCTCGGAGACATAACAGCAGTAATTCTTAAACGTTTGGTTTTTGCACTTAAAAACAAATGAGGGCATTTGTGCAGTGTAACAATGAAGCAAAACTGAAGGAATGGAAACAGTAGCAGGCTCACAAACTCCAAGAAGGGACTAGCGGTTACCAAAGAGAAGGGGTGCGGGAGGGCAGGTGGGGAGGCAGGGAGAAGGGGCTTGAGGGGTATTATGATTAATACACATGGTGTGGGTGGGATCATGGGGAAGACAGTGTAGCACAGAGAGGACAAATGGTGACTGTGGTATCTTTCTACACAGATGGACAGTGACTGCAGTGGAATCGATAATATGGGTGAATGTAGTGACCACATTGTTTTTCATGTGAAAGCTTCATAAGAGTGTATATCAGGAATTTACCCTAAGAGTGCAGTTGCCCAGTTTCAGAAAGATATATGCACCCCTATGTTTATTGTAGCACTATTTACAATAGCCAAGAAATGGAAGCAACCTAAGTATCCAGCAGTAGATATATGGATAAAGAAGATGTGGTACATATATACAACGGAGTATTATTCAGCTATAAGAAGAAAACAGATCCTGCCATTTGCAACAACATGGACGGAGCTAGAGGGTATTATGCACAGTGAAATAAGCCAGGAGGAGAAAGACAAGTACCAAATGATTTCACTCATCTGTGGAGTATAACAACAAAGCAAAAACTGAAGAAACAAAACAGCAGCAGACTCACAGAACCCAAGAATGGACTAACAGTTACGAAAGGGAAAGGGACTGGGGAGTGGGGGTAATAAAGGAGGGAGAAGGGGAATAAGGGGCATTATGATTAGGAAAGATAATATAGTGTGGTTGGGGGGCACGGGGAAGGCAGTATAGCACAGAGAAGACAAGTATGATTCTATGGCATCTTACTATGCTGATGGACAGTGACTGTAATGGGGTATGTGGTAGGGACTTCATAATGGGGGGAATCTAGTAACTACAGTGTTGCTCATGTAACTGTATATTAATGATACCAAAAAAAAGATTGTAAAAAAAATGGGCAGAAGATCTAAATAGGTATTAAAAAAAGAGTGTATATCAATGATACCTTAATAAAAAAATAATTAGAGATTAAAGATGACAGCATGAGAGGTGACACAGAGGCTTCCTCCTAAAACCGCATATAATATGAAAATATAATTAAAATGACTAATCCTAAAAGAGCAACAGGAAAGAAGGTTGCACCAGACTGCATACACCTGAAAAAAAGAATAAACTTCACGGAACAGGATAACATACTAAAGCTGTGGCCTGGCGGGACCCAAGCCCTCCTCCCACCCCAGCTCACCAGCAGGAGGAAGAGAAACAGAGCAGGGAGGGAGGGGAGGTCTGGGAATGCTGAATACCTAACTCTGGAGATCTGCTCTGGGACCACAAACCTACATTTCATGGTGTTTTCGTGGTACTCTCATGATTAGGGGGTTGGAAAGGTAAGACAGGCAGAATACCTGGAGAGACTGAGATTCCAGCTGCTTGTGGAAAGCAGGGACCCATATCCAGCTGCTCTGGGACAAAAGAAAGGCGGGCAGTATGAGAAACTTCCTAACATCAAGAGGGCTACTAAAGGGGCAAGGATTGCACAGAGCTTACTACTCAGGAGAAAGGACAGGTAGACAAAATTTTCCAGGTGCATTCTGCCCAGCAGGTTGGGAACTTTCTCGATCTTCAGGTGCTCCAGCTCCCTGTATGGCTACACAGCTCAAAGGACCCCCTCTGTGATACGCAGCCTACTGCACTTTCTCCCAGCAAGCCGCACCTGGCTCGCAAACCAGCAAACCCTACCCTGGTGTTAGGCCAGCCAGAGGAAAGTCATATCTACAGCAACTACAAATGCAAAGCATAGAGCTTATATGTGTGCTTGACCCACTGGTTCTGGTAGTGGAGGCAGGCATAGCAGCCGGAAGCAGTAAACAGCTCCTTCCTCCCCCCAGGCACCACTATCACTCCCCTGTGACCCCCGACATGGCTTCAGGGGCCGAGCAGCTCCAGAGAGTAGAGCTTCTGGGCACAGAGGGTGCCATATACAAATATGAAATGCCAAAGAAACCTGGTTCAAAGTAAAATTATGAATGCAACCCCCAAGAAAGGTTCAAATAAAATTGACCTCATGAATCTTCCTGAAAGGGATTTCAAAATAAAAATCATTAATATGCTCATGGAGGTACAGAAAATTCAAGAACTCAGGAATGAATTCCGATAGGAGATCCAACTGTTGAAGAGCACAATGGAGGGTATTAAAAGCAGATTAGGTATGGTGGAGGAGACGATAAATGAAGTAGAAATTAGAGAAGAGGAAAAGAAGCTGAGGCAAAGAGAAAAAAAGGATCTCTAAGAATGAAAGAATATTGAGAGAACTGTGTGACCAATCTGAACGGAACAATATTCGCATTATAGGGGGACCAGAAGAAGAAGAGAGAGAAAAAGGGATAGAAAGTGTCTTTGCAGAGGTAATTGCTGAAAACTTCCCCAGTCTGGGGAAAGAGATAGTCTCTCAGGCCATGGAGATGCACAGATCTCCCAACACAAGGGATCCAAGGAGGACAACACCAAGACATATAGTAATTAATATGGCAAAGATCAAGGATAAGGACAGACTATTAAAAGCAGCCAGAGAGAGAAATAAGATCACCTACAAAGGAAAGCCCATAAGGCTACCATCGGACTTCTCAGCAGAAACCTTAACAGGACAGAAGTGAGTGACATGATGTATTTAATGCAATGAAGCAGAAGGGCCTCGAACCAAGGATACTTCATCCGGAAAGATTATCATTTAAATTTGAAGGAGGGATTAAACAATTTCCAGATAAGCAAAAGCTGAGAGAATTTACCTCTCACAAACCATCTCTACAGTGTATTTTGGAGGGACTGCTGAAGATGGAAGTGTTCCTAAGGTTTAATAGCTGTCACCAGAGGTAATAAAACCACAGTAAAGAAAGTAGAACAGCTAATTACTAAGGAAATGCAAAAATTAAAATAACTATCTCCACAGTCAATCATGGGATAGACAAAGACTATGAAATATAATATCTGATATATAAAGAATGGAGGAGGAAGAAAAAGGAGGACGGAAGAAAAAAGACACTTTAGATTGTGTTTGTAAAAGCATATTAAGTGAGTTAAGTTAGACTCTTAGATAGTAAGGAAGTTAAACTTGAACCTTTGGTAATGACAAATCTAAAGCCTGCAATGCCAATAAGTACATACCTATCCATAATCACCATAAATGTAAATGGACTGAATGCACCAGTCAGAAGACATAGAGTCACCGAATGTATTAAAAAAACACGACACATCTATATGCTGCTTACAAGAGACTCACTTTAAACCCAAAGACATACACAGACTAAAAGTGAAGGGATGGAAAAGACATTTCATGCAAGTAATAGGGAGAAAAAAGCAGGAGTTGCAGTACTTGTATCAGACAAAATAGACATCAAAACAAAGAAGGTCACAAGAGACAAAGGACATTACATAACGATAAAAGGGTCAATCCAACAAGAAGATATAACCATTATAAATATCTATGCACCCAACACAGGAGAACCTACATATGTGAAACAAATACTAACAGAATTTTAAAAGGGGAACTAGAATGCAACACATTCATTCTAGGAGACTTCAACACTCCACTCCCTCTGAAGGACTGATCAACCAGACAGAAAATAATAGTAAAGACACAGAGGCACTGAACAACACACTAGAACAGATGGGCCTAACAGACATCTACAGAACTCTACACCCAAAAGCAGCAGAATACACATTCTTCTCAAGTGCACATGGAACATTTTCAAGAATAGATCACATCCTAGGCCACAAAAAAGATCCTCAGTAAATTTAAATGATTGAAATTGTACCAACCAGTTTCTCAGACCACAAAGGTATGAAACTAGAAATGAATTATGCAAAGAAAATGAAAAATCCCACAAAAACATGGAGGCTTCAGAACATGCTCCTAAATAACCAATGGATCAATGACCAAATAAAAACAGAGGTCAAGCAATATATGGAGACAAATGACAACAATAATTCAACACTGCAAAATCTGCGGGATGCAGCGAAGGCCATGCTAACAGGAAAGTATATTGCAATACAGGCCTACCTCAGGAAAGAAGAACAATACCATGTGAACACTCTAAACTCATAATTACTGAAACTAGAAAAAGAAGAACAAATGAGGCCCAAAGTCAGTAGAAGCAGGGACATAATAAAGATTAGGGCATAAATAAAATTGAGAAGAATAAAACAATAGAAAGAATCAATGTAAAGGACACCATCAACAGAACAAAAAGGCATCCTACAGTATGGGAGAATATATTTGTAAATGACATATCCGACAAGGGTTTAACATCCAAAATATATAAACAACTTACACGCCCCTACATCCAAAAAGCAAATAACCCGATTAAAGAATGGGCAGAGGATATGAAGAGACAGTTCTACAAAGAAGAAATTCAGAAGGGCAACAGACATATGAAAAGATGCTCCACATCGCTAATCGTCAGGGAAATGCAAATTAAAACCACAATGATATATCACCTCACAGCAGGAACGATGGTCAGCATCAAAAAGACTAAGAACAACAAATGCTGGCAGTGATGTGGAGAACGGGGAACCTTCTTACACTGTTGGTGTTAATGTAAGCTAGTTCAACCATTGTGGAAAGCAATGTGGAGATTCCTCAAAAAACTATAAGTAGAAATAACATTTGAACTGTGATTCCCACTCCTTGGAATTTACCCGAAGAATACAACTTCTCAGATTAAAAAAGACGTATGCAACCCTGTTTATTGCAGCACTTTTTACAATAGCCAATGTATGGAAGCAACCTATGTGTCCATCAGTAGATGAATGGATAAAGAAGAGATGGTATATATACACAATGGAATACTATTCAGCCGTAAGAAAGACACAAATCCTACCATTTGCAGCAACATGGATGGAGCTGGAGAATATTATGCTCAGTTAAATAGGCCAGGCAGAGAAAGAAAGTGCCAAATGATTTCCCTTATTAGTAGAGTATAACAACAAAGCACTGAAGGAACAAAATAGCAGCAGACTCAGAGACTCCAAGAAGGAACTAGTGGTTATCAAAAGGGAGGTGTGTGGGAGGGCGGGTGGAGAAGGTGGGAGAAGGGGATAGAGGGGTATTATGTTTAGTACACACAGTGTGGGGCATCATGGGGAAAGCAGTGTAGGACAGAGAAAGCAAATAGTGAATCTGTGGCATCTTACTACACTGATGGGCAGTGACTGCATTGGGGTATGGGTGGGGACTTGGTAATATGGGTAAAGGTGTAACCACATTGTTTTCTAATGTGAAACCTTCATAAGAGTGTGTATCAGTAATACCCTAATAAAAATAATAATAAAAAGAAAAGTAAAAATAAATAAAAAATGAGAAGTGAAAAAAAAAGAATCAATGAAAGCAAGAGCTGGTTCTTCAAGAAAATAAGCAAAATAAATATTCCCCTAGCCAGACTTATCAAGAAAAAAAGAGAGTCTACACACATAAACAGAGTCAGAAACAAGAAAGGAAAAATCACAATGAACCCCACAGAAATAAAAAGAATTATTAGAGAATACTATGAAAAATTATATGCCAACAAACTGGATAACTGAGAAGAAATGGACAACTTTCTAGAAAAATACAACCATCCAAGGCTGACCCAGAAAGAAACAGAAAATCTGAACAGACCAATTACGAGCAAGGAAATTGAATTGGTAATCAAAAAACTACCTATGAAGAAAACACCTGGACCAGATGGCTTCACCACTGAATTTTATCAAACATTTATCAAAGACTTAATACCCATCCTCCTTAAAGTTTTCCAAAGAATAGAAGAAGAAGGAATACTTCCAAACTCATTCTGTGAGGCCAGGCAGCATCATTTTAATGCCAAAGCCAGGCAAAGACACCACAGCAATGAAAATTACAGACCAATATCCCTGATGAACATAGATGCAAAAAATACTCAACAAAATATTACCAACCCAATTAAGAAATACATCAAAAAGATCACCCACCATGATCAAGTAGGATTTATTCCAGAGTTGCAAGATGTTAACAACATTTGAAAATCCATCAACATCATCCACCGTATCAACAAAAAGAAGGACAAAAACCACAGGACCATCTCCATAGATGCTGAAAAAGCATTTGACAAAATTCAACATCCGTTCATGATAAAAACTCTCAACAAAATGGCTATAGAGGGCAAGTACCTCAACATAATAAAGACCATATATGACAAACCCACAGCCAACATTATACTTAACAGCGTGAAGCTGAAAGCTTTTCCTTTAAGATTGGGAACAAGACAAGGATGCCCACTTTCCCCACTTTTATTCAACATAGTACTAGAGGTCCTAGCCATGACAATCAGACAACACAAAGAAATAAAAGGCATCCAGATTGGTAAGGAAGAAGTTAAACTGTCCCTGTTTGCAGATGACATGATATTGTACATAAAAAATCCTAAAGAATCCACTCCAAAACTACTAGATCTAATATCTGAACTCAGCAAATTGCAGGATACAAAATTAATACACAGAAATCTGTTGCATTCCTATACACTAATGATGAATTAGCAGGAAGAGGAATTAGGAAAACAATTCCATTCATAGTTGGATCAAAAAGAATAAAATACCAAGGAACAAACCTAACCAAGGATGTGAAAGACCTATACTCTGAAAACTACAAGCCACTCAATACAGAAATTAAAGAAGATACCAATAAATGAAAATACATCCCATGCTTATGGATAGGAAGAATTAATATTGTGAAAACGGCCATCCTGCCTAAAGCAATATACAAATTCAATGCAATTCCTATCAAAATATCAACAGCATTCTTCAATAAACTAGAGCAAATAGTTCTAAAATTCATATGGAACCACAGAAGACCCTGAATAGACAACGCAGTCCTGAGAAGGAAGAATAAAGGTGGGGGGGATTATGCTCCCCAGTTCAAGCTCTACTACAAAGACACAGTAATCAAGACAATTTGGTACTGGTACAAGAACAGACCTGCAGACCATTGGTACATAGTAGAGAGCCCAGATATAAAACCAACCATGTATGGTCAATTAATATACGATAAAGGAGCTATGGACATACAATGGGGAAATGACAGCCTATTCAACAGCTGGTGTTGGCAAAACTGGACACCTACATGTAAGAGAGTGATACTGGATTATTTAACCCATACACAAAAGTAAATTTGAAATGGATTAAAGACCTGAATGTAAGTCATGAAACCATAAAACTCTTAGAAGACAACATAGGGAAAAATCTCCTGAATATGAACATGAGCAACTTCCTCCTGAACCCATCTCCTTGGGCAAGGGAAACAAAGGCAAAAATGAACTCATGGGACTACATCAAACTAAAAAGTTTCTGTACGGCAAAGGACACCATCAACAGAACAAAAAGGCATCCTACAGTATGGGAGAATATATTTGAAAATGACATATCCAATAAGGGATTAATATCCAAAATATATAAAGAACTCACATGCCTCTTCACCCAAAAAGCAAATAACCTGATTAAAAAATGGGTAGAGGATATGAAGAGAAAATTCTCCAAAGAAGAAATTCAGATGGCCAACAGGCGCATGAAAAGATGCTCCACATTACTAATTATCAGGGAAATGCAAATAAAAACCACAATGACATATCACCTCACACCAGTTAGGATGGCCAGCATCGAAAAGACTAGGAACAACAAATGCTGGCAAGGATGTGGAGAAAGGGGAGCCCTCTTATACTGCTGGTGAGAATGTAAGCTGGTTCAACCATTGTGGAAAGAAGTATGGAGGTTCCTCAAAAAACTAAAAATAGAAATACTGTTTGACCCGGGAATCCCACTCCTTGGAATTTACCCAAAGAATTTTTTTTTTCCTGGAAAACAAGGTTTATTTGTAGCTGTAGCCACACCCTCGCAGCACAAGGGCAGGTAGGAGTATCTAGGCAGGGCAACCCAGCCCAGCCTCCCAGGAGGCAGGGCATCCCCTGGCTCTCAGCAAGCGGAGGAGGAGGCTGCTCAGGGGCCAGCCGAGGGCATCAGTGCAGCAGTGAAAGCAGCGCGCAACCTGGAGCCCCAAAGGTGGGGTACATGGAGGAAGGTGGGTGGTCCCTGCAGGATGGGGGAGGACTAGAAACCCAGGGCCTCTGCAGCCCTACGCTACACTGGGGCCCTGGATCAGGGCACTAGGAATATGGGGATGGGTTTGATGTGGATGGAGGGGCTGGACATCCAGACTCAATAAGACATATGCACTCCTGTGTTTATTGCAGCACTATTTACAATAGCCAAGATATGGAAGCAACCTAAGTGACCATCAGTAGATGAATGGATAAAGAAGAGGTGGTACATATACACAATGGAATACTATTCAACCATAAGAGAGAAACAAATCGTACCATTTGCAACAACATGGGTGGAGCTGGAGGATATTATGTTCAGTGAAATAAGCCAGGTGGAGAGAGAAAAGTGCCAAATGATTTCCCTCATTTGTGGAGTACAACAGCGAAGCAAAACAGAAGGAACAAAATAGCAGTATACTCACTGACTCCAAGAAGGGTCTAGTGGTTACCAAAGGGTGGAGTTGTGGGAGGGCGGATCTGGAGGGAGGGAGATGGGGTTTGAGAGGTATTATGTTTAGTATCTATGATGTGGGGGTCATGGGGAAAACAGTGTAGGGCAGAGAAAGCAAACAGTGAATCTGTGGCATCTTACTACACTGATGGACAGTGAGTGCAATGGGGTATGGGTGGGGAATTGATAATATGGGTGAATGTAGTAACCACATTGTTTTTTTCTTGTGAAACCTTCATAACTGTATATCAATAATACCTTAATAAAAAATAAAATAAACAAAATAATATAAAAATAAATGAGGGCAGTAAATAACTTTTTTATATAGGTTATAGTTCTACTAATTCATATTAGAAACTAAAATTGACATGTTTAAAAAGTATATTTAACTACATCAGTTGGAAATAATAATTATTGTTATAATAAGCCCATTGCATGGTAGCTTCAATAACATATTTTTATGAGAATACAAGTTTCCACTGAGAAAAATTTTCCACAATCAGAAATTTAGTGAAAAGAGTAGTGTTAATTTACATTTTTGCAAATCTCTTTAATGAATTTCCTAAACAGAAGACAGCTTCAAGTGTCTCCTTCTGTATTAAGTTTTTTTTTGCTATCAGACATGTTATGTGGCCTCTGGAAAACTCTACTGTACACTCATGAGAAAACTGAGAGTGGAGAGTCATATCATGGTATTATGAAGAGAATTCTGGCTTCGAGAATTCTAAGTCAGTGTTGTAACACTTCACCATACCTTTATAAAGTTTCAACTGGCAAAACTCTTTGTTTTGAATTTTTAAACTATTGTGCACATAGTTTATCTCTTCTGCTTGATTAAGGCCATCATTAGTCATGAATAAATTGAAATTCTTAAAATTAAACATTGTTTACTTCACAAACAATATTCAGCTACCATGTACAGGTCATTTGCTCTATGATAGCCTCTGAGTGGAGACTGCTGAATACATCAGGGTTGGGTTATTTGTAATGAGGGACAGTAGGTGACATGGGATTCTTCATGCCAGGGAGCTGAACTGAGTTAAAATTTATATTGTGGAGGCCCTTGTGTGTGCCTGCATGAAGTCAAACATAGTATTCCCTTACTTTTGTGTTTTTCTTATCTGTTTCAATACTCCCATTTTCATTCTTAATATTGTTTGTAATTTTGGGGGGGGGGGTAAACTTACCAGAGAAATTCCTGCTATTGGTCTTTTAGAACAACTGAGGTGCAAGCATATTATTTAGACCTGGTTATATTTTCCTCACTTTATGGATTATAATTGTGTTTTTTTTGTTTGGTGGTCCATATTTTCCTTTTTTATGTTTTTATTGGAAGAAAGTTTGATATTGGTTTCAGATGTACGACCTAGTGACTTGATAATTAGATGCTTGCCATTGTAGGTGTAGTTCCTCCTGTTAACCTTACCCAGATATTATAATATTATTGGTTATATTCTATATGTCGTACTTCCATTCCTATGACTAACTTATTTTACAATTTGCAATTTGTACCTCTTTTATCCCCTTCACCTATGTTACCCATTCTACCCCCACCCGCTACCCCTCGCCATGGTAACCAAAGTTTGTTGTCCATGTTTATGGGTCTATTTCTTAGAATTCTCCTTCTCTTGAATTCTTCTGGCTGTTTTTTATTATTGTTACAGTGGTGAGGTAGTGGAGAGGTAGCTAAACACTTACATTTGTGGTGGGTTTTTTCCCCAAAAATGGTGCATTGGGGATTCCTGCTGAGTCTTTACATATTTATCAGTCTGTATTTCTCTATATACTTCTTTGGTAGTCTTTCTAGGTATAGCATTCTAGAATCACAATCTATCCCTCAAAAATTTGTAGACGTGTTGTCCTTCAAATGTGTAGCATTCAAGATACGGAATCTAATGTTAGTCACTCCCTTTCTTTTGGTGATAATGTGTTCTGTCTGGAAGGCAATAGAGTTTTCTCACATACTGTGAACGTAAACGTAACAGTAAATTTTGATGTTTTTCAATATTTCTGTTTAGAATATTGAAAGTTTTTCTTCTCGAAGAAATTTTCTCCTGTTAGTAAATTTTCTGTTTTCCTTCCAGTATGTTCCTTCTGGAACCTTATTAAGTAGATATTAGATCACTGCTTTTCTCTGTTTATGCTTCTTTAACCTTTTATTGCTGTTGTCTGAGAGATTTCAGTTTAGTCTTTTGTTTGTTTGTTTATTAAGGTATTATTGATATACTCTCTTATGAAGGTTTCACATGATAAAACAATACGGTTACTACATTCACCCGTATTATTGAATCCCCCCCATACCCCATTGCAGTCACTGTCCATCAGTATAGTAAGAGGCCACAGATTCACTATTTGCCTTCTCTGTGCTACACTGTCTTCCCCACGACCCCCCGTCACAGCATGTGTACTAAACATAATACCCCTCAATCCCCTTCTCCCTACCTCCCCACCCGCCATCCCCCATCCCTCTTCTCTGGTAGCCACTAGTCCCTTGGAGTCTGTGAGTCTGCTGCTATTTTGTTCCTTCTGTTTTGCTTCATTGTTATACTCCACAAATGAGGGAAATCATTTGGCACTTTTCTCTCTCCACCTGGCTTATTTCACTGAACATAATATCCTCCAGCTCCATCCATGTTGTTGCAAATGGTACGATTTGTTTCTCTCTTATGGTTGAATGGTTTTCCATTGTGTATATGTACCACCTCTTCTTTATCCATTCATCTACTGATGGACACTTAGGTTGCTTCCATATCTTGGCTATTGTAAATAGTGCTGCAATAAACATAGGGGTGCATGTGTCTTTTTGAATCTGAGAAGTTGTATTCTTCGGGAAATTCCTAGGAGTGGAATTCCTGGATCAAATAGTATTTCTATTTTGAGTTTTTTGAGGTACCTCCATACTGCTTTCCACAATGGTTGAACCAGCTTACATTCCCACCAGCAGTGTAGGAGGGTTCCACTTTCTCCCTATCCTTGCCAGCATTTGTTGTTCTTAGTCTGTCTTTTCGATGCTGGCCATCCTAACTGGTGTGAGGTGATATGTCATTGTGGTTTTTATTTGCATTTCCCTGATAATTAGTAATGTGGAGCATCTTTTCATGCGCCTGTTGGCCATCTGAATTTCTTCTTTGGAGAACTGTCTCTTCTTATTCTCTGCCCATTTTTTAGTCAGGTTATTTGCTTTTTAGTTGTTGAGGCATGTGAGTTCTTTATATTGTTTGGATGTTAACCCCTTGTCGGATATGTCATTTACAAACATATTCTCCCATACTGTAGGATGCCTTTTTGTTCTGTTGATAGTGTCCTTTGCCGTACAGAAACTTTTTAGTTTGATGTAGTCCCATGTGTTCATTTTTGCTTTTGTTTTCTTTGCTTGAGGAGATGGGTTCAGAAGAAGTTGCTCATGTTTATATTCAGGAGATTTTTGCCTATGTCGTCTTCTAAGAGTTTTATGGTTTCATGACTTACATTCAGGTCTTTGATCCATTTCGAGTTTACTTTTGTATAGGGGTTAAGCAATAATCCAGTTTCATTCTCTTACATGTAGGTCCAGTTTTGCCAACACCGGTTGATGAAGAGGCTGTCATTTCCCCATTGTATGTCCATTGCTACTTTATTGTATATTAATTGACCATATATGGTTGTGTTTATATCAGTGCTCTCTACTCTGTTCCATTGGTCTGTTGTTCTATTCTTGTGCCAGTACCAAATTGTCTTGATTACTGTGGCTTTGTAGTAGAGCTTGAAGCGGGAGAGCATAATCCCCCACCTTTATTCTTCCTTCCCAGGATTCCTTTGTCTATTCGGGGTCTTTTGTGGGTTCATATGAATTTTAGAACTATTTGCTGTTGTTCATTGAAGAGTGATGTTGGTATTTTGATAGGAATTGCATTGAATCTATAGATTGCTTTAGGCAGGATGGCCATTTTTACAATATTAATCCTTTCTGTCCATAAGCATGGGATGTGTTTCCATTTATTGATATCTTCTTTAATTTATGTCATGAGTGTCTTATAGTTTTCAGAGTATAGGTCTTTCACTTCCTTGGTTAGGTTTATTCCTAGGTATTTTATTCTATAAGATGCAATTGTAAATGGAATTGTATTCCTGATTTCCCTTTCTGCTAGTTCATCGTTAGTGTATAGGAATGCCAAAGATTTCTGTGTATTAATTTCGTATCCTGCAACTTTGCTGAATTCAGATGTAGTCGTTTTGAAGTGTTTCCTTTAAGTTTTTTTCTTTATTTATTTTTATTTTTTTAAGTTTATTTTGGTATCATTAATCTACAATTAAATGAGCAATATTATGGTGATTACACTACCCCCTTCATCAGGTCCCCCCCACCAACCCCATTACAGTCACTGTCCATCAGCATAGTGAGATGCTATAGAGTCACTACTTGTCTTGTCTGGGTTGTACAGCCCTCCCCGTGCCCCCCTAACATTACATCTGCTAATCGTAATGTCCCTTTTTCCCCTTTGTCCCTCCGTTCCCACCCATCCTCCCCAGTCCCTTTCCCTTTGGTAACTATTAGTCCGTTCTTGGGTTCTGTGAGTCTGCTGCTGTTTTGTTCCTTCAGTTTTTTTCTTAGTTCTTATACTCCACATATGAGTGAAATCATTTGGTACTTGTCTTTTTCGGCTTGGCTTATTTCATTGAGCATAATACCCTCTAGCTCCATCCATGTTGTTGCAAATGGTAGGATTTGTTTTCTTCTTATGGCTGTATAATATTCCATTGTGTATATGTACTACATCTTCTTTATCCATTCATCTACTGATGGACACTTAGGCTGCTTCCATTTCTTGGCTGTTGTAAATAGTGCTGTGATAAACATAGGGGTGCATCTGTCTTTTTCAAACTGGGCTGCTGCATTCTTAGGGTAAATTCCTAAGAGTGGGATTCCTGGGTCAAATGGTATTTCTATTTTGAGTTTTTTGAGGAACCTCCATACTGCTTTCCACAATGGTTGAGCTAATTTGCAGTCCCACCAGCAGTGTAGGAGGGTTCCCTTTTCTCCACATCCTCGCCAACATTTGTTGTTGTTTGTGTTTTGGATGTTGGCCATCCTCACTGGTGTGAGGTGATATCTCATTGTGGTTTTAATTGCATTTCTCTGATGATTAGCGATGTGGAGCATCTTTTCATGTGCCTGTTGGCCATCTGAATTTCTTCTTTACAGAAGTGTCTATTCATGTCCTCTGCCCATTTCTTAATTGGATTATTTGCTTTCTGTTTGTTAAGGTGCATGAGTTCTTTATATATTTTGGATGTCAACCCTTTATCAGATACGTTTTTTATGAATATATTCTCCCATACTGTAGGATATCTTTTTGTTCTACTGATGGTGTCCTTTGCTGTACAGAAGCTTTTCAGCTTCATATAGTCCTACTTGTTCATTTTTGCTTTTGTTTCCCTTGCCTGGGGAGATATGTTCATGAAGAAGTTGCTCATGTTTATGTCCAAGAGATTTTTGCCTATTTTTTTCTAAGAGTTTTATGGTTTCATGACTTACACTCAGGTCTTTGATCCACCTTGAGTTTACATTTGTGTATGGGGTTCGACAGTAGTCCACTTTCATTCTCTTACATGTCGCTGTCCTGTTTTTCCAACACCAGCTGCTGAAGAGGCTGTCATCTCCCCAATGTATATCCAAGGCTCTCTTATTGAATATTAATTGACTGTATGTGTTTGGGTTGATGTTTGGATTTTCTCTTCTATTCCACTGATCTGTGGGTCTGTTTTTGTGCCAATACCAAATTGTCTTGATTACTGTGGCTTTGTAGTAGAGCTTGAAGTGAGGGAGCATCATTCCCCCTGTTTTATTCCTCCTTCTCAGGGTTGCTTTGGCTATTCGGGGTCTTTTGCGGTGCCATATGAATTTTAGAATTATTTGCTCCAGTTCATTGAAGAAAGCTGTTGGTATTTTGACAGGGATTGCATTGAATCTGTATATTCCCTAGGTAGCATAGCCATTTTGACAATATTTATTCTTCCTAGCCAAGAGCATGGGATGAGTTTCCATTTGTTAGTGTCCTCTTTAATTTCTCTTAGGAGTGACTTGTAGTTTGCAGAGTACAGGTCTTTCACTTCCTTTGTTAGGTTTATTCCTTGGTGTCTTATTCTTTTTGATGCAATTGTGAATGGAATTGTTTTTATGATTTCTCTTTCTGTTAGTTCATCATTAGTGTATAGGAAAGCAACAGATTTCTGTGTGTTAATTTTGTATCCGGCAACTTTGCTGAATTCAGATATTAGTTCTAGTAGTTTTGGAGTGGAGTCTTTAGGTTTTTTATGTACAATATCATGTCATCTGCAAATAGTGACAATTTGACTTCTTCTTTACCAATCTGGATGCCTTGTATGTCTTTGTTTTGTCTGATTGCCGTGGCTAGGACCTCCAGTACTATGTTGAACAACAGTGGAGAGAGTGGGCATCCCTGTCTTGTTCCCGATCTTAGATGAAAGCTTTTAGCTTCTCGCTGTTAAGTATGATGTTAGCTGTGGGTTTGTCATATATGGCCTTTATGATGTTGAGGTACTTGCCGTCTATACCCATTTTGTTGAGAGTTTTAATCATGAGTGGATGCTGAATTTTGTCAAATGCTTTTTCAGCATCTATGGAGATGATCATGTAGTTTTTGTTCTTCTTTTTGTTGATATGGATGATGTTGATGGATTTTCGAATGTTGTACCATCCTTGCGTCCCTGGGATGAATCCCACTTGATCATGGTGTATGATCCTCTTGATGTATTTTTGAATTCGGTTTGCTAATATTTTGTTGAGTATTTTTGCATCCACCTTCATCAGGGATATTGGTCTGTAGTTTTCTTTTTTGGTGAGGTCTTTGCCAGGTTTTGATATTAGAATGATGCTGGCTTCATAGTATGAGTTTGGAAGTATTCCCTCCTCTTCTATTTTTTGGAAAACTTTAAGGAGAATGGGTGTTATTTCTTCTCTATATGTCTGGTAGAATTCAGAGGTGAATCCATCAGGTCCGGGGGGTTTGTTCTTGGGTAGTTTTTTGATTACCGCTTCAATTTCATTGCTGGTGATTGGTCTGTTTAGTTTTTCTGTTTCTTGTTTGGTCAGTTTTGGAAGGTTATGTTTTTCTAAGAAGTTGTCCATTTCTTCTAGGTTTTCCAGCTTGCTAGCATATAGATTCTCATAGTATTCTCTTATAATTCTTTGTATTTCTGTGGGATCCGTCTTGATTTTTCCTTTCTCATTTCTGATTCTGTTTATGTGTGTAGATTCTCTTTTTCTCTTAATGAGTCTGGCTAGGGGTTTATCTATTTTGTTTATATTTTCAAAGAACCAGCTCTTGGTTTCATTGATTTTTTTCTATTGTTTTATTCTTCTCAATTTTATTTATTTCTTCTCTGCTCTTTATTATGTCCCTCCTTCTGGTGACTTTGGGTCTCATTTGTTCTTCTTTTTCCAACTTCAGTAATTGTGTCTTTAGGCTGTTCATTTGGGAATGTTCTTCCTTCTTTAAATAAATAGGCCTGGATTGCAATATACTTTCCTCTTAGAACTGCCTTTGCTGCATCCCACAGAAGCTGTGGCTTTGTGTATTATTTCTGTTTTGATTTGGTCATTGACCCATTGATTAATTAGGAGAATGTTGTTAAGTCTCCATGTATTTGTGAGCCTTTTTGTTTTCTTTCTAAAGTTTAATTCTAGTTTAATACTTTTATGATCTTAGAAGTTGGTTGGTAGAATTTCGATATTTTTCCTTTAAGTTTTTTTATGTACAATATCATGTCACCTGCAAGTAGAGACAGCTTAATTTCTTCTTTACCAGTATGGATGCTCATTATTTCTTTGTGGTGTCTGATTGCCATGGCTAGGATCTCCATAACTATGCTGAATAAAAGTGGAGAGAGTGGGCATAATTGTCTTGTTCCCAATCTTAAAGAATGGCTTTCCGCTTCTTGCTGTTAAGTATGATGTTGGCTGTGGGTTTCAGTTTAGTCTTTTCAGTTCACAAAGTGAGTTCTGTGTTCTGCCCATTCTGCTAATCTTCTCTCTCTCAACTCGCAGTCATCTTATTTTTAACCTTCAGCATCTTTTTCTCCTTTACAGCTCTTCTCTGATTCTCCTTCCTAGTAGCCTGTTCTTACTTTATGGATGCAGTCTTCTCTCATATCTCACTAAAGATAATATTTAGAATATAAGAACGTTTTTGTCCAGCTTCTTAAATTATCTCTGTTTAATTGGGGGCCTGTTTGCTCTGCTTATTTGGTTCCATATTTACTCAGTTTCACAGTATTTGGTAAACATTTTGCTGTGAGCACATTAGACGTATATATAATTGGTAAAAATAGTCTAATGCAGTAAGTAGGACAAAGTCCACTTACTTCATTTGGCTCTTAAGACAGTGTAATGTAAAATAGCCTCTCTCTCTCCCACCATATTCACCACTTAACCCAGTGTAGAAACTGGGTTAATACAATTCCTACATTTCGTTTTGGCTGGTGATATCATTGTGTTAATTTCACATATTCTCCTATCCTCTGTATTTCATATATGTTGGTAATTAGAACAGAAGCTTGATTAGATTCAGCATGTATCACTTTAGATTGCTGATTCTCTGCTTTTTTGATGGCTTTTGGTTATCCATTCATAGTTGTAAATGAGAGTCTAATTTCATCTGTTTTGAATGGTGGTGGCATCCCCCGCAGAGGTTGTGAATGATGGTGGTTGGTTGTGCTCTGCGTACCGATGTAGCTTCTTAGTGGAGAGGGCAGGAGTCTATTCCTTTTTCATTCATAGATGAAGAAGGATGGAGCACATTGACTCCATGAGTGGAGGAGAGAAAGTAGTGATCTTAATGGAAGAGGGCTTCAGGGGACTTCTAGTGCTCAGTTGAAGCTGTTGATATTTTTGCATTTTACCTCCTTTATTGTGGCAGCCCACAATTGGCTGCTGCACTGAACAATATTCTCTCTCTCGCCCTTTCTCTGATGCCCATGTTACATATCTACCATGGAATTGCACCAACTTAAGCTAGAAAGCAGTTCTTGCTAACCAAGACCTGGAGGTGAGCTCCAGAGCTGCCTGCTCTAAAAGCCACAGTAGAACACTGCATGTCTTCTGGAAGATCTTGGCTAATTTGCGTTCTTGGCCTTTCCTGAACATAAAAGTGGAGGTTTTCTGTGGTTGTTGGGACAGCTCTACTGTTCAAGAGACTCCTTAGCTTTCTTGTTTTCACTTTCAAACTGCTTAACTGATTGTCTTTCTGTCAGTCTTGTCCTCTGTTCCATACCTCTTCCAACTGTCTCTGTTTTGTGTCTACCAATGATATATATCCTCCTCTGTTTTCCATACCTGCTTTTTCTCCTTTTCTATTTAAGAAGAAAGGAGAAGCAAACCCATCAGCACAGTTCTGCCATCTTGAATTGAAGGTCTCACAGTTCACTTTTAAATACTGTTTAATTCCCCTTCAGAGCAAAGCCATGGCTTATCAGACATCGTAGACATGGATAATCTTTTTTTCCTAAAGCAATCCTATTCACTTGAACTTTTCTCCCTCATTACAGATATTAAAAAATATTACTTGGTATTCAGAACGGGTTTTAACTGAAATTTCACTGGGGAGTCTCCTGATACTGGTCGTAATAAGAACCATTCAGTACAACATGACAAGGACAAGAGTAAGTATTCCATAGCTATTTTTCTGTCTTTATGCATACAGTGCTTTTCGTACTATAGTTTAACTCAGTCTCAATATTTAGAGTGCTAACATTCTCATGAAATATGGTGGAAAATACAGATCCACGTATAGTTGCTGTATCACTTGCTCCTAACGTAATGTATATTGTGTCTGTTTCTTAATATTTAATAGGTTATACGATCAGAGATATTTTACATGAAATAGAAAAAAGCAGAACACATTTACATAAACCTTGCTGAACTGATAAAACTGATTTACCTTTTAAAAGCAGTAACAACAAAATGTAAGAAGATAGCAACACAAGAAAATATGAATTTGGATGTGAAAGAAAGTAGAAGAAAGAGAATACATTAGAGAATAAAAGGAAAATCTTCACTGGATTGCATTTGCAATACCTGGGAACAAATTACAGTTCTGGTCAACAGAGAAGCTATAGGCACAAATCATAGCTCAGAGAAATGGTCAAGTTTTCTGCACTGTTTTCAACTATTCCTTTCTGTGAGGCTAATGTAGGTGCATGTCCACAACCTTCTATCTGAAATTCTAGGGGCCAGAGATGTTTTATTAGAATGGAGACTTTTTTTACTTTAGAAAGATAATTGCATATGCTACACTATATGTGACCGTTAGGTTCTGGCGCAGCACTTTGTAATTAAGCATTCATATTTCTGCAGCCAAGTATTTCAGTATTGACCAGAGTGGGGATAATGAAGACCATAAATAACATCATAATCTTTTGTGCCAGATGTTGCTTCTAAATGAGTGGTGAAAAAAACCTGAGTTTTCAACACATTATGTATTTTGGAGTTAAGAGAAAAGGATTGTGGACCTGAACTCTCTAAAATCAGTGATAACTGAGTTACATTTACTTCTAGTTAACCTTTCTTACCATGTAGAGAGGACTTGATGTATGTTTTAAACTTGCTGTTTTTCTGACAGGACAAGTACCTTCACACAAATTGTTTGGCAGCTTTAGCAAATATGTCGGCACAGTTTCGTTCTCTCCATCAGTATGCTGCCCAGAGGATCATCAGGTAAATATGAGCTTTCAAAGAAATACTGATTTTTGCCTTCTGGCTGACCTACTGAAAAAGGTAGTCTGGCAGTCCCTTTTTAAATGTTATCTGTGAAGAATATAAAATTTTCCTACACAATTGACATCACCTTCTTGTTTAGTTGAAAATACCTTGTTTTCTAACCCACCTCTTTGATCAAAGTTAATTGTGTTTATTTTCAATCTTTTTATAAAATTCAGCCTTAAGCTGTGTAGTTTAGCTTTTTACAGAGGAGCAGGTGTATTTCTAAGTAATGCAAACTAAATCTTAACATATTTGCTGAGCATTTTACAGAGCATCACACTGCCCTTTTAAGGAGATACCTGTTTTTGTTTTAGAGAATTCTTTTTACAAAAGACTATAGTAGCTTACCACCATATTAGTTTACTGTTGCTGCTATAACAAATTGCTACAAATTAGTGGCTTAAAACAATAGAGATTTCTTAATACTGTAGTTTAGAAGTTCAACACAGGTCTCACTAGGCTAAAATCAAGAGGTCAACAAGGCTGCATTCCTTTCTGGAGGCTTTGGAGGAGCATCTGTTTTCTTGCCTTTTCCATCTGCTAAAAGCTGCCTACTTCCTTGGCTTGGGGCCTCTTCCACCATTTTCAAAGCCAGCAACAGTAGGTTGTTGTTTTTCTCACATCTCATCACTCTGACATCCTCTTCTGGTTCCCTCTTCCGCTTTGAGGATCTTGAGATTGCCTTGTCCCTACCCAGATAACCCAGGATAATCTATACACATCTCAAGGTTCTTAGCTGAATCGCAGTTGCAGAGTCCTTTTTGCCGTCTAAGGTAACATAGTCACAGGTCCAGGAGATGAGTAGGAGGTGGACATTTTGGAGTGGAGGGGCAGGCAATATTCCCCCTGCCACTACACCACCCAAATTCCCATCCCTTTCTTCCCTTTTGCCAAAGACATAATCTATAAGGGTAGGAAAGCTGATTAATAAATGATGAGTGAATATCATTTGCATAGATTTTTAATATATGGGGGTACTTTTTGGCTTGATATTGTCCTAGTGGCTCTCAAGGAAAACATTGGTTATGAAAGTCAACAAAGTCTGATCATTTCCTTTAATTCTTGCTTTTGGGCAGTGCTGTTCTGGTGATTAGTTTTTGTGTTTTAGTCATTGATGGTGATCACAAGTCCATATCATTTTTGATCTCTGATCTCTTCTTTCCATCCATTGGTTAGGGACAGTTATTGACCTGGGCTCATTTTTACCAATCACTCAGAATTAACTTTTTTATTTTCAGAATTTAGCAAATGATATTTTCCATGGATGTGCTGTGAAATTTTGGTCTGGTCTTAATACATCATATTGGCTTTGGGTTTGTACTTGAGAGATTGTCCAGTTGACTGACTTTGGACTAACACTAACTTCATGAGTTAAAGTAAATATTGCATCTTCTCATGCCTCAGATTCTTCCAGATGTTGTGAAGAGCCTTTAGTTTCTAAAAATTAGCCTTGTCCCCATTTTTTTCAGCATGACAGATTTAATGATATCTGTGCTGCTTTGTGGTCTGGTTTTCTTTGTGTGTATATAGTTTTATAACTTTGAGAAGATTTCACTACAAGATTAATTTTCCTCAGCTGATATATGAACATTTGGCCTATTCAACATGAAAATGCCAAATGAACTGGTTCAGAATTTAAATTCTGATAAAATGTATCAAGCAAGACTAAATAAAAGTTTTCTAGGTGTAAGAGTTGGAAAAAATGTAAATAAAGCACTGTATCTAATTTTCTATCTGTGATGGGTAAAGTGGAAAACCAATAGTATTTGTAGAAATAAGAAATGTAATTTAGATTTGTGATTTGGGAATGTTTAGATCAGGTTTATCATCAATAAGGAATAGTACTTTACTTCATTTTAATGGAGTTTTATTTAACATTATGTTAGTGATGAACCGTGATATTCAAGGAATATCAAAATTATAAAAATTCCTGCCCACGAGTAGCTTATACTTCAGTAGCCAAGGTAAGACAAGGACCAACATTTATGATATACAGCAGAATGTGGTGAATACTGTGGTGAGGGTGAGTGTTGGTTCAGAGAATGGTGAGATCATATCTCATTGAGAAATACGGCAAGGTGAGTTGAGAGATTCTCTAAAGATTGGCCGGATAGGGAAAAGCACCAACCACTACAAACCAAACCAAAACAAGAAGGGGTGTGGTGAGAGAGCAATAACTGGTCCAGCTCCATTGGTATGTTGTGCGCCTTTGTAGGGCTACAGGGGAGAAGCCTCAAAGAGCCAGCTGGCACCTCCTTGTGGAGGGCTTACCTCTTAGATCCACAGTTTGGGAATAGAGAGAAAAGGTCTGATCTTCAGTAACAACAAAAAAGAAAATGTGAACGAATGGGTTGTAAGTGGGTGTTAAAAGAAATAATTTAATGCAGATTTCTAGAGTCATCAGTTTCAGCAGATGATGTTAGCATGCTCCATTTGTCCCCCTGAGGGACGTGCAGTTTCAACAAGTTCCTAAGTGTTGCCAGTGCTTCTGGTCTGAGGGCCACATCTGAGTAGACAGTGTGGACCAGAGCATCCTCATCACTTAGGAGTGAGCTTGTTAGAAATAGAGTGTCAGCCCAGTTTCAGACCTGCTAAATCAGAAGCTTCATTTTAAAAATATCCCCAAATGATTTGTACATACATTAAAGTTTGGAAAGCACTTTGAGTTGGAGCTTCGAAATCAAGATCTATTCCCTTAGAAAACACTTGTCTTGAATTGGAAATGGGGGCCAGCCAGCTTTTTCTATCATGAAGAAACTCATTTTCTACTAAATGTTTGTGTTTAGAGTATAGAATTGTAAAGTATGATAAGGAATGTATAACAAAAACTCTTTAGATACACGGGAGATTTATTATAGCAGTACAACTCGAGATTCAGCAGATGCTCTAGTAATTCCTGCAAGTGAGAAGTAATCAGTTTTCATATACATGTTTTCTAAATCCTCTCTGAGGAAGAGGCTACCCAATTTTGTATCTGTCAGTGGAATAATTTAGAAGAGCCAGTGTTTCATGTGATCTTCAACAAAATGCAAAACAGGAATGTTTCATTTCTGTGAAAGTAGGATGTGATTAAAGCTTTTAACAACCTTCTTAGCTGGACATAAATGTAAGGAGTGATTTTATGCAGTGTCTAAGCTATTTCATATTTAATTACATTGTGTCTTCCACAAACTCTGGGTATTCTCAAAATAACATGATTTGGGTTTTGCTCAACTATACAGTCTTTTGAATATGCTATGGATATTTGATAGTATTATTTGGAGTTATACAGTTACTAGTTCAATTAAAAACATTTATAAAGAGTAGATTATATGCAAGGGATTGTTTTGGGTTACAAAGATAACATCACTTACTTCCTGCCCTTAAGATTCCACCCTGCTTCCTCTGGCTTCTCCTTTACCTTTGGCCTAACAGGTATTTTTCTGTGGTATTTCATCCTTCATTGTTTTTTTCTTCTTTTTGCTCATTTTCCCCAGGAACTCACATATGTGCCTGTGGCTTCACCTGCTATGCACCCGCGTGCTGAAAACCATCCAAATCTATATTTACAGTCCTGATCTTTCTCTTTTTTTCCTGAGGAAGGCAGTACAGTGTCGTGGCTAGGAGCACAGACTGAGTTTGAGGATCCCAGCTTCAAAACTTACTAGCTGTGGAATCTTGGAGAAGTTAACTTCTCTATGCAGCAGGTTCCCCTCGAACGATGGGGTGAGAGTAGTTGCTCAGTGTATACAGCAAGGGTTAAATGAGTTAGTGTTTGTAAAGGGCCTGGCTTACAACCTGTGCGATGTAAGTGTTGGCTGGCTGACCACTAACTCTACTAATCTCACTACCTGGATATCCCACACTTACCTTAAACTTCTTTTAAGTTTACACTTAAACTCATTTTCAAACCTGCTCTTCCTTTTAGATTCTCTGTCCTAGGTAATGGCCCTCACCACAGACACCTAAACTGCCAAGCCAGAAACCTACAAGTAATTCTCCGCCAATTCTCCCTCTCCCTCAAATGCTGTATTGAACTGTCAAACTCTACCCTTGAGTTACGCACACCCTCTTTTCTGTCTCCAGCACTACACTTCTGGTTCGTGCGTTCACACATTCACCAGTGCTGTGTCGTCATCATTCCTTGTCCGTTTGCCTCCTTGGTAGGCACCGCCACAGGAGACCTGGTACTGCTGCATCCGTTTAAAAAGCATATCTAGTTGTACTGCTCCCTTTGCTTGAAATCATGAAGTGGCTTCCTTTGCCAGGTTAAAATTCAGCCTCCTTACACGAGCAGCTCCCAGCTGGGGGTGATTTTGTCCCTGGGACACTTGGCAGTGTCTACAGTAAGGTTTCTGCTGCAGCTGGGTAGGAAGTTGCTCCTGACTTCTCGTGGGCAGAGGCCAGGGGCATTGCTAAAGGTCTGGAACTACACAGGACAGCAAAGAGTCCAGTATGTCAGTAGTGCCGACACTAAAGGACTGTGCTTAGAGCGGCATGATCTGCACCCTTGCCATTTGCTCTTAATCTTCCATTAATACTTATAGTGACATATATATGCTGCTCTTTCCTTACTGAATTGTTATGGTTCCCTGCTCTTTGCAGATACACTCTTATTGTCAGGACAAATGAAATCTGGAACTAGAAAAAAGTTGAGGCAGTTCCTGGTATCACCTCTTCTTTCTGTAGGACTTTTTCTACCAGTGTCCTGTCCTTCTGTTGTATTTGACCTTGAATCTGCAATATAGCTGGCAACCCCCCAAATACAGCTCCTCAGCCTTTTTCCTGCAGACCCAGCTGCTGCTAACAGAGTTGCTTCTTCTTTCCTTACTCAGGGTACAAAGAGAAAGACCCTAACTAGCCCTATTCATCTCTTCATAACAATGCCTGGGTCACTGTCAGTTTCTCTCCCAGCAGCTAGTTACAGGGACAGAGGCGGGAAGCAGAAAGGCCAGGAAGGGAGAAAGTTACATATTAGAAAATACGGCTTCTCTCAGAGGAGGGTGTTGGAGAGGGAGAACTTCAGAGTCTTCACCTGGCCAGTACTGGTACTTGTGACACACTGGCCTGGCCTGAAGTTGCAAGTCTTGTTGGTTAAGCAGAGCAGTAATTACTGGAGGTAAAAGACTTGTCTTATGCTTTTTTGCATTACTTTGTAGAAAGTAGCTCTCAGTAGGCACACTGTAGGCTTTTAATAAAAACTTAGTAACTGGTTCTCAGAAAATGGGCTGGCACCTGAGATTGCAAGCTTAGTTCTAGCACCCGCCATTCTGAAATTGCAGGTGAGTTGATTCTTCTCTGGCTGCATTTTGCAGACACCTGCTGCTTCTGGAAGTTAGTGAAGTTGATGACAATGTAAGACATTATTGAAAGCTTTCTGGTCTTTCAAACTTCTTGAGAATAAAATAATACAAAACATAGATTAGATTTTTAATTAAAACTATTTTATAAGGGTAGTACTATTTAATAGGGTCTGTGTTTTGGTTTTGTTTTTTGATAAAACCTAATCACATATTTAAGAACTTAAAAATTCTTCAATGCAAAATTTATTCGTTGCATGAAGAACCACCAGTACTGAACACATGCTGTTCAGATTTTAACCAAATTCACTGCTGTTCGTCTTGTCTGTCTAGTCCCAAGCTGGCAGTATACATAAGCTGCTTTATTGCTGTGCGCATGTAATGATACACATTATAGTCACCCAGCTTTTTTCTGAAGACTGCAAAGACACAGGTGGTAAGTGCTTCTATTTTGGTTAAATTCAGAGGTTTTTGAGTGGCCTATGGAATCAAAGAAAGGTAGACAATTTGCTTTTAATGATACTTTCTAGTATTAGCTTACCACATCAGGCTTCGTCATTTCTGTCTTCACTGAATTTTTTAATGGGTTGATTTTTTTTCTGAACCAAATAATACAATGAACTAAACACATTCAAGAGAATATTAAGAAGCAGAATGACTTGTTTGTTGTTGGAATGAATTTATATTACGCATCATAATAGGTTCAAGTGCATCATGTAGTATCATGTTGGGTTCTTTACCTTGGTTGTATTTCATGAATACTGTCTTATTTAAAAAATAAGATCCATTTAATGATGAATTCATTCTTGTCACCACTTGTCTCTCTTGTTACATTCAAGACTAATAAAAGTTTGGAGGCTTTTATAGTTTGGGGTATTGGTGTTACACAGCTGGTACATCCAGATTAAAAGCTCACACTTCTTCCAGTGCACTGTCAGAGCAAGACTGGCAAAACCTTCTTTCTGAGAATCATTCACCTGCCCTGGGAACGTGGATCCAAACTCCTGGGGGTTTTCCGAAACAGATGGTTCTCTGTGTGATCTAAGGTAGCCAAGCTCTTGCTGATAGTTCCATTTGCTGCTCCCCACCCCTCATTCCAACTTCCTTCCAATATGGCTAATTACCTAATGTTACAGTAGCAGAGACTGGAAGGTCCTTTTTTCTTCCTTCCCTCCCAGTTTCCCTTCCTTCCCATGGATGTGTTCAGGTATTGCAATCATGATGAGTGGATACTATCCTGGGAAGTAAATATGGAAAAGGGGACAAGAAATATGTAATCTTTTAGGCTACATAGAAATTAATTTCTCTTACACCTAGTCCTTGAGGTTACAGTAAATACTTACTGAGTTTTTGTTGTATGCCTTCTGTTGCTGAAGTTTCCTTTGAGATATTTAACATTTTAATTTCAGACTAATGCCATTCATTGTATCTAGAAATTGTTAGTCATAGTCATGTTGGTTTTATTTTTTTGAACTCTAATTCAATTTCAATCTCACATCATTATCTAATATCATTGTATTCAGGAAACTGTTTCCTTTGGGAAGGAATTATCTGATATTAAGTGTTATGACAAATAATTCTACTTCCAAAATCTTAGTAAGTTATTCAACTTGTTTTCCATCGCTAAAATGGTATACGATACCTGCTTTGTGTGTTGTGCAAGTTAATGATGGCTTGTGAAGTCTTGCAGCTCTGTTTTCTCTATTATAACATTTAAAAAATAACTGTGATCTAAAAGTAAACCTGCATAACATCTCCACAAAAAATTTGTTGTCTGATAGTAATCCTAGATACTGATTCCTTGCCCAAAAGACCATCAAATGGCCTGTATTTCCCTCCATGAAGACTTCATTGAATATAGATAGTTTTTAATGATAATTCATTTTAGATTGGTAAGTCTAAGCAATGGTACCGCACTGTAAGTACTTTCATTAAACTTACATGATTTATTTTTTAAAAGATAGAATTAACTTGTTCTTGTTCAATGCCTAGGCAGTAAGAGCTTCAGTTTCTCCATTCTTTGTTTTTTCTGATCCTTGTTTCATCTTGGCATAGCAGTAGCAAAGTCAAAAGAATGCTTTGCTTTAAAAATCTGGCTTCTGACACTTACACAGCCAGTGGAACTTTGAAGGTAACTAAGATTTTTGGGAAAATCTGACATGGTTTGCTTTTCATTTTAGCTCTTTCTTAAGTTAAATTGAGAGCATCTAGACAGCTCCCAGTTGAAAATTTATTTCCAATAGAAAATTTCTAACTATTCAGAGATTGCTAGTATTCTAAAACAGAATGTCTTGGTAGACTTGTTGAGACATGAAGAAAACTTTAATTTCAGTTAGACTGCTGGCACATTCAAAATGTCAACTTTTAAAGAAGCCTATCATACATTTATCTGAATTTTGATTTTTTGTAAGTAAAGACTTATGAACAGAATTGTCACATGAGAAACTAAACATGAAAATAACTTGCATAGAGCTTTATAGAATGTTACCTTCATACTGCAGAGGTAAGGTAGGGGGGTGGGAGGGCTCATACTTTGTCTTCTTAGCCAGGATTTATTACACCTCTGTTCCTGTCTACTGATGTGAAGGATCTGAGATTTTTACCCTACTTTCAAGCTAACAAATTAGCCTGCCACAGTTGTGTGGATCCTGGCAGAGACCAAGCTTCCTGGGTCAGAGACAAAGGACAGTTTATTACAGCAATAGGAGGAGCCAGAGCATCATCATTTTCTTGTGTAGTTCCCAAGCCCTCAGAGCAGTGCAACAAGCGTCAGGTGACATCTGCACATTGCAGTGGGTTGCATTACAGGAGTGGGAACCTGAGGTTAGGAAACCCCAGTTTTTTATAATAGGCTTCAAGTAAATCTCCCCAGTTTTTGCTTTCCATGGAGACATCTTTAATGTATTTGATAGGAAACTGACTGCCCTCTGCTCTAAAGGGACACACTGTTTCTGCCTTCCATGTCTGTTCACTCTACAAATATTCATGAGAAGATAGTCCAGAGCACAAAGCTGTTAAGGCCTCTGCCTTCTGAATGTGCAGAAACACCAGCAGCCCCTGGGAAACTGTTTCCTGACAGCCTTTACCGAGGTAGGCATTTCTACTGCCAGTTGGAAAAACCTGTCACCATGTAATTATGGTAGCGAGTCGATGCCACTCTAGATTTCACATCTCACTTGTGTATTGGAGTTAAGTGTCTTAGAGGAAGGGAAGGATTGAAGGACCTCACTAACCTCTGCTTTGTTTGTGGGCCATCATGAACCTCCTGCTCAGGTGTCAGTGTGATCACCACCACCCTAAAGCCTTGTTTCTGAGGGGCTTTGACATAACCAGAATATTTTTGTTTTTAGCACAACTTCAGGTTGGGGAGGACCTTTAAAGAACATCTAAGACAAGATTGTTCATTTCACATAAGAAATATTGAAACCTTAAGTAACTAGTCCAGGTGAACACTACTGCAGATGTAGATGCAGAAAGCAAGTCCCCTTACTCTTTGCCTAGGTTCTTCCAGAATAAAAGAAAGAAAAAAGCATTTGTTTATGTGTGCATACTCTCTCTCTCTCTTTTTTTCATGTAGTTGTGACACCTGATATGCTATAAGATGCTAAGGCCAGATAAGAGAAGTAAAGGGACTTGGTAAAGCATTCTCCTTATTGGTGAGTCTCACATGCCTCATGAACTTTGTACAAAGCACGATTTCCAAGACAGAGACAAAGGTTGTGTTAACAGGAGAAATGGGAGTAAACAGAAGGGTAAAGATATTTAAAATGACTCATTGTCTTGTATAAATACGTGCAGAATCAGGTATACCAGAGGATGGGACAAATAAGGGTAGAGAGAAGCTTGCTTAGGGGAGAAAAAAAGTATAGTTGGCAAAAGGTAGCTGCTAAAAAGATAGGTAAAATACTCCTTATCACAAATATTGAGTGTTCTGAGCATTTAATATTTGTTTAATATGCCTTAGTGTCCTCACTGAAAAATGAAATATCCTCCTAGGGCTGCTAGGAGGAATAAATGAGTTACTGTAGTAGAGCGCTTAGAAGACAGTCCTTTGAATAGCAATCACCTAGTAATTATCAGAGGGAAAAACTGTTGTTGACAGCCCATGTTTTGTTGGTGGTGGCTCTGTAGGTAGTTGAATGAATGATGAAATTTTGACACTAATTGGATTAAAATAGTTAAAATCTACTAGCAATAGGTGAGGGGGAAGCAGCATGCCATGTAGACTACCTTTTTTTTTTTGTACGGCTGCCATATGCTGTATTACTGGTCCCTACACAATGTTATTTGTATTATCTGATGATATGAGTAGTATTTTTTCCATTTTATGTGAGGTCACCCTGCTGGAGAGTGACAATGCTGGGATTTAAACCTTCATCTGTCTTCACTCCACAATACTGTATTACCTTCCATTGTCAAGTGCCTCCTATAAATGAAGTTTTAAACTAAAAACTTGCAAATAGTTTGTGTACAAGACATTTTAGTATTCCTGCCTTGGTGAGTTGTTTTCAATCTCTGTACACATGTGATCTCCTTGGTGGTATGTATTTAAAAAAACCACTGACTGTCTTTTGGTAGTTCCTGACTGAGTAGATTTGAGAGTGAATTGTGGGGTCTCAGACACCATGATACTATAGCAGGCTTTCTCAGCTGGGGTTCCCTGAGAGAGCCAAGCCCTATGGAGAATGAGATGAATGATGATTTTCTCAGTTTTCCCAATGATGGCACATAGCCCATACCTTTCTGAATGCATAGTAGAGAAGTTAATTGATGACAAAATTTACACCTTCTTAGGAACCCTGATTGAAAAAAACCTGAAGGGCCTTCTGGGTTCAAGAAAAACAACTGTAGGAATTCAATATGACATTCCTATTAGTGCTGTTTTTCCAGCCAGATGTGCCTATTTTCTTACCTCCATTAGTCAAACAAGATTATATTGAAACATGAGAACATTGTATATTATTTGCTTAATAAATTTTCATGAACCCATTAGTCCTGGGTTCAGAAGTATGACCAACTGTCATTTACTACCTAATGATGTAACATAATGTATCTTAAGACCTTCACACAGTTAGGGATTTACCATTTAGAAGCACTCAGTTTTAAATAAATGGCTGGGATTCTAAATACACTGTCTGAGAAACTAGAGTAACTAATTCTAATAATGTTTTCTTCACAAAGGGTGTTTTATAACATGATTGTGATTGAAAAAAAACACAGGTTGGTATTTAGGGGTCATTTAATCATCAAGTATTTCCTGTATGTCTTCCACATGCCAGATACTGCCAGTCGTTAGTTAGCATGTCACGATTTATACTGGTGGCCTGCCTTCAGGGAGCTTTTAACCTGGCAGTCAGTGGACTGATAATCAGATAGTACAGAGCCCTGCAATAGCGCCCTGATGAGAGCATAACAAGCGGGAAAGCAGATGGCCTGCCTGAGTATTGCCAACTAGTGAAGTGGTGCTTGAGTTAAACTGGTGATAAGGGGGCAGCACTTAGCTCCATCTTATCTGGCCCTCAACTTCCTTTAAAAACCTTAGGTAAGATTTTACTTGCATACATGTAGGTCTATTTCAGCTATGTACAGAAAAGCTCATTAAACTTACCATCTAACTTGACTCACACAAGAAGGTGATAAAAATAAATATTAAAATAAAAACAGCTACAAAAGGTATCTGACAAGCTGACCTTAGTCATATGCTGTTTTTCACTGTGCTGATATTTTCACCAGTGTTGGAAAAGCAAAATTGGGGTAGAACTGCTAGCACCTTAGCATAAATCAAGACAGTGGCACCAAACTTACTAGTACTCACTTTATTTTCTACAACTACACACTTTCAGTGGAAAAAAAAGAAGTCCGCTTTCACTTAAGAATGTCCTTGATGAAACAGTAAATATGATTAGTTGTAATAAATCTTGAACCTTGAATACATGCCTTTTAAATATTTTGTGTGGTAAAGCTGGAAGCTGACATAAAACACTTCCACTGCACAGTGATTGTGTTGAGGAAGAGCACTTGTGCGGTTGAATTGTGAGCTGATCTAGGCACTTTTTTGATGGGATACCATTTTTATGGTAAGGAACGAATGTAGTGTACACTTGGCAGGCATTTTCTTGAGAGTGAATGAAGTGACCCTGCCACTTCAAAGGAAACAACTGCTAGTGTTGGTCACCAATTGTAAAATTGGAACTGACAAGCAAAAATTATAATTAAAAAAAACCTGTATTGGTATCCTGAGTATGACAGCTTCCTAGTAATTAAAGGCTTTTGTGGTGAAATCAGTAATGGATAATTGTGGGATTTTTTTTTGGATATTGTAATGATGAAATGTGTCCATATTTGGATGATGTGCATAATTTAATGAAGAGATTTATTTTCAAATGACCAAAGCATGAAGGTACAAAATTATGCATGGATGAAAAGATTCATTGAAAATACCATTAATATAGACCAGTGGATCTTAATGCAATAGACTCACTGTTTTTTGTTATGGTTTCTGATTTCAAATTTTAACTAATCTTTAAGAAACTACCACTTGATTTTTATTTTAGTATCTAATAAATAAAAACATTAAAGTGCTCCTCCCTTTTCCAAGTACATATATTATGAGGCTGCATTTTCTTCATATGTTTCAACTAAAACCAGATTAACTTAAAGCAGGAATGAGGATCTGTTTTCTGTTAAGCCAGACAGTGAAGAGATTTGCAGAAAATAGAAAATCATGCTACATTTTTTCCCAAAGGAGTTATTTTTTATTGAGTATTATTTGTGATAACATGTAATGTGTTCACTGTTATATTTGAATGAATAAGTGTTAGATTTCTCTCAGTTTTATTTCTACTATAGTTAATGTTTATAGGTATAACCTACATATAAAAAGTTCTTTGGGATCCACAATTTTAAGAGTCTAAAGGGTCCCTGAAATAAGTTTATGAATCACTACTCTAATGACCTTTCAGAAGATGGGATGGAGTGAGTGTGAGGGTGTTTGTGTTGCAAAGTTCAATGTACATACTTTTAAATATCTTCTATTTCTGAATTAATTATACTGTTACTTCCTTCCATCAATATAATCAATAGTTAGCTATGTTTGTATTATTCATGCTTCCATTTAATAAATATTTATTGAGAACATAATTACCAGGGGTTGGAAGAGAAAGGGGATATACAGAATATATAAATCATGTTTGTTTCCAATAAGAGCATGTGGTCTCTGTCTTTGAAAGTCATAAGATGGGACTGTTATTGTACTAATCATATCAAAATTTTATTGCTCATCTTGCCTGGGTGTGACTATAAAATGAATTTGTTCTTGTTGTCTGTTGCTGTGTAAAAAACCCCAAAACTTAGTGGCTTAGAACAACAATTTAAATTCTCTCTCAGTGGCATGGATTGATTACTTAGCTGAGTGATAACTTACTTGAAATCTCTTCCGTGCCGCAGTCAAACAGCAGCCAGGTTGAATGTCCAGTGTGAGCCAGGCTCGTGGCTGGCTTGATGCCAGCTGTCAGCAAGGAGGTCTGTTTGAGATGTTGCCTGGAGCACCCCATCCTTTTCCATGTGCCCTGTTAATGATGCTTAGCCTTCTCCCAACTTCCCAAGAGGGATGCCCCCAAGAATGACAGAAACCAAAAGGTTTCTTAGGACCTAGCTTAGCTATCCCAGAGCATCACTTTCACATTTTATTGATCAAAAGCAGGCCACAGGACCAGGCCAGATTCAAGAGGAGGAGACCACAAAAGCACAGAAAACTGGGAGGCCTGGTTCATTTGTGGCCACTAGCTGTTACAGACTATCATAAATTATTACCCAGAGTAGCTGGGTGAAATGAGTCATGACTATCTTTCTTAAATTCTAGGCTTAAGACAAATGTCTAGATTTCTGTTAAGAATAGAAAATCAGGGTGAATCCATTCAAATGCTATCTTTGTATTTTTCTTTCTTTTGTTTAATTTACATTTGACATTAAAGTTCTTTCCCCTGACTTTTCCCTGTATGCATTTTCTTTTGGTCAGAAGGAAATGCCTACCTCCCAGCAATGGTGTCTTATGACAAGTGGGCAGAGTTCCTGTTCCATGGATGTTTATGTTGCTGCACTTGTTGGTCACAGAGTTGTTGATTTTGGCCAGATTTTGTCTTTTGGCTGAGAAAATGTAGAGCTGTGTGACCCTGTGGCACTGTGCCTGACTGGATGTCACTCTGATAGTGTTATTGTCAATGGTGACCCCAGAGGATCTATACAAGAGAGGTTGGGGCAGCATTAAATTTGGAAGGTGGAGCTCAAAGATTGTTTGGAAATGGCATTTACATAGCTGTCACACTGTCTCCAATTTGAGTATGTGTCTGCTGTGGCTTAGAGATGTGGCTAGAGGAAGTTTGATGGTGGGGATGCTTTAACTAAAGCTCCCCTTGGTGGTGCTGTTGTGCTATAAACTTCCAAAGAATACATTGTTTCAGTGCCCTTTTTCTTCCTTAAAGCATTTTATTGGAACGCCTAAGGTGCACCAGGTCCTGTGCTAAGCTTAGGGGAATTAATAAGACACAGTTATTGTCCTCATAGCTTAATCCTGGCTATTCACTTGCCTGACATTTTCTCAAAAGAGAAAAAAATTCCTAATTGAATTCAAGCCAAGCCAGTAGTTACCTGTAGACACCCTGAAGTTAGTAACCAATTTGCCTAAAGATGATGTATTCACAAAGTTCAGAGTTTTTAAGGTTCATAAAAGGGTATCAAATAGCCCTTAAATATATTTTAATATGCTCAATTTCATTCTAATAAAAATGTAATTTAAAATTGAGATGCCATTTTTCAGCTACCAGCTTAGAAAATTCTGCAAAGTTATGGGGGAAACAGACAAACTCAAACTTTGCCAGTGGGAGTGTATATTGATACAGCTCCAATAAAGAACAGTGTGGTAATACCTGACCCAATTCCAAATACATCATTTTTTGACCCAACAGTCATACTGGCATTTATAAAAAATGACAGTATACAAGTTTATTTTGGCAGTACTTTTTTATAACAGCAAAAGGTTAGAAACAACTCAAGTATCCATCAAATGAGACTTATTCAAAAAAATACACACTGAACAATGGACAGTGTGCAACTATAAAAATGAGTAAAGGTACTGATAGAAGGCTCTCTGGGACACATTAGGAGAAAAAAGCAAGGATGAACAATAGGTGGGGTAACTGATTAGTATAAGTAAGCAGGGAAATAATAAATATTTGCATTTGCCTTGATCTACATGTTAAAAACTCTGGAAGGACACAAAAAAATGATGGAAACAGTTATGGGCTGAAAGCACAGAAACTCTTTTCAGTGTATATGTTTCTTTTGTCTTACCATGTAAGCCCCAGAGGGACAGGGATCTTTGTATTGTTCACAAATATATCCCAAGTACTTATAACAATACCTGGCACATAAACAGTATTTGTAGAATAAATGATTATGCAAAGATTACTCAGTTAAAGGACAAAGCAACACAAACTCATTACAAAAATATAGACAGGCTTAAAGACAACCATAGTGCCTACTTCCAGGTAATTCTTCAACTAATATCTTGGCATATAATGCTCCAGGTAATTTTCTGCTCATACATATGTATATGTTTTCATAAGAACAGGCTATAGCATGTATATAGTTTTATAAGCATTTTCATATATGTGTGTGTATATCACCTGTATTGAGAGATTTTGTTACATGATGGCTTCAAAATATTGAATGTATCCAATAAAATTGATAATGTCATATATTTGGATATTTAAATTGTTTGCATATATACACAGTTCTAGAAAGAAAATTCTTGTGCATGAATGAGAGACAGTGTGTAATAGCGGTTCACAGTGCACACTGGAGTGAGACCCACCTCTGCCTCTTGCTGGCTGTGTGATCTTGGGCATATTACCTAATCTGTATGTGTGTACATTTTCTCATCTATAAAATGTGGATAATAATTGTTCCTAATTTTTAGGGTTATTGTGAGGATTAAATAAGTAAAAATATGATATTTATAACAATGTTTAGCATATTTAAGTGCCAACCCCTTCTCTCCAAGTATGGAGTATGGGGAAAAAATGGCGGACTTGATTCTGAGTGACTGTTACTGTTCATGATTCATAAACATCAAAATCCTCATAAGCATTTGTTTGTAGCTCGACCTTTTGGTACTGTCCCCTAAAGTGATTGATTCCTGGCACATAAATAATATTTGTAGAGTAAATGATTATGCAAAGATTGCTCATTTAAAGGACAAAAGCAACACAAACTCATTACAGAAATATAGACAAGCTTAAAGACAACCATAGTGCCTACTTCCAGGTAATCCTTTGACTAATATCTTGGCATGTAACGCTCCAGGTAATTTTCTGGATAAAATTTAGCACAAAGAGATCCTGAGTGAGGAGCTGCAGGGGAATTGTTCTCTTCAAGGAAGCAAATCCTAGTCTTCTACTCCCAAATCTCACATGCGACTTGTGCTTCATTAAGTAGCAGGGAAAGTTGTTCAGAGCCTTTGTGGGGAGAGCAAGATCAAAATGGGTGATCACTGATCCTAGTTCACCTTGCTAAGAGATACAGCAAAGGGAAGACTGCTGGCACTAATCTGACCCTGCTCTGTGTGCGCTGTGGTCATCCACCACCTCAGAGGCAGGGCGTTCTTCATGCCCAGTCCTTACAACTATGGTTGCCTTTTGAGGCAGGCAGTTCACGTTTTCCCATTTACGTATGTTATTATTTTTAAAAGGCTTTGTTTTCATTTCTTATTTATTGTTAGTTAGCCCTTAGAATTTATTCCTGTCTGTTTCCCTCCTTGAGTCTCACCACTTACAAAGCAATTTCCTTTTTCCACCTGGTGGCTCTCAGAGTGGGGTATACTTGATCAGATTGAAGCCATTCTGAATACAAGTAACGTGACAGAGAATGGTTGTTTATGTATTTTTTTCATTTACATATTCATGGACATTTCTCTACTATCCCATAAAGGGAGAAGTAAAAGTCCTTTCTGATAGATTTTTAAAGTTTTTCATTTTTAGATTATCTAAGTGACACCTAAATGTAAATAAGACATTCCAGAAAAAAATATTTTTGTAACTGTCAAGTATTTTACACAAATTTTGTATTCCTTATATATCTAGAAATCAAATGTTTCCTGTTAAAATGAAGATTGAATTAGCTTTAATTTTGTTTGCAGTAATCTTTGAATCTTCATGAAGAAAAGAGGAAGTGTGAAGATTTTATAGTGTATTTTTGTATTGCAATTATTAAATGTGGTATTTTGTGATAATTAGATTTTAGGTATTTTATCAAGCCAAAAGTATTGTTTTTCTTTTATAGTGATATATAAAGTACTCACTTGAAATTGTGCTTTTCTTTCTTACCGTCATTTGCACCTATTTTGCTGGTGTGTATTGACCCTGTTACATACCATAATTACTAACCCTGACAGTCTAGATGCTGGCAGCAATGCAATCTTATGGCATTTTTTTTAAGACTCTTAAAATTGAGCCGTATACTAAGTGTTAGGAAGTTTAAAGTAACACATGATCTCTCTGTTGGAACTGAGAAAGTGAAAATAAGCCTTATTAAAAGGCTAACTGTTGTCATGTCATATATGTATGTATATGAAGTATTCACAGCTTGAAATAATATTTCACTTAGAACTCTCTTGTCATTTAGCAATAGCAAATTCTTCTTTAACTTGTAGCATATTCACCAGTTCCAGGGACGAGGGCATGGATGTCTTTGAGTAAATGCCTTTCAGTACACCTCTGCCAACCCTTGGGTCTGATCTTCCTTGTTACGTTCGTCCCAGTATCTCAGTTCAAGCCACAGGATAGAGGAGACAGAACAGAGGGCAGCAGGTGACTCTTAAGGAAGAGTCCCAGAAGCTCCATGAGATACTTAACACCTAGTAAGCCAGAACTTAGTGATGAGACCGCATTTAACAGCAGTGGAAGCTGAGAAATGTAGCTTGTATTTACTGCATGACATGAACCCTGCTAAAAAAGAATCTGTTAGTATAGAAATGGATCTCTGTGGAGCAACTGACAGCCCTTGCCCCGCCAGGTGCATTTTCCTAATCATTGGAAAACAAGAAATTAGAGGTTATAACAGCACAACTACCATACTGTGTGGCAGCAATGGCTTCCTGGGCAAGTTAAAGGCCCTTGTGTGAAGGCTGAAGAGAAATCCTTAAATAAGCTGCATAACTTGACACACAAGCACAAAGTCTCTACTGAAGAAGAGCATTGGCTTTGATTTATTCTTGTTTTCTTGCTTACCTAATGCTGTTTTTACAGAGTAGGTTTTAGTAAATATTTTTGAATGAATAAAAATGTTACAACTAATAGCATTTGAAGTGCGCTATTTCATAAAGCTACAGTGCGTTTTTTTTTAATCCCACTGTCCTATGAAAAGTGCATTCTTAGAAATTATATTGAATTCCAACTAGAAACCCTCACCATATATAAGCAGTCCATCCATTTTTACATTATACTGGTCCTTTATTCCTACAGCATCTGAATATCTGTATCTACTGGAAAAAAATGTGAAAGTACAGTTTAGGAATAAATGATTTCAACTTAGTAGAATTTCTATATGGCCAACTGTAATAGATTACAGTGATAAATTTGATAAATGGTACAAAGTGTTATAGGAACATAGAAGGAAGAGGAGAGTAATGGTAACCTAGGATAGAATGGAACAGTCATAAAGTACATGGCATTTAATCAAGATCTTCAAGGATGAATAACATTTCAATAGGCAAAGGGTAGGGGAAAGGGAAACCATTATGTGTAACTAGAAAAAAAATCAATGGCTTGGCAAGGAAGAAGAATTTAGGAAAGTATATAGAACTGCCTATGGTTATGGAAGAACTACTTGTTTTTTATTTATATCAATGAATGTTTACTTCTGAAGTTCTCTGGTCTGCAATTTCTGTACTTTTCCTGTGAGCTGAAGTAAAATCAGATACGGACACCATCAGTTTTACTGATAATGGTCCTCTTCCAGACTAGTTAGTTCTACAATCTGTATTAAGACTTTGACTAGGATTCTGGTCATTTTTCAGCTTTGAATGTACTAGTATAACATGAGGCATTTTAATGGCTGTTTATGTCATTAGAGTTGAATCGAGAATGCCACTCAGAGAAACCAGGCACAAGTAGATTTAGCCCACCGTGATCTGTTTTACGAAGTGGAATGCTCATGCTAGTAACTAAAAGGGATGTGGTAGCTATTTCACGTATTTCAGTGTCTTTCACGTAGAACAGGGTAACTATGAGGTAGGTTTCAGCTTGACCTGGGAATGGACTAAGGTAACAGCTGATCAGCAGTGGCTGCATAACTTTGGAGGTGCCATAGAAGACACTGATAGAAAGTTAAGTAAAGTAAGGTCCCTCTCATATCCAAGATTTTACGTCCTGATGTTTTGTCTTTTGTTCACCTATGGATCTCTTCTTCTTTAGTGGTGGAAACATGATCAGCCATGGCTCTTCAGGGTGCCTTACTCCTTCCTTCCAGAGCAGCTCTCTTCTGCGAGTATCTGGTTTATATGTTGTACCTTCACATTCAATTTCATTTGAAGAAAGGGTGCCGTTGTTTTACATAGATGCAAATGTTTATGCCTACATGAATACACAACTAAAGGGAACAGTAGAAAACATGTCTTTAAATGATTGAAATAATGAGGCTGACCTTAAAGTTCCTCGAACCTATCAAAAGGCAGTGTGTTATTCTAAGGTATTCTATCTAAAAGATGGATATCATACATTAGAATAATAGCGTTCCTGTAGCATCAGTTTTTTTTTTCTTCAGAGTAGATACTACAACTTTTTTTTTAATTTATTTTTTGGTATTACTAATGTGCAATTACATGAGCAACATTATGATTACTAGACTCCCCCTATTATAAAGTCCCCACCACATACCCCATTACAGTCATGGTACGTCAGCGTAGTAATATGGTATAGAATCACTACTTGTCTTCCTGTGTTATACTGCCTTCCCCATGCCCCCCCCCGCCCCCTGCTACATTGTGTGTGCTAATCGTAATACCCCTTTTTCCCCCTTAGCCCTCCTTTCCCACCCATCTTCCCCAGTCCCTTTCCCTTTGGTAATTGTTAGCCCATTCTTGGGTTCTGTGACTCTGATGCTGTTTTGTTCCTTCAGTTTTTGCTTTGTTCTTATACTCCACAGATGAGTGAAATCATTTGATACTTGTCTTTCTCCACCTGGCTTATTTCACTGAGTATAATACCCTCTAGTTCCATCAATGTTGTTGCAAATGGTAGGATTTGTTTTCTTCTTATGGCTGAATAATATTCCATTGTGTATATGTACCACATCTTCTTTATCCATTCGTCTACTGACAGCACTTAGGTTGCTTCCTATTCTTGGCTATCGTAAATAGTGCTCCGATAAACATAGGGGTGCATGTATCTTTTTGAAACTGGGCTGCTGCATTCTTAGGGTAAATTCCTAGGAGTGGAATTCCTGGGTCAAATGGTATTTCTATTTTGAGTTTTTTGAGGAACGTCCATACAGCTTTCCAAAATGGTTGAACTAATTTACATTCCCACCAGCAGTGTAGGAGGGTTCCCCTTTCTCCACATCCTTGTCATCAGTATTGTTTTTTGTCTTTTGGATGTTGGCCATCCTCACTGGTGTGAGGTGATATCTCATTGTGGTTTTAATTTTCATTTCTCTGGTGATTAGGGATGTGGAGCATGTTTTCATATGCCTGTTGGCCATCTGAATTTCTTCTTTGGAAAAGTGTATGTTCAGGTCCTCTGCCCATTTTTAAATTGGCTTTGTTGCTTTTTGTTTGTTGAGGTGCATGAGCTCTTTATATAATTTGGATGTCAACCCCTTATCGGATATGTCATTTATGAATATATTCTCCCATACTGTAGGATGTCTTTTTGTTCTGCTGATGGTGTCCTTTGCTGTACAGAAGCTAGTCCCACTTGTTCATTTTAACTTTTGTTTCCCTTACCTGGGGAAATATGTTCATGAAGAAGCTGCTCATGTTTATGTCCAAGAGATATTTGCCTATGTTTTTTTCTAAGAGTTTTATGGATTCATGACTTACATTCAGGTCTTTGATCCATTTTGACTTTACCTTTGTGCATGGGGTTAGACAGTAATCCAGTTTCATTCTCTTACAAGTAGCTGTCCAGTTTTGCCAACACCAGTGTTGAAAAGGCTGTCATTTCCCCATTGTATATCCATGGCTTCTTTACCATATATTAATTGACCATATATGCTTGGATTTATATCTGAGCACTATAGACTGTTCCATTGATCTATGGGTCTGTTCTTGTGCCAGTACCAAATTGTCTTGATTACTGTGGCTTTATAGTAGAGCTTGAAGTCAGGGAGTGTAATCCCCCCTGCTATATTCCTCCTTCTCAGGATTGCTTTGGCTATTCGGGGTCTTTGTGGTTCCATATGAATTTTAGAACTATTTGCTCCAGTTTGTTGAAGAATGCTGTTGGTAATTTGATAGGAATTGCATTGAATCTGTAGATTGCTTTAGGCAGGATGGCCATTTTGACAATATTAATTCTTACTATCAATGAGCACGAGATGTGTTTCCATTTATTGGTATCTTCTTTAATTTCTCTCATGAGTGTCTTATAGTTTTCAGAGTATAAGTCTTTCACTTCCTTGGTTAGGTTTATTTCTAGGTATTTTATTCTTTTTGATGCAGTTGTGAATGGAATTGTTTTCCTGATTTCTCTTTCTGCTAGTTCATTGTTAGTGTATAGGAATGCCACAGATTTCTGTGTATTAATTTTGTATCCCACAACTTTACTGAATTCAGATATTAGACCTAGTAGTTTTGGAGTGGATTCTTTAGGGTTTTTTATGTACAATATCATGTCATCTGCAAACAGGGACAGTTTGACTTCTTCCTTACCAATCTGGATGCCTTTTATTTCTTTGTGTTGTCTGATTGCCGTGGCTAGGACCTCCAGTACTATGTTGAATAAAAGTGGGAGAGTGGGCATCCTTGTCTTGTTCCTGATCTTAAAGGAAAAGCTTTCAGTTTCTCGTTCTTAAGTATAATGTTGGCTGTGGGTTTGTCATATGTGGCCTTATTATGTTGAGGTACTTGCCCTCTATACCTATTTTGTTGAGAGTTTTGTCATGAGTGGATGTTGAATTTTGTCAAATGCTTTTTCAGCATCTATGGAGATGATCATATGGTTTTTGTCCTTTTTGTTGATGTGGTGGATGATGTTGATGGATTTTCAAATGTTGTACCATCCTTGCATCCCTGGGATGAATCCCACTTGATCATGATGGATGATCCTTTTGATGTATTTTTTAATTTGGTTTGCTAATATTTTGTTGAGAATTTTTGCTTCTATGTTCACCAGGGATATCGGTCTGTAATTTTCTTTTTTTGTGGTGTCTTTGCCTGGTTTTGGTATTAGTGATGTTGGTCTCGTAGAATGAGTTTGGGAGTATTCCCTCCTGTTGTACTTTTTGGAAAACTTTGAGGAGGATGGGTATTAGGTCTTCACTAAATGTTTTATAAAATTCAGCAGTGAAACCATGTTGTCCAGAGGTTTTGTTCTTAGGTAGGTTTTTTTATTACCAATTCAATTTCCTTGCTGGTAATTGGTCTATTCAGATTTTCTGTTTCTTCCTGGGTCAGCCTTGGATGGTTGTATTTTTCTAGAAAGTTGTCCATTTCTTCTAGGTTATCCAGTTTGTTACCATAAAATTTTTCATAGTATTCTCTAATAATTCTTTGTATGTCTGTGGTGTCCATCGTGATTTTTCCTTTCGCATTTCTCAGTCTGTTTATGTGTATAGACTCTTTTTTTATCTTGATAAGTCTGGCTAGGATTATCTGTTTTGTTTATTTTCTTGAAGAACCAGCTTCTTTCATTTGATTCTGTTGTTTTGTTCTTCTCAATATTATTTAATTCTGTTTTAATCTTTCTATGTCCCTCCTTCAACTGACTTTGGGCCTCATTTGTTCTTCCTTTTCTAGTTTCATTAATTGTGAGTTTAGACTGTTCATTTGGGATTGTTTTTCTTTCCTGAGGTGTAGGCCTCTATTGCAGTATATTTCCCTCTTAGCATGGCCTTTGCTGCATTCTCACATTTTGCAGTGTTGAATTATTGTTGTAATTTGTCTCCATATGTTGCTTGATCTCTGTTTTTATTTGGTCATTGATCCATTGATTATTTAAGAGCATATTATTAAGCCTTCATGTGTTTGTAGGCTTTTTTATTTTCTTTGAGTAATTTATTTCTAGTTTCATGCCTTTGTGATCCGAGAAGCTAGTTGGTACAATTTCAATCTTTTTGTGGCCTAGTATGTGGTCTCTTCTTGAAAATGTTCCATTTGCACTTGAGATGAATGTGTATCCTGTTACTTTTGGATGGAGTGTTCTGTAGATGTCCGTTAGGTCTGTCCTAATACGTTGTTCAGTGCCTCTCTCTCTTTATTTATTTTCTGTCTGGTTGATCTGTCCTTTCGAGTGAGTGATGTGTTGAAGTCTCCTAAAATGAATGAATTGCATTCTCTTTCCCCCTTTAATTATGTTAGTATTTGTTTCACAGATGTAGGTGATCCTTTGTTGGGTGCATAGATATGTATAATAGTTATATCCCCTTGTTGGACCAACCCCTTTATCATTATGTAATGTCCTTCTTTGTTTTGAAGTCTATTTTGTCTGATACAAGTACTGAAACTCCTGCTTTTATCTCCCTATTAGGTGCATGCAATATCTTTTTCCATCTCTTTACTTTCAGTCTGTTTATGTCTTTGGGTTTGAAGTGAGTCCCTTGTAGGCAGCATATAGATGGGTCTTGTTTTTTATCCATTCAGTGACTCTACATCTTTTGATTGGTGCATTCAGACCATTTACATTTAGGGTGATTATTGATAGGTATGTACTTATTGCCATTGCAGGCTTTAGATTCATGGTTACGAAAGGTTCAAGGGTAATTCCCTTACTATCTAGCAGTCTAATTTAACTCAGTTCATTTGCTATTACAAACACAACCTAAATCTTCTTTTTTTTTCTCCTTTTTCTTCCTCCTCCATTCTTTGTATGTTATGAATCATATTCTGTACTCTTTGTCTAGCCCTTGGTTTACATCTGTTTAGCCTTAGGAATACTTCCATCTCTAGGAGTCCCTCCACAATACACTGTAGAGGTGGTTTGTGGGAGGTAAATTCTCTCAGCTTTTGCTTATCTAAAAATTGTTTAATCCCTCCTTCAAATTTAAATGATAACCTTGCCGGGTAGAATATTCTTGGTTCAAGGCCTTCTGCTTCATTGCATTAAATATATCATGCCACTCCCTTCTGGCCTGTAAGGTATCTTTTGAGGAGTCTGATGATATAGCCTGATGGGTTTTCCTTTGTATGTGATCTTTTCTCTCTCTCTAGTTGCTTTTAAAAGTCTGTCTTTATCCTTGATCTTTGCCGTTTTAATTATTATATGTCTTGATGTTGTCTTCCTTGTGTTGGGAGATCTGTGCATCTCAATGGCTTGAGAGACTATCTCTCCTTCCCCACATTGGGGAAGTTTTCAGTAATTACCTCCTCAGTGACAATTCCTATCCCTTTTTCTCTCTCTTCTTCTTCTGGTACCCCTATTATGTGAATGTTGTTCCGTTTGGATTGGTCACACCGTTCTCTCAATATTCTTTAATTCTTAGAGATTCTTTTTGCCTCAGCTTCTTTGTAATCCTCTTATCTAATTTCTATTCCATTTACCGTCTCTTCTACTACATCTAATCTGCTTTTAAATCCCTCTATTGTTTGTTTCATTTCAGATACGGAATTTCTTAGTGATTGAGTCTCCGTCTTAAATTCGTTCCTGAGTTCTTGAATATTTTTCTGTACCTCCATAAGCATGTTTATGATTTTTATTTTTAACTCTCTTTCAGTAAGGTTGGTGAGTTCAGTTTCATTTGGCCCTTTTTCTAGGGTTTGAGATTTTGGTCTGAACCATGTTCTTTTGATGTTTTATATTTCTGTGTGGTGCCCTCCAGTGCCCAGAAGGTCCAGTCTCTGGAGCTGCTCAGCCCCTAGAGTGAGGTTGGGGGTTGTAGGGGAGCGGAGGTGGTGCCCTGTTTCGTGAGTTCTGCTCTGTTCATAAGGTCTGTATGCAGTCTGGTGCAGCCTTCTTTCCTGTTGCTGTTTTAAGGTTAGTTGTATTAACTATATTTTCACACTATTTATGGTTTTGGGAGGAGTTCTCTGTCTCACCTTTCATGGTGCCATCTTGAATCTTCCTGTCAGTAAGTTTTTTTATCTGCTTTTTTAAATAACTAATGGGTCACTTGGTTTATTTAAACTGTATTTTCTTACATGCTTGTAGTGTAGAAACATTTTCTTTTTTATTTCTACATACAGGTTATTGAGTTTTTCTACTCAGTTCTGTTAGTCTCTCGTGTTCTCTGCCTTCTATAGAATTTTATCTTTTAATAGATAGAATGTAGATTCTTCTGGAGAACATCTGTTTTATTAATTATAATGCATATGTCTCAGGCTACCGACCCAAGTATACTGAGTGTTTTGAATTAAATATTTAGTGTTTCATTGACTATTTCCTCTGACTTCCATTAAGACGTCAAGAAATAGTTCTCTCATAAGCCTTTTGTTTGTTTTAGGCTTATACACAAATTGAGGTGGAAAGAGCTATTGCTGTTGTACTTAGGGTGTGGTAAGCTTTTCTTGAAAACTTATCTAACTTCAGAGTAGTTCATTTTTGGTGGGATGTTAAGTTTCTGTCATTGCAGGAAACACTTGGTTTTGTTCCCAGCTGTATGGTAGTAGAACTATTTTGAACAGAAGGATATTTTTGATGATGATATGTAGTAAGAAACTTTAAGAATGCAGAATAAAAAAGTGCTTGATGTTAAAGATTTTTACTAAGGCACATGTTCTGTGCCTGAACTGGGTGTATAGAACTGAGCTTGATATTTATGTTCTTATTGTCTTCTTCCCTTGAATGTAGTGGACTACAATAGGCTAATGTTTTGCCAGGGGTAATCGTTTTTCAATTTAGGACAATTAAATTTTTTGTTTTGCTATATACAGAAAATGTCCCCTGTTTTTGTGTGTAGTTCTTTAAGTTGACAAACACATATAGTCTGTGTCTCCCACTACAGTCAAGATAGAGAAGTTCATCTCCCAAGTGATTTCCCCTGCAGCTCTGTAGTCATACCCTTCGAAGCCATCTGAGTCCCATTCCATTCCTATAGTTCTTTCTTTTCCAGATTGACATGTAAATGAAATCATCAGTGTGTAGTCTTTTTAGTATGGATATCTATCTGTATTATTGTATTGTTCCTTTTTACTGAGTAGCAGTCCATACATTTGGATTGTTTTCATTTTGGGTTAATTATGTATGAATTTGCTATATATATTTGTACAGAGAATTTTGTGGAAATGTAAATTTTCATTTCTGTTGGGTAAATGCCTAGGAATGGTGTTTTGGGGTTATATGGTAAATGTATGGTTACCTTTAAAAGAAACTGCCAAACGCTTTTCTGAAGTGACTGTACCATTTTGCATTCCTGTCAGCAATCTGTGAGAGGTCCAGTTATTCCGCACCCTCCCCAACATTTAGTATTGCCTTTTGTAAAAGCCATTCCAATAAATATGTAATGGTATCTCACTGTGCTTTTAATTTGTGTTTCTCTAATGACTAATAACATTGAGCATATTTTCGGATTTTTTTTTGCCAGTCTTATAACTTTGGTGAATGTCTGTTCACACTTCTTGTCCTTTGTGTATTGGGTTGTTTGAGTTTTTAGTTTTAGACTTCTGAGGGCTCTTCAAGTATTTTGGATTCAAGTCCTTTTAGAGGTGTTTTGGAAAGATAAATCTACTTGACAGTCTCAGCATCTTTCAAAGGAGCAGAAATTTTTTTTTTTGATGAAGTTCAATTTATCCGTTTTTTTGTTTTATAAATCGTGCTTTTGACACCTATGTAAGAACTCTGCCTAACTCATAGTGACAAGAGTTTTCTTTTAAGGAATTTGTGAAGCTAAGTCTTTCACCAACAACGTCCTCATTTACCACCTACTAGAATTTACAATGGATAAAAGAGAAAATGGATGAAAGAAATGTCAAAATTGGCAAATGTTTTAAGTCCTTGCACCCCTTTTTTGTGAGAGATTGTCTTAACCACCGCATGTGCAGTGACATTGTGAAACATTGCCCCTGCTAGTTGTGCCTCTGAGCTTCAACCTTATGACCCAAGGAGGCCATGAACATCCTTTCCCTTCCCAGTTCCTTTCTCCTCCAGATTTCTTCTCTGGTGGTGGTCCGTCTTCAGATGATTTCCATCTGAAACAGAGAAGCCACAACTGCTAATTATTAAAGCCACATTTTTACCTTATAAATTGATTTAATGTTGAAATGATAGATTGCTTATAAGTATCAAAGCTATTTTTTAAAGTGAAGAATGAGGCTGAAAACATCTAGAGTCACTTGGATTTAAAATAAGTCAACACCTATACACAGTTGAGGTATGAAGGAACAGTTATTCTTTTTATACAGAGAACAACTTGTACAGCATATTTTGATAGACCTTATGAATAAGTCTTGCCATTTTAGTAATAATTAGGGCCCTTTGTTCCTTTATTTATATTGTTCTAAGTTACATCATCTGTTTTTGGAAACTACTGAAATACTCTAAGAAGAAATCAGGAATACTTAAAATCTGTGATTTGAATGTGAAGGGAGAGTTTGGAGGAAACTTTTAAAAAAATTTCATCTGATTCTGCTTTGTTCTAATACTGTTCTTAAGGAGTATCACCAAGTCAGAAATTATATTTTCATTTATTTCTCCTGTCATCTTTCAGGTGACAGCCTGTGTGTCACCTCTGAGACTTTTTTTTCTTGTTTTCCCACTTAGGTTTTGGATCTCCTCTCCCCGCTGGCAATGGTCATCCTACCTATTGCCATGTATTTGTGGCATTTTTAATGTTATGCTGAGCTCTAATTAATTCTTCTCCTCTTCACACTAGAGATATGCTGGGGGTTGCAGAGGAGGAACACAGATAATAGGCAAGTAAACAAATGAAGTAGGAGCTTTGCAATGGGTGGAAATGCAGATCAGATGGGGTGATTGATAGTGACTGGAGAGCTGCATTAATTAGTGGGTCTGAGAAATCTTCTTTAAGGAGGTATGAGATATCTTGCAGGTAGTTTGTTTCTAATGATGAAGTAATTGTTTCTTCTATAATGTCAGAATGCATTCAGAGTAAACCTGTAAACGTTCCTTTAATTCTCTTGCATGACTGTGTGCTTTCTAGAGTGGGGAGAAAAGAGAGCAGGTAGACTCAATTCCTTGGAAGCTGTAAACAGGAGTGTGTTAAGAGAGTAATGCATTTTGTCAGTATTCTGGTAGCAGGAAGATGGTTGAGAACAACTAGATCTTTTTCTTCCTGTTTTGAGTCCTCCATTTTAAGGGATGCTGAAATTGAAATAAGCAGAAAGGCCCATCCACTGCTGCTGTTCTGACCTCAGCTGCCAACCTCTGTCTCCCATCATCTAGTTACTTGCCTAAGCCCAGAGGAGAGCAGAGTCTACGGAGCCCACACGGAATGGGTCAAGAAGACTGCAGTACGTCATTGTGGGTAACATTGTAACATTTCATATCTCTCCTGGCTTTAGCACATCTGCATATCAATAGGTGTTCAGTGGTGGAAAGAAGTATGGCTTTAGTGCATTTGCATCATTCCTCAGGGGTGGAGAGAAATTCATCTCCATATCAATGGGTAATTACCTGGGCTTGGAGGGCTTATCAGTACCTGAGAGGTGAGGGGGAGGGCCGATTTTGCTTTCTGTTAGAGTAGGGAAAAGAGAGGGTCCGAACTGGAGTTTGTGAGCAATAAACAGATTTTAAACTTTATTTCTCCCTTTGACTGATTGCGGTTTTTAGAGGTATTTGGCCCTGGGATTTCCTCTCCCCGGCCTTACAGTCATAGTCACATAGTTCCATCTGAATGGACACATCTTGCCCACTCTGTTAGTTTCCTTCGGACTGCTGTACCAAAATGCCACAAACTAGGAGCTTAAAACAATTGGAAATTTATTGTTTGTCAGTTTGGGAGAGTAGAAGTCCAAAATCAAGATGTTGGCAAGGCCATGCTTCCTCTGAAAGCCGTAGGGGAGGATTCTTCCTTCCTCCTTGATTCTGGTGTTTGCTCGCATCCTTGGGTCCTTGGCTTGTAGATGAATCACTTCAGTCTCTGCTGCTGTCATCACGTGGTTATCTTTTCCCTGTATGTGTTTCTGTCTCTGTCTTTTTTTGTAAGGACACAGTCATATTGATGCCGCGGTTCTTGTTTGCGGGGTTGAAGAATGAACTTAACAAACAGTCGAGGTAGGAGAGCCAGGGCAGAGGATTTTAAAATAAAGTGACTGGAAAGAGCTCCTGGCTCATGCCAGGAAGGGACAAGAGAGCCCAGGGTGGTGGGTTGTCTAGGGGATTTATAGGCAGTTGAGGATTTTTGGGAACTGATAAAGGGCTTTGGGTGTGGACTTGTTATAAGTGGCCTTAGAATGTTTGTCCTTGATGAGATATTAAATCCCTTTTAGCATGCTAAAGTGAATCTTACATATGATTACAAACAATTAGCATAATAAAAACATGGGCTACTTTCCATTATCTGGGGAGTATCAACTGATCTCACTGAAGAATGACTTTAGAGCTTAATGTTTTAACACAGAATTTTGGTAGGGGGTTTCCTTGCATGTAGTTACATTGCTGTGACTATAAATATCCTGCCTTGCTTTTTCTGGAGGCCCTCACCCTCTTCTTAGGCCATGGTCCCTGTCTCATTCCCCCCTCTACAAATAGAGACCCTAGCTGCTGCTAGGGAAAGGGGGCGACTACCGCTCTGGCTGCTTCATGCTGAGAAGGGGCGCAGTAAAGGGTGCAATTAGGTCTCCATCAGTGGTCAGTGGAGAGGGCCTCGGAAGATGGGCACTTCTATTCCAGGTTCCATTTCTATTACTATTTGTAGTTTTATCTCTTCTTGGGAAGATAGAACAAATTGTGTAATTTATTAGGTTAAGTAGCAACATCTGGAGTTGGATTTCCCATTCTGGAAGGACAAACTTGACAAGATTAAGAATGCATGGTTAAATATGAGAACTAGAAATAGTAAAACTTGAATTGAAATGATGGGAGAAAACTAACACATGTGGAGAATCATAGCCAGATATTTTGGGGAAACTAGAATTCTGGATCTAGTTTATGTCCCAATAACTAGTATTAGGATTTAGTATAGATAAAGGCTGCATTATTGAAACAATACTTTTCTCTAACATCACTCTCATTTTTATTTAGAAATAACCAGATTAAGAAAATAACTAACACTTGGCTTTATTATTTGCATAAGTGCAGCAAGAAGAGCAATTGATTACATAAGCTCTTTTAAATGTGCTTTGCTGGTACTTCTTATAAGGAATTTCTGGACTTTTAAAGGCCTCTCAAAGCCAGAAAGCCAAGCCAGACTTGCCATCAGGTTTTGCCTGCAGTACCTGTAGATTTGGGTGAATTGCTCTCTTCTTGAGGTCCCCAAGACATTCTGAGGTTCCTGCACCTGTCAGGAAGTGACCTTCCTTACTCACCTGGTAAGGCTGCTGGGAACCCTGTAAGCAAGGTACCAGGCCAGTTCTTCCAAGGGGCTTTGTTGGCTTTATAAAGTCAACCTTAGTTCCTTAAAGCTGTCTGTTAATATGAGTTTATGCACGTGTCTCTCAGGTATAATATTCCAGTCAATGCCTCGGTAATATAATCAGTGTTTTTAATTGGTCCTCTTACAAGGAAAGCAGATTCTTTTTTAACTTATTATGCAAATAAACATACTGCCATGAAATATAAAAATAGTCACCGAGAGTTTTTAAATTCTGGAGGGATCAGGTAGAGAGAAAGGTAAATGTTTCAATTCTGCTTATAAAGATAGTCATTTACTAAACTATTGTCAGCTTAAGAGAAAAAGCTTAAAAGACTTTATCAGCAACATTTGAAACAAAAAGCCACAAAATAGTTTACTTAATCCTATGTGACCAATATCTGTTCTGCTGAAATCTAGTTCTTTACTAGTTTAGGAGTAATAAAACAGTGACTATATATGACAAAAGACTTACAAATGACAGTGGCTAAAGATATGATGCAAGCTTACCATAAAAGAGTTGACATAAGGAAATTTGGATATTTCTGTAATACAGAACATTTAGTAACAAAGTTTAACATCATTCCTTCTGACAGTGCTTTCCAAGTAATTATATATCATATAAATAAGCCAAGTTGGCCAAATACTTTCCCCAATGAGAAAAAATTCCTCTGACATGTTCCAGAGGCTCTCTGGAAAATATCAGAGTTAACTAGAGGTAAAAGCATCTTTTTGAATTTGATTTTGGCAAGTTGTCAGAAGAAAGTTTCTTTGGCACTTGTTTAAATAAGATTATAGTTTGCCATGAAGCAATACTTGTCTATTTAACCAGAATGACAACAAAATATCTCAAAGGCAAATGCAGAGGTTATACAGTTGTTAGCAAAGTTTAGCTTTTAGTCCTTTTAATATTAAGATCTCATTTTCTTAAACTCAGACAACTCATTGAGACTTTAAGCATGAGAAACGGCTTTGATAAAACAATTATATAACCCTTTGCAATCTTTCAACATTAAGAGCAGACTAACAGTTTAAGAAAACTTTGTCTTTTTAACTGAAAACAAAATTCTAATTTTGCTGTGTACTTGATATTGAGACTCATTTGCTTTAATTTTACATAGCATGACCATGTCAATTCTTCCAGTTTCTACAATTGTTTTTTACATTTAGAATTCTTCCTCTTTAAATAACAGCTATACTTTAGAACAAAGTTACCTTTTACTTTCAATAAAATGAATTTTCATTTCTTACACTTTCTCTTACCAAAACACACGTCTTTTCTATCATGCAGAGATGTTTTATTATTTCAAGTAGTTTTAATTAGAACTTAAAACCATTGGGAACCTTAATTTTCAGTGAACAGTGAGAAGTAGGCTATTATAAACTGTTACACTAGCATTCATTAGATTGATAAATTTATGAACACATTTTAATTTCTAGAACTGTGTGCTTTACAGCACAATCTCTCACTAAGCCCAAAATATGTCTACTTAGCAAAACTTTAAGGTTTTAGGTTACTACAAAAATTCTCAGGCCGTTTGTAGAACTATACACTGTAACACACTGTAACACACAATTAAGGTGTTCACTCGCCACTCTTATTTAATTTACTTATTCCTAACAACCATGCTCACAAAAGTTTTACCAAACATTAGACAAAGTCAAGCCTGTTTTTAAGCATTTTTTTCTTGAAAGATTTAACAGATAACATCAAGTTAAATGACTTTAGGTAAACTTAGGCAGCTGATAACAATAAGGACATATCCATTTCAGTTCAACTTAAATTAGCAGTAATGCTTAATATCTTTTATTAGAATTTTCTGAAATTTTTAGATGCCCAATTTTTACAAGCACTTGTCTTTAAATCAGTTTTTATTAATACCATCTTGTGGTAGAAAAATATTTTTCATTTACACAGACACACAAACATACAGATTGGGACATAATGACTACAGTTAGTGATACTTTTCAAAGAGCATTTACACAGATAAACTGATACAAAGATTTGAGTTACTGATATCCAATTGCCTTCTTTCCTTTTAGCTTATTTGAATAAAAGTATCTCAGTTTTCAAGAATACACTCTAAGGGCGAGTAGTTTACCTAACTGGGTTAAGGTTTAGATGGCCCCAGACTAACAGGGCCGATGAAGGCTTTGAACTGATAGGGACTGTGTGTGTCCAGGGGGCTGGAAATGAAATGCAAGTACAATTCTAGCACCAGTCATTTAAAGCCAGGCTGTATTTCAGAAGATACCTTTCTTCCATTTCAGGGATTCTAGTTAAAAACCTCCCAATTTTTGAAGATAATGATGAACTCAATAAGTAGAATAGATTTTCAACAAAAAAAATTTAGAAAGCTAGTCCCATATTGTAGAAGTCTATGGGACTTTTGACTATTTTCCTTCCTTGTAGCAAAATATATTTAGCTGCATAACCTTATTATACTGTATACTTCTCTCAGGGGCCAAGACTCTCCATAAGAGAGTTTGTATTGAAGCCAGGCTGGTGTACAGAAGATAAGGCACTTCTTTTGTAGAGTTTAGGGATCGAATTGCTCCAAGTTCTTCAGAATGCATGCCAGAGGCGTGTCTGGCTTTAACCTTGAAGAGGAAGCTCCCATCTGGAAGAGTGAGAAAGACAGGTGTGCAACACCTGGTCTGCCTTTCTCTGTGAGGGCATCCCCTCGCCTTGGAGCCTAGGTGACACTGGTTAATCACCTCCTTTGCCAGGCCTACTGGATTTAACCACTCCTTACCAGCATGGCCTGCACCTTGCCTTGATTCCCCTCATGCCTTCCCACTCAGCAAGAGTTTCCTTGGAGATGTGGATTTAGTGGGACCTTACCAGTGTGCTCCTATTTACACCTTCTGGGAATTTTCCTTGTTTTCTCTGCATGAGCTTTAGTCATTCCTTGAGAGGCCCCTGCCTGTCTGGTAAGTGCAGGGATTGTGTGACCTCTGGCCACCAGAGCCTTGGTCAGAGTCACAAGCCTGTTTCGCTTCCCTGGGGCGGCAGAAAAGAAAATGCCTAGCCCCAGGATGACTGCCTCTCCGGAAGGGAGATCAATAGAATAGAGCCATTTACATGTTGGGCTCAGGGTTCAGTTTGATTACTTCACAGACTTCATTTACATTACACAGAAGAAAGTGGCGCAGGCCTTGGAGGACTGCTTTGAATGGGGAGCAGGGGAACTTTTTCCAAGGCCAGAGATTGTTCAGAGCCTGGCACGGACATTTATAGGGGGGTCTGTACTCTTAAACACCAGTTTCTACCACTGCATGGTAATTATCCTGCTAGTCACTCACTGTAAGAAATCTGATCTGTGAGACAAGAGGTCAGGGGTTATTTGCAATTCTTGTATAGACAGCACCCAAGCTGGAGGTTCACTCAGCGCCATTGGATCAATCAGCCAGAGCCGAGATCCAGGAACCACTGTCTACTAGTCTGGTCTGCCCTTGGAGTCCACAAATTAGGACAGGAAAGTAGGAAATCAGCTCTGCCACTCCCCGACATTACCGTCCATCCGGAGGCGGGGGATCAAGAAGCGGCAGACACTGGGAAACCTTTCACCCGAGACTTAAGACTGGTAGCTGATGCTAATCATCTTTTAAGTGGCTAACGGGTGTCCAGACACATTTTATGAGATAAAAAGTACAACATTTAGTCAGGAATAAAAGCGAAGCATGGATCTCCTACTTTGCGGTGGTGAGTATCCGGTTCCATGAAATTGACAGTCAGGGGCACACATAGAGTGTGTAAAGGAAGTAAAGAGCACCCTTGACTCACCCAGAGGCCAGGGCAGCCTGAAAAAGCAGGCTGGAAGTCAGAGAGACAGAGACACTCCTCATGGGCTGTCGGGGTCTGATTCCACACACACGGACCTTTGAGAAGCCGCTGAAGTGTAGCCTCAGCCTAGACTCTCGGAGTTGCCCATGGCTTTCCTCAGTCCCTTGCATCCAAGGAGCTGCCTCTGAAAGGGAATCCTAGACTCCACTCAGGTGACTTTCCCAGCTCCCAAGGAAGACGGGGGATCCACTGAGGGAGATGCAGGGGAATCTGTCGCTCGAGACTTTGAGATTGGCAGCTGGGCTAGTCCAATTTAAGTAGCTGACGAGCACCCCATGTTGTGTGCTATAGACAGCTTCCTTCTATAAGGACAGTGAAAGCAAAAGGGAGGCTCGGATGCTAATACTTACCTCCAAAGTTATCCCAGACGAGCCCCCAAAGATGATGCCAGGGTTCTTGTTCATGAAGCCAAAGAATGAGCTTCACAAACACTCAAGGTAGTAGAGCAAGGTACAGGCTTTTATTTAGAAATAAAGTGAGAGGACAGAGCTCCTGGCTCATGCCAGGAAGGGACAAGAGAGCCCAGGGTGGTGGGTTGTCTAGGGGATTTATAGGCAGTTGAGGATTTTGGGGAACTGATAAAGGGCTTTGGGTGTGGACTTGTTAAAAGTGGCCTTAGGATGTTTTTCCTTGATGAGATATTAAATCCCTTTTAGCATGCTAAAGTGAGTCTTACACATGATTACAAACAATTAGCATAATAAAAACATGGGCTACTTTCCATTATCTGGGGAGTATCAACTGATCTCACTGAAGAATGACTTTAGAGCTTAATGTTTAACACAGAGTTTTGGTAGGGGGTTTCCATGCATGTAGTTACATTGCTGTGACTGTAAATATCCTGCCTTGCTTTTTCTGGAGGCCCTCACCCTGTCTGTCTAAGCCCATGGTCCATGTCTCAATAGTGGCCACCCTATTCCAGTATGACCATATCTTAACTAATTATGTCTGCAACAACATCATTTCCCATCTGGAAGTATGGGGCGGTTAGGACTTCCACATGTCTTTTGAGATGATAGAACTCAGTATCTACTTAATATTTTCCTCTTGGTATTTTTTCATTTTTATGGTACACAGTATTCTCTTCTGTTTTTCTTCTTATACCTTTTGTTGTCATGGATTTATTATTTGGTCAGTTAGTAATATATGGAATTATTTAGGTTTTCTTGTCATTTACTTTTTATTATGTTTATATCTTGAATTTTCAACTAGATTATAAACTCCTTGGTGAGTAACCATTGGTTAATTATCTTACAGATTGCATACTAAGTAGAGATGAGAAGAATTAACTAATAACTATTCAACTGTTGAATAAATAAGCACCTATGTTTGTTCTATCATGAGATGGACAGTTTTTTTATATATACCCTATTTTCTCCTGTGAATGGTCACAAAAAAGCTCTTTGGTCTTTTTATCCACAATAAACTTTTCCCCCCTTTCTTTCTTGATCTCTTTCATCCCATCTTGCTCATTTCCTGTATCCAGCAGTTACAATGTTTATCTTAAAAAGGATATGAAGCCTTTCATAAGGCATCTGGTTCTAGAGGTTGGTAAACTGTTGCTAATTTTAATCCAAAATAATGTAATTCATAGAATGAATTGATAGCTACTAAGGTCTCAATGGCTATTTAAGTATGGCCAACTCTGAGGGTTAATCACATCATTCCAGTTCTCTGTTCCATGGAAAGAAAATAGTAAGTTTTTGGTTGGCTGCGGGTGCAGGTGGAGGTGATTCAAACAATTGCATCTTTTGTGCTTCTGCAAAGTGGACAAATTGTGGGATTCCTTTAAGATTTTTTAAAATTACCAGTTAAGGCCTTAGAGAAGAATTATTGAGCAAGTTCCTAGTACCGGTAATTTATAGACCTTTACTCACTCCTAAGGAAGGAAGTAATTTTATGTTTATGGTTATGACTCTGAATCCCAGCCCAGCCTAAAGTGTGATTGTCAGTATAGTATAAATACATAGAAACTCCCATAAACATGATAACTGGTGGCTCATTGAATATGGAACATTAAATTTAGTCAGCCCTCCTGTAGTGAATCATTAAAAACTGTGTTTTCTTAAGACCAGGCATTGTGCTGGGTGCTAGGGAAACAAAAATAAAAATTCAGAATCTGCCCCTAAAGAGGTTATGATTGGGAGGGGAGATAGAAATAAAGACATTTACAAATATATTTTGTAGTGTGTTGGCAGAAAGCACAAGGCACAATCGGAACCAGAAAGTAAAGTGCCAAGATGTGCCCAAAACAACTGGGGAAAGCCTAAGAGAAGGGTCACACTTAAAGGATGGTGGAGGCAGATTTTGTGAGAAGGTCGAGGATATGAAACGAGCATCTCCAGAAAGTTGGCAGCAGGTGCAAAGATCCAGAGACAGAGGAATATACGGGCCTGTTTTTTTCCCCCAGGAAAAGGTGTCCTGGTATTGTCTGTCCATTACTATGGCAGTCAGGCAAATACTTCAGTGAGGCTGATGAGAGCATTGGACTGGGGAGACCAAGATCAGGCTTTTTAACTCCACCCACCTATGCCAGTGAGCTTCAATTTCATGATGACCACATTCCTGAAACAGAGAGCACCTGTAATCCTTGGCCGCCAGCTTGCAGATGTGGGTTTAGTGTGTCTGCCACACCCATGTGGGTGAAAGGGTGAGGGAGTGTGATGTTCCAGTGCATATCCATGACCACAACTGAGAAATGACTCTGAGATGCTCTTCTGATGATGAGTTATTAGCATAATTCCTATATATGAAGACTTGTTCTTATTTTTAATGATCTTAATAGATTTTCAACTCTTATGATTATGTAACACTTTATCTTGTGTGTATTTTTCATACTTTGCTGTAGGAAGGATGTGACATACATTTTTAGTCAGTCTCAGTAGAATTGGCCTGTTCTCATAGGTCCACATTATCTAACTTCACTGATTTAATGCTTTTGGCATATATGTTGAGGAGTCAAGAGTCAGTACTCAGATTTTTCAGAAGAATTTTACAATGGCTATAAAAATCTTTCTGTGCCTTTTTGTCCAGAGGGAGTTTGTAAAATACAATGACTAGAAATGAGCAAGCTTTTTGATGTGCTGAATATGCTACTTTATAGCTATTTATTTGTGAACCCAGTCTCTCCTTACATTCATAGTGTTTGTATCCCGGATTATTCAGTGTAGACGGATGTGTGTGGACTGAAGAACACTTTTGCATCTACTATATAATCATCATTAATGTCCCTCAAAGTCTGTATTTTTATTTTATTTTAATTTTTAATTTTTTAATTTTGGTATCAATGTACAATCAGTTGAACAACACTATGGTTACTAGACCCCCTATTATCAAGTCCCGCCCACATACCCCACTACAGTCACTGTCCATCAGTGTAGTAAGATGCTATACAATCATTACTTGTTTTCTTTATAAATACTGCCTGTCCCGTGCCCCCCCCCCCCACCGCTACATTATGTGTGCTAATCATAATACCCCTTTTCCCCCCTTATCCCTCCATTCCCACCCATCCTCCCCAGTCCCTTTTCCTTTGGTAACTGTTAGTCCATACTTGGGTTCTGTGAGTCTGCTGCTGGTTTGTTCCTTCAGTTTTTTCTTTGTTCTTATACTCCACAGATGAGTGAAATCATTTGATACTTGTCTTTCTCCACCTGGCTTATTTCACTGAGCATAATACCCTCTAGTTCCATCCATGTTGTTGCAAATGGTAGGATTTGTTTTCTTATGGCTGAATAATAACCCCATTGTGTATATGTACCACATCTTCTTTATCCATTCATCTACTAATGGACACTTAGGTTGCTTCCATTTCTTGGCTATTGTAAATAGTGCTGTGATAAACATAGGGGTGCATATGTCTTTTTCAAACTGGGCTGCTGCAGTCTTAGGGTAAATTCCTAGGAGTGGGATTCCTGGGTCAAATAGTATTTCTATTTTGAGTTTTTTGAGGAACCTCCATACTGCTTTCCACAATGGTTGAACCAATTTACATTCCCACTAGCAGTGTAGGAGGGTTCCCCTTTCTCCACATCCTCACCAACATTTGTTGTTGTTTGTCTTTTGGATGTTGGCCATCCTAACTGGTGTGAGGTGATATCTCATTGTGGTTTTAATTTGCATTTCTTTGATGATTAGCGATGTGGAGCATCTTTTCATGTGCCTGTTGGCCATCTGAATTTCTTCTTTGGAGAAGTGTCTATTCATGTCCTCTGCCCATTTCTTAATTGGATTATTTGCTTTTTGTTTGTTGAGGTGTGTGAGTTCTTTATATATTTTGGATGTCAACCCCTTATTAGATACGTCATTTATGAATATATTCTCCCATACTGTAGGATGTCTTTTTGTTCTACTGATGGTGTCCTTTGCTGTACAGAAGATTTTTAGTTTGATATAGTCCCACTTGTTCATTTTTGCTTTTGTTTCCCTTGCCCGGGGAGATATGTTCATGAAGAAGTTGCTCATGTTTATGTCCAAGAGATTTTTGCCTGTGTTTTATTCTAATAGTTTTGTGGTTTTATGGTTTCATGACTTACATTCAGGTCTTTGATCCATTTTGAGTTTACTTTTGTGTATGGGGTTAGACAGTAATCCAGTTTCATTCTCTTACATGTAGCTGTCCAGTTTTGCCAACACCAGCTGTTGAAGAGGCTGTCATTTCCCCATTGTAAATCCATGGCTCCTTTATCTTATATTAATTGACCATATATGCTTGGGTTTATATCTGGGCTCTCTATTCTGTTCCACTGGTCTATGGGTCTGTTCTTGTGCCAGTACCAAATTGTCTTGATTACTGTAGCTTTGTAGTATAGCTTGAAGTAAGAGAGCGTAATTCCCCCTGCTTTATTCTTCCTTCTCAGGATTGCTTTGGCTATTCGAGGTCTTTTGTTGTTCCATATGAAATTTAGAATTATTTGCTCTAGTTCATTGAAGAATGCAGTAGGTATTTTGATAGGGATTGCATTGAATCTGTAGATTGCTTTAGGCAGGATGGCCATTTTGACAATATTAATTCTTTCTAGCCAAGAGCCTGGGATGAATTTCCATTTATTAATGTCCTCTTTAATTTCTCTTAAGAGTGTCTTGTAGTTTACAGGGTATAGATCTTTCACTTCCTTGGTTAGTTTATTCCTAGGTATTTTATTCCTTTTGATGCAATTGTGAATGGAATTGTTTTCCTGATTTTCTGCTAGTTCTTCTTTAGTGTATAGGAAAGCAACAGATTTCTGTGCATTAATTTTGTATCCTGCAACTTTGCTGAATTCAGATATTAGTTCTAGTAGTTTTGGAGTGGAGTCTTTAGGGTTTTTTATGTACAATATCATGTCATCTGCAAATAGTGACAATTTGAATTCTCCTTTACCAATCTGGATCCCTTTTGTTTCTTTGTGTTGTCTTATTGCTGTGGCTAGGACCTCCAGAACTATGTTGAATAAAAGAGGGAAGAGTCGGCATCCTTGTCTTGATCAAAGTGTATATTTTTAAAAACAAATCTCTTAATTTCTCAGGTGATGTGCAAAGATGAACCTTCAGGCTGAGTTCTGTGTCTTTGGTAGTTATTTCTGTAATTGTGCCTGTGTAGGTCTTTTTTTCCTGCAGTCAACTCCACACCCACTGGAACCAATTTGGCGTCTGTTTTGAGTCATCATTTTAATGTGTGCTCTGTCAGTCCACCACTTCCCTTGGCAAAAGGAGGAAAACAATAACATGTTGAAATGCTTCTTTTCAAATATAAACCGTAAACCAATCCAGTGAAGAAATTATTTTCAAGTAAATTTCCTTTCCTTATGAAATTTCCATCAGTATTCCCCTCCTCTTTAACTCCAAGTGCATGAGAAGAAAGTGTTAAAAAGGCACTTGGAATGAATATCTGTGTTTGTGGATTTTTAGACCTTGCTTATTAGACCACAAGTAGAGCAGACACCAGCATGCTATTAACACATTGAAATACAACTTCAAACCATATAGCATAACTGCATTGCTGGGAACCCAGCCAGCTCCACAGTACAACATGGCCACATCGGGCATTTGCACACCAAATGTTTGTAATGGATAGCCACAACAGTGTTCTTTTTAAATAGTTGATTTTGTCTAAAGTGAAAAGACATTTTTTTATGCATATGCCACATAGAAAGGAATGCTGGTAATAAATTGATCTGTTGATCCACACCTGTAAATATATATTGTAACATCATCTTTAAAACAAGGGATAATTGTATACTAAATGAGTACCATGTCAGATTCCTCTGCCTCATTTCATATTTTTAGGTATTTGGTACTTAAAACGTTTACTGTTTACAAAACTTTAAAAATTAGAGTGCCTTCTCTTTTTTACTTTGGTAGTATTTGAAAATCAGTGCCTTTACCGACCTTGTTTTTTATAAAGAGGAGAATGAGAGTCTATAAAGTAAACTCTGATCAAGTCTTCAAAGACAGGTTGAAGTTCTTAAAAACATTATTGGAAATAAAATTTGGTCCTGAAGGATAATATGAATAATCTTATAGATACATCCAATTTATATCTAATTATAACAAACACTTTAAATCAGAAAGCAAGTAATTTGGCAGAACCACTGAGAAATTGCTATCTAGAATCTTTATCTTTTAAGTTTCTAAAAATGTTTATATTTTAGGTCTTCATTAATGCATGTATATCTCAAAGTAAGTAGCTGTTTTAGGATTGAAAGTGCTCAGTGGAAGATTTTTAATTCATATTGGTTAAATTTCAAGTTTCATTAATAGTATAAATTCCAATTGATTAAAATGTTTTGTTATGCTGTAAGTTGAGGGAATTTGCTTATTTTGAATTTCTTTAGCAACATGGGTAATCACAGAAAATTTCATATTGCAGTGTTATATTATTTGAAAGGGCTTTTATCATTATTATTATTACAATCTATTACTTTCTACATCTAGCAGTGGGATATTAGGTCATTTCATCCCTTCTGAGCTAGTACTGGATTGTTCCTTTCCATGTATTTTCCAGGGCTTCGGCCAGTCTCTTAATCCTTCATACTAGAGATTCCCGGGATTTTCATTGCTGGCAATAGGTTTAGCTCCAGGAAAAATGGCTTTTGCTGCCAAGGAGTTAAGTGATTCAAGGGCTGTGCTTCCACCACTGTTTTGTAGTTTCCTGACATTCATCCCAGATTTTTCTTTGCTTATTTTCTTGGCTATCCTTAGCTATGCATATTGTATTGGAAGTTTTATACTGTGCAAATTGTGTGTGAGCTATTTTATTTTTTGGTTGGCAAAAATCTCCCCTGAAAACTTAATGATATTTAATGCATGTAAATGAACTAATCAGTAGGATTAAAGATAAGTCTTATATCTGGAGTTGTGTTTTTTTGAATAGAATTTTTTGATGTTTCTAACAGTAAGGATTGTTAGAACAAAAAGAACCAATGACTCCCATATTGCTAATCCAGTGGGCATTTTCTGTTTTATTTGTCCTCTTAATTGTGTTTGACACCCTTAACCACTCCTTCCTCAAAATATTCTCTTCTTCTTGGTTTATCTTTTTTTTTCCACTCCTTAAAATTCTGTGAAGGTTTATCTTTGTCTATGTGGATTTAAAGTGATCTTGATACTATTAATTGTTGACATTTCTCAGGGTCACTCCTAGGCCCTCTTCTCTTCTTTCTACTACTTCCATAGGTGATCTCAGCCACTCCCTCCTCTTTACAGGTAATTCCCAAACATACATTTCCAGACTAGACCTATACCAACACCTCCGAGATCTTTTCATCCAATCAGATCCTTGATATCATCATTTGTGTTTCTCAGTCATCTCCAACTCAAAACGGAAATCTTGCCGTTTCCCACCCCTCCCTGATCCTCTTTCCTGTTCTCTGACTCAGTGAATGACATCACCTTTTATGTAGGTCAGAAACCTGGGAGTCGTTTTTGATGTTTCCTTTCCCTCACCTCCTAAAAGCCAACTCATTACCAAGTCTTGTCAATCAGTCCCAAATCTATCCACTTCTCTCCTTTACCTAGTGTCTAGCCAATGGGTTTCAGCCCTGGGCAAGTTCGCTATGGATTTAATGTGACCAAAGAAATTGACAGCAAAACGTTCTTTGGGGTGAAAGGGTTTATTCCCCGGCTTGTTCTCCAGGCAGTAGGTCAAGCACTAGCATCTCTGCCTCTGCCCAGAGCACTGGGCCGAGCTCTCTATATAGCACAATAATAGCTTATTGCCTAAAAGTGTTTAAGCGGTAGCCTAGCAACAGTCCAGTTACATCATTAGGTGGTTTAAGTTCAGTGAGGATCCTGGCCATAGGAACCCCAACTTCCCCACACTCCACCCCTCCAGGAGTCTCACCTTATAATCTACACGCTTTCAATCTTCCACAACGGTCCCTGTGCAAAAAAGCTGGAGCACTGTAACAAGATTACACAATAGCAACAGAGGATAACAACAACTTAGAGATAATAACAAAAATTAAGATACAGGAAGATTTTGATTCAGGTAACAAAAATTATAATAATCCTCAAGCCAGAGGAAGTTCCCAATCTACAAGGACTTTAGGGGCAATAAGACACATGTTTTAATGACACCAACATAGGCAAATCTTGTCCATCATGTAGGATGCATGCAAGAGAGTGGTCCTGTGATAGGACTGTAGCAGGAAGGGGGTCCCTTCCAGGTCTAGTATACCATACTTTTACTCCTTTCCCCGTGGGGGTTGCTGAAGGGTCTATATATAGTGCTACTGGAGGTGCATGCACTGGCCATAATGATAAAACAAAACTCCCCAGTAAGATGCTCCTACCTTCTAGCCATTCAGGATATACTACTGTGACTTTTAGTGGCCACTCTGCAGTTATTCCAGGAATACACAGGAGGCCAGCTTCTAGGCCTTGCCCCCAAGGTGCCAGGAGAGCCAGCCATCATTTGTCCATGTGTTGAAAGGTCCAAGGCCACGTCCACTCAGTGGAGTCTCCAGGGTTCAGTGCAGTTGGTGCTGGCAGCAAGGTGTTATTCTGGTGGCCGAACCTCAGCTTCAGTGATTCTTCCTTGGTTTGTACTTGCAGTTGTATAGGGGAGGCAGCCATATGTGTTAACATGTCTACGGGGCTCAGGGCTCCCTTTCGGGGTCTCTCGTTCAAACGCCATAGCATCTGTAAGCGGACTGACCATCCCCGCAGACTATTGGTATCTGACTTTAGTCTGGATTTTATCAAGCCTTTGTGCCTCTCTATCATGCCTGCTGCAGTAGGATTGTATGGCACATGAAACTTCCATTTGATTCCCAGCTGTCGCACCCATTCTTGCAGTGTATGTCCAGTAAAATGGGTGCCCTGATCACTCTCAATTACCTGTGGTCGGCCATAGGCAGCAAAGAGATGCTCCAGGCCTCTTTTGGTCGTCTGCTGTTCTGCACAACAGGTAGGAAAAGCAACCAGAAGTCTAGTAGCTGTGTCCACACTAATCATAGCATACCAATATCCTTCTGACACAGGTAGAGGCCCAATATAGTCTATCTGCCACCTGACGAGGGGTATAGGCCCCATAGCTATTGTCCCATGTTGCTGTGGAACTCGGTGTAAGTCCCTTTTGGAGCACACAACACACTCCTGCTGGGCTCTACTAACATCTTCAATGGTCAAAAGCAAGCCTCACCGACGGGCTACAGCCCACATTGTCTTTTGCCCCGCATGCAACAAATGCTGATGTAACCATTGGGGTACATCAGAGGCAGGCTTTCCTTCTAACCAACGTTATCTGGGCCAATTTATCTGCTTCATCATTTCCTGGGGGTGCCAGTGGCAAATGACCTGTCACATGGTATACTGTAATTTAGTCTGACCACAGGCCCATAAGTCTTGCCACAATTCTTGCCCCAAAAGGGGTCGGTGACCAACCAGCTAGTTGGCATGGTACCAGGTAGGTAGTCACAGGGTCAAGCCCCGATAGACAGCCCAGCTGTCAGTGCAGACAACTATAGGGGACAGCTCCTGGCTCATCACAAGCCACACGGCCCACAACTCTACCCATTGGCTGCTCTTCCCCTCACCATCTTCCATCCATATTATCTCAGTCTTAGGATGGACAGCTGTGGCCCTCCATTTTGAGGGCTGCCTGTGGCTGGAGCCATCTGTGTACCATGCATCTTCGGGTATAGGGGCTCTTCCCTCCCGATAGGGACTCTCTGCTACTAATGGTTCAAAAGCAAGTTTTTCCTGCTTTTCACTAGTATATGTCACCAGCCCCAATAAGCGTTGGAGTTCTTCACTCAAGGGGCTACTAGAGAGGGCACTACGCTGCTGTAGGTAAGCAAACCACTTGGCTAGTGTGGGTGTTTGTTCCACACCTCTCCTCGGCTTTTGGGTTCAATCTCGTACCCACCCCATGATGGGATAGGTGGTTATTACCATGATCAGGGCCATTCCAGTGATGGGTTCTGTAGCCAGTAAGGTGTGATACATGGCAGCCAGTTGTTTATATATCAAAGTGTATCGTACCTCTGCCCTTTTCCAGAGTTGTGACCAGAATCCAACGGGTTGGCGAGTTCGTTCAAGCCGCTGCCAGAGACCCCAACCATAACTGTCTTCAGTCACATGAACATCCAGCTCACAGAACCTTGATGGGTCTATCACACTCAATGCCTGTATGGCCTTAACTGCCCGTTTTGCTGTAGTAAAGGCAGATGCACATGTCTTATCCCAGTCCCACCTGGCGCCCTTTCGTACCAGCTGGTATAAGGGCTTCAGAATTTGTGCCAAGTGTGGGATAAACACTTCAGTAGCCTAGAAAACCCAGAAACTCCTGTAGCAATGGTACAGTTGTGGGAGTGGGAAAGGCCTGGACTTTATCTATAACTGCTGCTGGTATAACTTTGATCTTACGTGACCAGACGACCCCCAAGAATTTGACAGACAAACCAGGTCCCTGAACTTTGGTACTGTTCACAGCCCATCCTTTCTCCTGTAAATGTTGTAGCACTCTAGGTGCTGCTCCTTCTAGATCTGAAAGAGAATTGGATGTGAGCATGATATCAATGTTAATGGTACAGCCCCACCATTGGCGGTTTCTCTCATGTAGCCAAGTCCTGGGTTACAAGTCCATGACATATGATGGGGCTGTGGAGGTATCCCTGTGGAAGGACAATGAAAGTCCATTGCCATCCTTCCCATGTGAAGGCAAACTATTCCAGACTTTCCTGCTCAATGTCAATGGGAAAGAAGGCATTAGCAAGATCTACCACATAATGGTATGTTTCTAGTTCATGGGTGAGGGTTTCCATCAAGCCTGCAATAGAGGAGACAGCAGCATGCATAGCGGGTATGACCTTATTCATTTCTCTGCAATCCACACTCATACACCAAGAGCCATCTGGCAGTTTTACTGGCCACACTGGGGAATTGAAAGGACTATGGGTGGGCTTTATAATACCCACCTTTTCCAGCTTCTGGAGAGGTTCTCCAATCTCTTTATGCCCCCCCAGGCAGTTTGTATTGTTTGGTATTAGTCACCTGCCGAGGCACAGGCAAAGCTACAGGCGGGTGCCTAGCATGTCCCCTCTGAACTGCCTTCACCACACATACTCTCAGTCTGAACTCATCTGCAGTGGTCTGCAACCATAGACCCTGCAGGATATCAATCCCCAAAATATACTCAGGGATAGGAGATTATATACACAGTATACTCTTGTGGGTAGACCCCCTATTCCCATAGGGATTTTGGCTTTTGTCACTCTGAAAGCCTTATTCCCATATCCATCTGTAATAGTGGGGGTCCCGGGGAACCGTTCAGCGTTACCATGAATCTGAACATTCAGCGCCAGTGTCCAGCAGAGCCAGGACATGTTGTATGTTCACTGGGGACCAATGGATTGCTATTTCAACATGTGGCCTCTGGTTTCCCCCTGGCCCCTCAGGGCAAATACCTTGACCTTCCTCTCAGTAAAACCACATTCCCCAATCATCTTCCTGTGTGGGCTCAATTGAGGTTGGCTTGCTTTCCAGCAGGAAGTCTTACAAACACAGAGGCTGGATTCGTGGCTCTGTCTCTGACCTCTGCCTCTTTGGTCTCAATGGCTGGAACTGCTGCTCTGGTTTCAGTTGTTGCCATAGCCCTAGTACGATCCTATTTGACTTTCCATCTAATTTCCTTTCATCTCTTCCTGCCTGTATTAAATCAACCCTCATCTGAGTCCTCATAACCTTCATGGGGCCCTTTAAATTCTTCTTGTGAGTAGCAGATCTTATTTCTTTCTGGGTTCTCATTGCTTCAGCCTCTCTGAAGTCTGGTACTGTACATATCACCTCCTCATGGGATGCCCTAAGTGAGGGTAAAGAATGGCCACTAGAGACCCAAAGAGGGATGTGAGAGCCATTTGAAGCACAGTATTTCTCATCCCAGGAGTGAAAATCTCTTCATCTGGGCCATAATTCTTTGGACTATAGATGGGATGTCTTATGCTCTGGTAACATCTGTTGGAGCTCAGCATATGTCTGCTATTTAACCAGAGAGGATGGTAGATCACCTGGATTGGGCCACACAGCATGAAGTGAAGGCATAAGCCCGTCGAGGAGTGAATGACTCCCTGGTATCTGATGTGCATTTTGTAATTGCTGCCTCAATGTAGGCTGCACTGTGAGGGAAGCCAGCTTTCCCATCTCTGATCCTGATAGAACAATTCCATCCACCCCTAAGTCCAGCACACGCAGTAGCGAAGCTGATACTGACTCCGAGGCCTTCTGCCTAAACCGGGAGCCCAAATCCACCAGCTCAGCCTGAGTATAGGGGCCGACCATAGAGTGCTCCACGACCTCGGAGGGCGCTACTCCTCTCCTTGGGGAACTTACAGCTTCTGGGTCTTTATTTTCTTTACACCCACTGGGTGGGCTTTCAGTACAGGAGGGGCCAGTGCCTCCGGCAGCACCCCTTCATCCTTCCCCAACTCCTCCATTCCTGGGGCTGATGGCACCTTTCTCTCCCCTCCCAAGTGCCTCCTCTGCTACAACCTTTAACTTTTTTTTTTATTAACATATTATTGGTATACACTCTTATGAAGGGTTCACATGAAAAAACAATGTGGTTGCTACATTTACCATATTATCAAGTCCCACCCATACCCCAATGCACTCACTGTCCATTAGTGTAGTAAGATGCCACAGATTTACTGTTTGCCTTCTCTGTGTTACACTGTTTTCCCCGTGATACCCCACACCATGTGTACTAAACATAATACCCCTCAGTCCCGTTCTCCCACCCTCACCACCCGCACGCCCTCCCACACACCTCCATTTTGGTAACCACTAGCCCCTTCTTGGAGTCTCTGAGTCTGCTACTATTTTGTTCCTTCAGTTTTGCTTCGTTGTTATACTCCACAAATGAGGGAAATCATTCAGCACTTTTCCTTCTCCGCCTGGCTTATTTCACTGAGCATAATATCTTCCAGCTCCAAGCATGTTGTTGCAAATGGTAGGATTTGTTTCTTATGGCTGAATAGTATTCCATTGTATTTATGTACCGCATCTTCTTTATCCATTCATCTACTGATGGACACTTAGGTTGCTTCCATATCTTGGCTATTGTAAATAGTACTACAATAAACATAGGGGTGCATATGTCTTATTGAGTCTAAGAACTTGTATTCTTTGGGTAAATTCCAAGGACTGGGATTCCCGGGTCAAATGGTATTTCTATTTTTAGTTTTTTGAGTAACCTCCATATTGCTTTCCACAATGGTTGAACTAGCTTACATTCCCATCAGCAGTGTAGGAGGTTTCCCCTTTCTCTGCATCCTTGCCAGCATTTGTTGTTCTTAGTCTTTTGGATGCTGGCCATCCTTACTGGTGTGAGGTTATATCTCATTGTAGTTTTAATTTGCATTTCCCTGATGATTAGTGATATGGTGCATCTTTTCATGTGTCTGTTGGCCATCTGCATTTCTTCTTTGGAGAATTGTCTCTTCATATCCTCTGCCCATTTTTTAATCGGGTTATTTGATTTTTGGGTGTTGAGGCATGTAAGTTCTTTATATATTTTGGATGTCAACCCCTTGTCGGATATGTCATTTACAAATATATTCTCCCATACTGTAGGATGCCTTTTTGTTCTGTTGATGGTGTCCTTTGCCATGCAGAAACTTTTTAGTTTGATGTAGTCCTATGAGTTCATTTTTGCTTTTGTTTCCCTTGCTCGAGGATATGCGTTCAGGAGGAAGTTGCTCATGCTTATATTCAGGAGATTTTTGCCTATGTTGTCTTCTAAGAGTTTTATGGTTTCATGACTTACATTCAGGTCCTTGATCTATTTCGAGTTTGCTTTTGTGTATGGTGTTAAACAATAATCCAGTTTCATTCTCTTGCATGTAGCTGTCCAGTTTTGCCTACACCAGCTGTTGAAGAGGCTGTCATTTCTCCATTATATGTCCATGGCACCTTTATCATATATTAATTGACCATATATGTTTGGGTTTATATCAGGGCTCTCTAGTCTGTTCCATTGGTCTATGGGTCTGTTCATTTGCCACAACCAAATTGTCCTGATTACTGTGGCCTTGTAGTAGAACTTGAAGTTTGGTAGTATAATTCCCCCCAGGTTTATTATTCCTTCTCAGGATTGCTTTGGATATTCAGGGTCTTTTGTGGTTTCATGTGAATTTTGGAACGAATTTCTCCAATTCGTTGAAGAATGCTGTTGGTATTTTGATAGGAATTGCAATGATTTTATAGATTGCTTTAGGCAGGATAGCCATTTTGACAATATTAATTCTTCCTATGCATGAGCATGGGATGTGTTTCCATTTATTGGTGTCTTCTTTAAGTTCTCTCATGAGTGTCTTGTAGTTTTAAGAGTATAAGTCTTTCACTTCCTTGGTTAGGTTTATTCCTAGGTATTTTATTCTTTTTGATGCAGCTGTGAATAGAATTGTTTTTCTGATTTCTCTTTCTGCTATTTCATAGTTAGTGTATAGGAATGCCACAGATTTCTGCATGTTAATTTTTTATCTTGCAACTTTGCTGAATTCAGATATTAGATCTAGTAACTTTTGGAGTGAATTCTTTAGAGATTTTTTTGTACAGCATCATGTCATGTGCAAACAGGGACAGTTTAACTTCTTCCTTGCCAATCTGGATGCCTTTTATTTCTTTGTGTTGTCTGATTACCGTGGCTAGGATCTCCAGTACTATGTTGAATAGAAGGCGTGGGAGAGTGGGCATCCTTGTCTTATTCCTGATCTTAAAGGAAAAGCATTCAGTTTCTCATTGTTAAGTATAATGTTGGCTGTGGGTCTGTCATATATGGCCTTTATTATGTTGAGGTACTTTCCCTCTATACCCATTTTGTTGAGAGTTTTTGTCATGAATGGATGTTGAATTTTGTTGAATGCTTTTTCAGCTTCTACGGAGATGATCATGTGATTTTTGCCCTCCTTTTTGTTGATGTGGTGGATTATGTTGATGGATTTTCGAATGTTGTACCATCCTTGCATGCCTGGAGTAAATCTTACTTCATCATGTTGGATGATCTTTTTGATGTATTTTTTAATTCGGTTTGCTAATATTTTGTTGAGTATTTTTGCATCTATGTTCATCAGGGATATTGTTCTGTAATTTTCTTTTTTTGTGGGGTCTTTGCCCGGTTTTGGTATTAAAGTGATGCTGGCCTCTTAGAATGAGTTTGGACGTATTCCCTCTTCTTCTACTTTTTGGAAAACATTAAGGAGGATGTTTGATACAATTCAGCGGTGAAGCCATCTGGTCCAGTCGTTTTGTTCTTAGGTAGGTTTTTGATTAGCAGTTCAATTTTATTGCTGGTAATTGGTCTGTTCAGATTTTCTATTTCTCTCTGGGTCAGCCTTGGAAGGTTGTATTTTTCTGGAAAGTTGTCCATTTCTTCCAGGTTTTCCAGTTTGTTATCATATAATTTTTCATAGTATTCTCTAATAATTGTTTGTATTCATGTGCTGTTCATAATGATTTTTCCTCTCATTTCTGATTCTGTTTATGTGAGTAGACTCTCTGTTTTTCTTGATAAGTCTGGCTAGGGGTTTATCTATTTTGTTTATTTTCTCAAAGAACCAGCTCTTGCTTTCATAGATTCTGTCATTTTATTCTTCTCCATTTCATTCATTTCTGATCTAATTTTTGTTATGTCCCTCCTTCTACTGACTTTGGGCCTCATTTGTCCTTCTTTTTCTAGTTTCTTTAATTGTGAGTTTAGACTGCACATATGGGATTGTTCATCTTTCCTGAGGTAGGCCTGTGTTGCAATTTATTTTCCTCTTAGCTCGGCCTTCACTGTGTCCCACAGATATTGCCGTGTTGAATTATTGTTGTTATTAGTCTTCATATATTGCTTCATCTGTGTTTTTATTTGGTCATTGATCCATTGGTTATTTAGGAGCTCCATATTTTTGTGGGATTTTTCATTTTCTTTGCGTAATTCATTTCTATTTTCATACCTTTGTGGTCTGAGAAACTGGTTGGTACAATTTCAGTCTTTTTGAATTTACTGAGGATGTTTTTTTGGCGTAGGGTATGATCTATTCTTGAAAATGTTCCATGTGCACTTGAGAAGAATGTGTATTCTGCTGCTTTTTGGTGTAGAGTTCTGTAGATGTCTGTTAGGTCCATCTGTTCTAATGTGTTGTTCAGTGCCTCTGTCTCATTACTTATTTTCTGTCTGGTTGATGTGTCCTTAAGAGGCAGTGGTGTGTTGAAGTCTCCTAGAATGAATGCGTTGCATTCTAGTTCCCCTTTTAATTCTATTAGTATTTGTTTCACATGTGTAGGTTCTCCTGTGTTGGGCGCATAGATATTTATAATGGTTATATCTTCTTGCTGGATTGACCCTTTTATCGTTATGTAATGTCTTTCTTTGTTTTGAAGTCTATTGTGTCCGATAGAAGTACTGCAACTCCTGCTTTTTCTCCATATTAGTTGCATGAAATATCTTTTTCCATCCTTTCACTTTTAGTCTGTGTATGTCTTTGGGTTGAAAGTGAGTCTCTTGTGGGCAGCATATAGATGGGTTTTTTTAATCCATTCAGGGACTCTATGACTTTTGATTGGTGCATTCAGTCCATTTACATTTAGAGTGATTATCGATAGGTATGTATTTACTGGCATTGCAGGCTTTAGATTCGTCATTACCAAGAGTTCAAGGTTAATTTTCTTACTTTCTAAGAATCTAAACTCACTTAATATGCTTTTACAAACACAATCTTAAAGTTCTTTTTGTTTTCCTTTCTCCTTTTTCTTCCTCCTCCATTCTTTATATATTAGGTACCATATTCTGTACTCTTTGTTTATCCCTTGATTCACTTTGGAGATAGTTATTTTAATTTTTGCATTTGCTTCGTAACTAGGTGTTCTACTTTCTTTACCAGGGTTTCTTTTTTTTTTACTTCTGGTGACAGCTATTAAACCTTAGGAACACTTCCATCTACAGCAGTCCCTCCAAAATACATTGTAGACACGGTTTGTGGCAGGAAATTCTCTCAGCTGTTGCTTATCTGGAAATTGTTTAATCCCTCCTTCAAATTTAAATGATAATCTTGCCTGATACAGTATTCTTGGTTCGAGGCCCTTCTGCTTCATTGCATTAAATATACCATGTCACTCCCTTCTGGCCTGTAAAGTTTCTGCTGAGAAGTCTGATGATAGCCTGATGGGCTTTCCTTTGTATGTGATCTTATTTCTCTGTGTAGCTTCTTTTAATAGTCTGTCCTTATCCTTGATATTTGACATTTTAATTACTATTGTCTTGGTGTTGTCTTCCTTGGGTCCCTTGTGTTGGGAGATCTGTGCACCTCCATGGCCTGAGGGACTATCTCCTTCCCCAGATTGTGGAAGTTTTCAGCAATTATCTCCTCAGAGACACTTTCTATCCCTTTTTCTCTCTTCTTCTTCTTCTGGTACCCCTAAAATGTGAATATTATTCCATTTGGATTGGTCACACAGTTCTCTCAATATTCTTTCATTCTTAGAGATTCTGTTTTCTCTCTGTGCCTCAGCTTCTTTGTATTCCTCTTCTCTCATTTCTATTTCATTTATCGTCTCCTCCACCGTATCCAATCTGCTTTTAATACCCTCCATTGTGCTCCTCAATGATTGGATCTGTGACCTGAATTCATTCCTGGGTTCTTGAATATCTTTCCGTATCTCCATTAGCATGTTAATGATTTTTATTTTGAAGTCCCTTTCAGGGAGAGTCATGAGGTCCATATCATTTAAATCTTTCTCAGGAGTTGTATTAATAATTTTACTCTCAACCAGGTTCCTTTGGTGTTTCATATTTGTGCATGGTGCCCTCTAGTGCCCTGAAGCTCTATTCTGTGGAGCTGCTGAGCCCTGAAGCAATGTTGGGGGTCACAGGGGAGTGGTATTAGTGCCTGTGAGGAGGAAAGAGCTGTTTCCCACTTCCCTGCTCCTATTCCTCTCTCCACTTCCTGAACCAGTGGGCCAAGCACACAGGTATAAACCTCTATGCTTTGCGTTTGTAGTTGCTGTAGACAGATCTTCCCTCTCGCTGGCATAATGCCAGGGTAGGGTTTGCGGGTTTGCTAGCCAGCTGGGGCTGGCCGGGAGTAATGCGCAGTTGGCTTCATATGACGGAGGGTGTCCTTGCGGTTATGTAGCCGTCCATGGAGCTGGAGCACCTGAAGATCATCTAAGGAGGAAAATTTCTTTTCCTCCTTTAATATGAGAGTATATTGCAAAGCTCCCAACCTGCTGGGCAGAGTGCACACGGACAATTTTGTACACCTGTCCTTTCTCCTGAGCAGCAAGTTCTGTGCAATCCTTGCCCCTTTAGCAGCCCTCTTGGTAAGGGCTTCCTTGTTAGGAAGTCTTTCAGACTGCCCACCTTTTTTTTGTCCCAGAGCAGCCGGATATGGATCCCTGCTTTCCACAAGCAGCTGGAATCTCTGTCTCACCAGGAATTCTGCCTCTCTTAGCTTTCCAACTCCGTAGTCACGAGAGTATCATGGAAGCACCATGAAATGTAGGTTTGTGCTCCCAGAGCAGATCTCCAGAATTAGGTATTCAGTAGTCCCAGGCCTCCACTCCCTCCCTGCTCCATTTCTCTTCTTCCCCCCCGTGAGCTGGCTTGGGAGAAGGGCTTTGGTCCCACTGGGCCACAGTTTTGATTCATTACCCTGTTCTGTGAGGTCTGCTCTTTTCTCCAGGTGTATGCAGTCTGGCACAGTCCTCTTTTTTTTGCTCTTTCAGAATTAGTTGTATTAATTATATTTTTGTATTATAAGGTGTTTTAGTTAGGAGGAAGCCTGTGTCTCACCTCTCACACTGCCATCTTTAATCAAATTGCAACCTTTACCTTTTCTACTGTGCCTCGCAGCAATACTAGCTCAGTCTTCAGAAGGTCTCTTACCTTCATCTCAATACTTCGCAGCTGACGTTCTCATGCCACCCCCCCCCCCCCCCCCCCCCCCCCCCCCCCCCCCCCCCCCCCCCCCCCCCCCCCCCCCGCCTGTGCTTCCGTCAGGAGTTCGTCTTTTTCCTTGATTGCCTCTTTCTCCTTCAGAGCACCTGGCAGCACTGCCATCTCATTTTGTAAGGAATTTTTTACCTCTTCAGTGGCACCTTGCTGCCGGCATTCTCATGCTACCTCCTCCTCTCTTATCAGTGCCGTTTCCTTCTTCAGGGAATCCACAGAAGTTTTCAGCTCGCATTCTTGTGCCGCCATATCTTGGGTCTCTTCTTTAGAGTTTTTAATATTGTGAGAAGCAACCAACCCAGTCCCCGCTGCCCTCACAGGTACTCTGTTTCTCAAAAGACCTATTTAGTATACCATGGGCCTCCGCTACAGCCTCAGGTGTCACCTCCACTTGCCTCCAGTCCTGGGGTGGGGCCCAGTCCTCTGGGAGACAAGCCACCTCAGACCACATACCCACTGGGGGACAATCCACTGTCCCCCCATTCACAGGGGCAGCCCACTGAAGCACCCCTCCCATAAAGGCAGCCCATCTTTTTCCTTGGTCAACAATGAACCCTGCCAACTTTCGCCACTTGTCTTGCCAATGGGTTTCAGCCCCAGGCAAGTTTGCTATGGATTCAATGTGACCAAAGAAATTGACAGGAAAACGTTCATTTGGGTGAAAGGGTTTATTACCCTGCTTTTTTATTATCAGAGCTCTAGCATCTCTGCTCTGGCTAGAGCACTGGGCTGAGCTTTTTATATAGTGCAATAATAGCTTATTGCCTAAAGGTGTGGAAGCAGTAGCCTAGCAACAGGCCAGTTACATCATCAGGTGTTTTATGTTCAGTGAGGATCCTGGCCTTAGGACCCCCAACCTCCCCACATTGCCAAAAGGAGAAATTTGAATTGTAAAATTAAAATGAATATTTTTTAGGTAGTATTCTATTTTCTGGATAGGTTTAGTTGGAAAGACAGAATTAATGCTTCTTTCTCTTTAATATTTTAATTTTTAGAGAAGGAGATAGGTGTCCTTCTTACCTCCAGTAGTAACTAATGTATTTTTGTTTTTGTGTTTTGTTTTATTATAAACTCCTGGTTCTATGTGTTTCAGTCACTTGCAGTGTAACTATTGTTTTTGATTGCTGATTGTGCCATCTTTGGCTAATGGATAGACCTCTTATTTTGTCTCTTTGTCCTTTTAATAGGTCCACCTGTGTCTCCAATAGTTTCTTTGCTTCCTGGGTCTTAGGACAGTAGGATATTTCAAAATCATCTTGTACATATCCTATGTTGAACCTAGGAATAACCATTCTTCCAACAATCTCTGGTTTCTTTTAGTGGCTATGGTATTTAGAAATGACAGTCTGGTTGGTAAATGATAGGGGTGCCAGTTGTTAAGGAGCTTTTTATTTCTTTTAGATGTCTTCAGTGGACAATGCTAGGAAAATGTAAATTCTTGAAAAGGGAAAAGATAATTCATATTGTTGGTTCTGATTCAGATTTAAGATTATTTAACATGAATTCTGATTTCATTCCTTGAACAGAATGAGTATATTTTTTCTCATTCTATTTATACGTTGTGGTGTATGTGTATGTGTGTTTATGGGTATACATATATATAGTTTCAAAATAATATTACTAAGTCTCAGTAATGAAGTTTAGGATTTTTTGTCTCTCTGTCACTAGAATATATCTCACTGAGTATGTATGATCAAATTCTACATTTAAAACATTTTTTATTGAAGTATTGTTGATATACAATCTTATGTTGGTTTCAAATGTACAACACAGTGGTTCAATAATTACCCATATTATTAAATCCTCACCTCTCTAGTGCAGTTATTATCTGTCAACATAGAAAAATGTTACAGAATCATTGACTACATTTTCCATGTTGTACTACCATCCTCATGACCGACTTACATGATGATTGTGAATTATTGTGCCCCTTTATCCCCTACCCCCTCCACCTGTCCCAGGGCCTCCCCCTTGGAACCACTAGTCACTTTTGTGTCTATCGCTATTTTGTTCCTTCTGTTTTGCTTTGTTTTTATAGTCCACAAATAAGTGAAATCATATGATATTTTATTTTCTCTGTCTGGCTTATTTCACTGAGCATGATACCCTCTGGATTTATCCATGTTGTTGCCAATGGGAGGATTTCTTTTCTTTTTATAACTGATTAATATTCCATTGTGTACATGTACCCTATTTTCTTTATCCATTCATGTATTGTTGGAGACTTAAGTTGCTTCCATATCTTGGCTACTGCAGATAATGCAGCAATAAACATAGGGGTGCATGTATCTTCTCAAGTCAGGGATTTTGTTTTCTTTGGGTAAGTTCCTAGAAGTGGAATTAATGGAATCTAATGGTATTTCTATTTTTAGTTTTTTGAGGAAACTCGATACAGCTTTCCACATCAGTTGCACCAATTTACATTTCCACCAATACTGTAAGAGGAATCCCATTTGTCCGCATCTTCGCCAACATTTGTTATTTCTTATCTTTTGGATAGTGGCCATTCTAACTGGTGTAAGATGATAATGTCATTGTGGTTTTCATTTGCATTTCCCTGATGATTAGTAACGTTCCATCCCTTCACTTTTAGTCTGTGTATGTCTTCACATCTGAAATGAGTCTCTTGTAGGCAGCATATAGATGGGTTTTGTTTCTTTGATCCATTTCTGATACTTTGTGTCTTTTGATTGGTACATTCATCCCACTTATATTAAGGTAATTATTGGTAGGTATGAACTTGCTGCCATTTTATTGTCTTATGGTTGTTTTTATAGCTCCTTTCTATTCCTTTTTTCCTCTCTTACACTCTTCACTTGTTTTTGATGGTTTTCTTTAGTGTTGTGTTTAGATTTCTTTTTTATTGACTTATTTTTTGTGTATCTATAGTAGACTTTAGTTTTGTGGTTACTAAAGGTTCAAGTATAGCTTCCCTACTATATAACAGTCTATATTAAGTTGATGATTGCTCTAATTAAAGCACAGTCTAAGAGTACTTTTTCCCCCTTCCTTTTCCTCCTCCACACTTATGTATTAAATGTTATAATCTGTACTTTTTGTGTATTCCTTGCTGATTTTGTGTGTAGTTGATTTTGCTTCTTTTAATTTCATACTTGCTTGGTAATTAATTGGTCTACTACCTTTACTGTGGGTTTATTTTCACTGGCAAAAGCTATTTAGCCTTAGGAACATTTCTATCTACAGCAGTCCCTTTAATGTATCTTGTAAGGCTTGCTTAGTGGCAGTGAATTCTGTCAGCCTTTATTTATCTGGAAATTGTTTAATACCTGCTTAAAATTTAAATTATAATCTTGCCAGGTAGAGGATTCTTGGTTTAAGGGCCTTCTATTTCAGTACATTAAATATTTCATGCCACTCCCTTCTGGCCTATAAAGTTTCTGCTGAAAAGTCTGCTGGTAGCCTGATGGGTTTCCTTTATAAGTAATCTTTTTTTCTCTCTGGCTTCTTTCAGTACTCTCTCCTTATCCTTGATCTTTGTCATTTTAATTTTTATATGTCTTTGTGTTGTCTTCTTGGGGTTCCTTTTGTTAGGGGCTCTCTGTGCTTCCATGACCTGAGTGTCTTATTTCCTTCCCCAGATTGGGGAAGTTTTCTACAAGTATTTCTTCAAAGAGGCTTTCTATCCCTTTGTCTCTCTCTTCTCCTTCTGGTGCCTCTATTATGTGCATATTGTGTCTTTTGGTCACACAGTTCTCTTATCATTCTTTCATTCCTAGAGATCCTTTTTCTCTCTGTTCCTCAGCTTCATTGTGTTTCCGGTTTCTAATTTCCATCTCATTGAGAGTCTCCTCTACTTGTAGTAATTTACTCTTTAATTCCTCCGTTGTATGTTTCATTTCAGCTACTGTATTCTTCAGCTCTGAGTGGCTCTTTTTCAGCTCTTCTTTTTGTTGAAGTCCTCCCTGAGATCTTGAATATTTTTCAGTGAGCATGTTTATGACTTTTATTTTGAAATCTTTATCAAGAAGATTGATGATCTCCATTTCATTTACCCCTCTTTCTGGTGTCTTCTCCTTCAGTTATGTTTAGATCATATTCTTCTGCTTATGCATTTTGTCAGGGTTTCTGTGTTTTTTCCTTTGTATTAGATGGATCTGCAGTGCTTCCTGGCCTTTAGAGTAATAGCATTAAGAAGAAGGTATCCTATGGTGCCCAGAAGCTCAAGACTCTTACTCTCCAGTGCCTAGTTCTACTTTGTGGGAGCCCCAGCTGTTGCTGGTGTGCAGTGGGTGGGACTGTCTTTTCTGTTTCTCTTCAGCTTCAGCAGTTTGCCTCAGCCACATTTGTGATTCAAGTAGAAGCCTCTGCTGGGATTGCTGTAGGTGGTGCCACTCTCTGCCTATCCTGTAGTGATGGCAGAGCTTGGGGTTAATATGGTGAGTGGGCTGATGTGCAGCTGTGGGACAGAGCGGGATGTGCAGCACTAGGCTTGGACGCCTGTGGAGAGGTGTAAGGTAGACGAAACCAGACCAGGCAAGCGGCAACAAAGGAGCCAAAAAAAAAATTTATTAGCACAATCCTGGGCGAGGTTCACCAGGCTGTGTATCCACAGGCCAGGGAAGTCGCCCCAGCAGGAGGGGCGACAGACTTATCAAGGGTGCTGGGAGAGCTCTGAGGGTATGGACAGAACTAATTGGCTGGTGTGGATGTCGTGATCACCGATGATTGGTCATGCTGGGTTGCTGGGGAGAGAGTGACGTGTTCTAGGCGGGACCTGCGGCTAGGGACCTTCCGTTGAATCATTTGAGTGACATTCGCTGTTCTCTTCCTTATTTGGCTTGAGTCGGATTCCTTCAGTGAGACCCATCCCTTCCTCCAGTACCTCCGGTCTTACAGGAGGAGGGAACTCTCAGGGATGACTCCTGTAGGAACCTCCCTGGTTGGGCTGAAATGGGTAAGAAAGCTGGGAGAGTCTCCCTCTGCCTGCCAGTCAGCAAAGTCTGATGATGATACTGGGTCACGTGGGTTGTCTCACTGCCAGTGCATGCAGGGATGAGCCTTAGGGCTGAGTTGCCAGTGAGGGGGATGGAGTGTCTTGGCTTCCTGAGAGTTCCTGACTTTTTGGGTCAAGGGAGGGCTGGGCAGGTGTCATCCACCTGCCCTTTCTCTTGAGGAGAGAGCTCCATCCAACCCTTGTCCCTCTCGCACCCCTCCCACTTCTGGCAAGTCTTTCAAACTGCTTCCTCTACTTTGAGTCTCTGGACTGGAGGGATGTGACTGTTCTCCACAAGTGGCTGGAGTCTCAGCCTCCCAGAGTGTTCCATCTGACCCTGGTGTCCAACCCCACTAATCACCAGAACCCAGTGCAATGTGTACACATGCTTCCAGAGCATATTTCCATGGCCAGGTGTGCAGCGCTTCTTGGCTCCTATCCCCTCCCCTCTCTGGTCCTCTTTCTCCCACCTGCATGCTGGGGTAGGGGATGACTTGGGTCCTGTGCAGTCGTGCCTCTGCCACTTTATTACCCTTTTCTGTATGCTCTTCTCTTCTTCCCCAGGTGCAGCTAGTCTGTTCTGCAGTCTTAAGGTTGTTTTCAGTTTTAGTTGTATTTGCTGTATTTTCTTCTTTTATGTGTGTTTGGGAGGAGGTTTCTGCCTTGCCTTCCTACTCTGCCATCTTTTTCTCTGCCTCCTCCAAAATTTACATTTTAAAGTTATTTAGAATAATTTTTTTGTGTAATTTTATCACTTGATATACAGCTAAGTTTTTTTGTTTCTGTTTTCAATTTGAGGGAATTTTTTTCTTCATGATTTTAGTTTTTCAAGATGTGTATATAATTTTAGATGGTACTGATAGAATATAATTTTTTCATCATGCAGTGATGTGTTTCAAAACACAACACATGTGCTCACTTATGTTACCGAATTTTAAGAATAACCAGTGGTATAACATGGTTATTGGTATACCTACCAAAGGGTAGAATGATATCAGTGGTTCAGGCAATAAGGGAATGTATTGTCTCTGTTTGTAAGGAATTTTAAAACTGTAACAAAACCAACTAAAGATTTTCTCCTTTTTTATCATCATCATGTACCAGCTATTCTAAATAGTATCAGTGAGAAAATACCCCTCTCTTCGCTTCTTATATTGCTGAGAAGCTTGTTAGTCAATGTGAATATTGAAAAGAGAGTTATAAGATTGATGAAGAATCTTGGTTGGTACCATAGTCCATGAAAAATGGAAAAACAAATGTTTAATATCAATCAGAAAAGAAAAAATGAAGAGGGTGACAGTTTCTTCATATATTTAAAGGCTATCATGTAGAGTTTTCAGAGTATAGCTGTAGTTGCTTTTCTCTTGCTGCTTTTAAGATTCTTTTTTAATCTCTAATTTTGCCATTTTAATTATGTGTGTTAGTGTTGACCTCTTTTGGTTCATCATGTTTGGATCTCTCTGTACTTCCTGGACCTAGATGTCTGTTTGCTTCCCCAGATTGGGAAAGTTTTCAGCTATTATTTCTTAAAATAAGCTTTCTGCTGCTTTCTCTTCTCCTTTGGGACCCCAACAATACAAATGTTAGTACATTCGATGCCATCCTAGAGGATACCTTTTAACCATCTTTCACTTATTAATTTCAAAGAGCTCTTTATAGACACAAGGAGAAATTGTCTATATTATGTTATACATATATGTGTTATCTTTTAATTTTATTGATGACGTTTTTTGACATTTTAAATATTTGTGATGTCAAATCAACGAATCCTTTTTCTTATAGCCATGTTCCCACTTCCCTCTTTTATTCTTCTGGTTTTTTGGTGGACCCTTTTTTTTTTCCTACAATTGTAACTGATTTAGAATTTGGTTTCATTTGTTGTGTAAGATAAATGTCTGATTTTTTTCTTCCCAAACACAGTTTTTCCAGAGACAAATATTAAAATCCCTTTCTCTTCCAAATTATATGCAACCGTATCACATAGTATATTCCTTTTCTGGATTTTCTTTGCTGTTATACTGATTCAGATGTCTGTTCTTCCAGTACTCTTCACTTGATTGTTACAGCCTTACATGTTTGAATAACATAAGGTGAGATCTTCCTAATTACTTCTTTCCAAAGTCTTCTTGGCTCTTTTAACTATTTCTCCTTCTACACAGGAAATCAGTGCTTGACCTTCATGTATGTGGGGTATAAGGATAATAATAGGCTCCAGGGACACTGTGAAGATCTTGAAATTTTATATAAAATTTGTGTGTATATAACTTGGAATCTTTTTCTGTAAGGGGATCCATACCTTTTATTAGCTTTTAATATGGACCCTTAAAGAAATTTAGAAACCACTGTTAGAAAATCACCTTGTTAAAATCAAATATTCCTATTGGGATTTTGAATCTGTGAAGGATAAGGCATCTTTTATAATAGTTTTTCTTCTCATCGAAGAACATGCTGGTGTCTCTTCATTTATTCAAGATTTCTTTGATGCCCAACAGTATATTTTTATAATTTTATTCATATAGGTCCTAAACATTATTAATTTCTTGGTATTTTATATCTACAAATGGATCTGCTAAGAAACTTCTTATTAAAAAATAAAAATGGAGATTTGAAAGGGCTACACAGAATATTTTACATAGTCCATAAAGGTTAACATGCCCCTGGTAATCTCATCTTTTTTGGGAATGTTCATTAAGCATATACATAAGGAAAGAGGAAAAGTTGCTGTGGGAATGTAATTTTATCATCAAAGCACAGTGAAATATGTTATTAGAAAGCCTGACTTTGGGGTCTTTTTAGCATCACTCTTTTTTGCTTGTGGCTTTTGGGATCTTTTACAGACTTAAATGTTCTAGAAGAGAACATTTTCATGCTTTACTTTGCTGAGCCATAACCATATCAAGTAACATTTCAGAACTGTATATTGCATAATCGTAGACATTTTCATGAGAAGGCACTGAAAAGACTTTATTTTTTATGAAATTGAAACTCTTAAGTAACAGTGACTGTTTTTTTATGGGATAGCTCCAGACCACATTTGCTTACTTCCCACACTCTAGTTTTTCTGATGTCCTAAGCTTAAGCGTAGAGGTCAGAATGACATTTTAGGGCTCTAGCTTTGAATCCCATAATCTTAAAATGGATATTATTCATTATGTCAAAAAGGCTAGCTCTGATTTCTTTATTTTGTACAGTAAAAAGAAATTCATTTTTTGATGTTTTAATATTTTTTAAAACGTTTTATCTTGAAATTGCAGACTCACAAAAATATTATAAAGATTTGTCATTTATCATTTACACATATTCCCCAAATGTTAAAAGTTTGCATTTCTTGTGTCATTGTGTCTTTTTTTTTAATATTTGAGAGTAAGTTTGTCGACATGATATACCTTTACTGTGTATTTCTAAAAACAAGGAGATCTTTCAAAACCAGAAAATTGGCCTTAAGAAAATACTATTATCTAATCTACAGGCACCAAATTTTATAATTTGCCCCACATATTTCTTTTCTAGGGAAAAAAACTACCATTTTACAGCCCCCCACCTCCACCCAGGTCTGGGACCCAGCCTCAGAATTACATATTACATTTAGTTGTCCTGTTTCATCTCCTTTAATCGGAACAGTCTTTTAGTATTCCTTTGCCTTTCAAAATTTTAAGACTACAGAACGGCTTTTTGGTAAAACCCCCCTCAATTTGGTTTTGTCTGATTATTTCTCAAGATTAGATTTAAGCTCTGTTGTGATCATGTGAAGAGTGACATGCTGTGAAGACGGTCTTACGATAATACTGCAATCACTTACGGTGGTGGCAACTCTCACTTTTTAAAAATTATGGTATCATTAATATATAATCACATGAGCAACACTGTGGTTACTAGATTTACCCCATTTTTAAGTCCCCACCACATACCCATTACAGCCACTGTCCATCAGCATAGTAAGATGCTAAAGAGTCACTACTTGTCTTCTCCGTGCTATACTGCCTTACCCATGCCCACCCCTACATTATGTGTGCTAATCATAATATCCCTTCATCCCCTTATCCCTTCCTTCCCACCCATCTTCCCCAGTCCCTTTCCCTTTGGTAACTGTTAGTCCATTCTTGGGTTCTTTGAGTCTGCTGTTATTTTGTTCCTTCAGTTTTTGCTTTGTTGTTACACTCCACAGATGAGTGAAATCATTTGCTACTTGTCTTTCTCCTCCTGGCTTATTTCACTGAGCATAATACCCTCTAGATCCATCCACGTTGTTGCAAATGTTAGGACTTGTTTTCTTCTTATGACTGAATAATATTCCATTGTGTATATGTACCAAATTTTCTTTATCTATTCATCTACTGATGGACACTTAGGTTGCTTCCATTTCTTGGCTATTGTAAATAGTGCTGTGATAAACATAGCGGTGCATATGTCTTTTTGAGTCTGGAATCCTGCATTCTTAGGGTAAATCCCTAGGAGTAGAATTCCTGGGTCAAATGGTACTTCTATTTCGAGTTTTTAGAGGAAACTTCATAATGCTTTCCACGACGGTTGAACTAATTTACAGTCCCACCAGCAGTGTGGGAGGGTTTCCCTTTCTTCACATCCTCACCAACATTTGTTGTTGTTTGTGTTTTGGATGTTGGCCATCCTAACCTGGTGTGAGGTGATATCTCATTGTGGTTTTAATTTGCATTTCGCTGATGATTAGCGATGTGGAGCATCTTTTCATGTGCCTATTGGCCATCTGAATTTTTTCGGAGAAGTGTCTGTTCAGATCCCCTGCCCATTTTTTAATCGGATTATTTGTTTTTGGGTTGTTGAGGCATGTGAGCTCTTTATATATTTTGGATGTCAACCCCTTGTCAGATATGTCATTTATGAATATATTCTCCCATATTGTAGGATGCCTTTTTGTTCTGCTGATGGTGTCCCTTGCTGTACAGAAGCTTTTTAGTTTTATATAGTCCCACTTGTTCATTTTTGCTTTTGTTTCCCTTGCCCAAGGAGATGCGTTCATGAAAAAGTTGCTGAAGTTTATATTCAAGAAAGTTTTGCCTATGTTTTCTTCTAAGAGTTTAATGGTTTCATGACTTACATTCAGGTCTTTGATCCATTTTGAGTTTACTTTTGTGTATGGGGTTAGACAGTAATCCAGTTTCATTCTCTTACATGTAGCTGTCTTGTTTTGCCAACACCAGTTGTTGAAGAGGCTGTCATTTCCCCATTGTATATCTATGGCTCCTTTATCGTATATTGATTGACCATATGTGCTTGGGTTTATATCTGGCCTCTCTAGTCTGTTCCATTGGTCTATGGGTCTGTTCTTGTGCCAGTACCAAATTGTCTTGATTACTGTGGCTTTGTAGTAGAGCTTGAAGTTGGGAAGCGTAATCCCTCCTGCTTTATTCTTCCTTTTCAGGATTGCGTTGGCTATTCGGGGTCTTTTATAGTTTCATATGAATTTTATAACTATTTTCCAGTTCGTTGAAGAATGCTGTTGGTAATTTCATAGGGATTGCACTGAATCTGTAGATTGCTTTAGGCAGGATGGCCATTTTCACAATATTAGTTCTTCCTATCAATGAGCATGGGATGTGTTTCCATTTATTGGTATCTTCTTTAATTTCTCTCATGAGTGTCTTGTAGTTTTTTCACAGTATAGGTCTTTCACTTCCTTGGTTAGGTTTATTCCTAGGTATTTTATTCTTTTTGATGCAATTGTAAGTGGAGTTGTTTTCGTGATTTCTCTTTCAGCTAGTTCATTATTAATATATAGGAATGCAACAGATTTATGCATATTAATTTTGTATCCAGCAATGTTGCTGAATTCAGATATTAGTTCTAGTAGTTTTGGAGTGGATTCCTTAGGGTTTTTTATGTACAATATCATGTCATCTGCAAACAGGGACAGTTGGCTTGCTCCTTACCCATCTACATGCCTTTTATTTCTTTGTGTTATCTGATTGCTGTGGCCAGGACCTCCTGTACTATGTTGAATAAAAGCGGAGAGAGGGCATCTTTGTCTTGTTCCCAATCTTAAAGAAAAAGCTTTTAGATTTTCACTGTTAAGTATGATGTTGGCTGTGGATTTGTCATATATGACCTTTATTATGTTGAAGTACTTGCCCTCTGTACTTCTTTGTTGAGAGTTTTTGTCTTGTATGGGTGTTGAATTTTGTCAAATGCTTTTTCAGCATCTATGGAGATGATCATGTGATTTTTGTCCGTCTTTTTATTGATATAGTGAGTGATGTGCGACTCGCACCTTTAAAGAATACAGTTTTTATGTTTTCTTAAGCACCATTCTCCAAACACCCCCACCTCCTCACCCGCTCCACACCGACTGAGTCCTGGATCCTTTCTGGGACCCAAAAAACACCAACTAATCATAAACCTGTTTTTTTTATATAATTTACTTTGGTATCATTAATCTACAATTACATGTGCAATACTATGGTTATTAAACTACCCCTTCATCAGGTCCCCCCACCAACCCCATTAGAGTCACTGTCCATCAGCATAGTGAGATGCTATAGAATCACTACTTGACTTCTCTGAGTTGTACAGCCCTCCCTGTGCCCTGCCAACATTACGTCTGCTAATCGTAATGCCCCTTTTCCCCTCTTATGCCTCCCTTCCCACCCATCTTCCCCAGTCCCTTTCCCTTTGGTAACTATTAGTCCGTTCTTGGGTTCTGTGAGTCTGCTGCTGTTTTGTTCCTTCAGTATTTTTTCTTAGTTCTTATACTCCACATATGAGGGAAATCATTTGATACTTCTTTTTCGGCTTGGCTTATTTTGCTGAACATAATACCCTCTAGCTCCATCCATGTTGTTGCAAATGGTAGGATTTGTTTTCTTCTTATGGCTGAATAATTTTCCATTGTGTATATGTACCACATCTTCTTTATCCATTCATCTACTGATGGACACTTAGGTTGCTTCCATTTCTTGGCTATAGTAAATAGTGCTGCGATAAACATAGGGGTGCATCTGTCTTTTTCAAATTGGGCTGCTGCATTCTTAGGGTAAATTCCTAGGAGTGGAATTCCTGGGTCAAATGGTATTTCTATTTTGAGTTTTTTGAGGAACCTCCATACTGCTTTCCACAATGGTTGAACTAATTTGCAGTCCCACCAGCAGTGTAAGAGGGTTCCCTTTTCTCCACATCCTCGCCAACATTTGTTGTTGTTTGTGTTTTGGATGTTGGCCATCCTCACTGGTGTGAGGTGATATCTCATTGTGGTTTTAATCTGCATTTCTCTGATGATTAGCGATGTGTAGCATCTTTTCATGTGCCTGTTGGCCATCTGAATTTCTTCTTTAGAGAAGTGTCTACTCATGTCCTCTGCCCATTTCTTAATTGGATTATTTGCTTTTTATTTCTTAAGTGCATGAGTTCTTTATATATTTTGGATGTCAACCCTTTATCAGATACGTTATTTATGAGTATATTCTCCCATACTGTAGGATGTCTTTTTGTTCTACTGATCGTGTTCTTTGCTGTACAGAAGCTATTCAGCTTGATATAGTCCCACTTGTTCATTTTTGCTTTTGTTTCCCTTGCCCGAGGAGATACGTTCATGAAGAAGTCACTCATGTTTATGTCCAAGAGATTTTTGCCTATGTTTTTTTCTAAGAGTTTTATGGTTTCATGACTTAACTCAGGTCTTTGATCCACCCTGAGTTTACCTTTGTGTATGGGGCTAGACAGTAGTCCAGTTTCATTCTCTTACATGTAGCTGTCCAGTTTTTCCAACACCAGCTGCTGAAGAGGCTGTCATCTCCCCATTGAAATCCAAGGCTCCTTTATCAAATATTAATTGACTGTATATGTTTGGGTTAATGTTTGGATTTTCTATTCTTTTCCACTGGTCTGTGGGTCTGTTTTTGTGCCAATACCAAATTGTCTTGATTACTGTGGCTTTGTAGTAGAGCTTGAAGTCAGGGAGCGTAATTCCCCCTGTTTTATTCCTCCTTCTCAGGATTGCTTTGGCTATTCGGGGTCTTTTGTGGTTCCATATGAATTTTAGAATTATTTGTTCCAGTTCATTGACGAAAGCTGTTGGTAGTGTGATAGGGATTGCATTGAATCTGTAGATTGCTTTAGGTAGTATAGCCATTTTGACAATATTTATTCTTCCTAGCCAAGAGCATGGGATGCATTTCCATTTGTTAGTGTCCTCTTTAATTTCTCTTAGGAGTGTCTTGTAGTTTTCAGAGTACAGGTCTTTCACTTCCTTCTTTAGGTTTATTCCTAGGTATTTCATTCTTTTTGATGCAATTGTGAATGGAATTGTTTTTCTGATTTCTCTTTCTGTTAGTTCATTGTTAGTGTATAGGAAAGCAACAGATTTCTGTGTGTTAATTTTGTATCCTGCAACTTTGCTGAATTCAGATATTAGTTCTAGTAGTTTTGGAATGGAATCTTTAGGGTTTTTTAGGTACAGTATCATGTCATCTGCAAATAGTGACAATTTGACTTCTTCTTTACCAATCTGGATGCCTTGTATGTCTTTGTTTTGTCTGATTGCCGTGGCTAGGACCTCCAGTACTATGTTGAATAACAGTGGAGAGAGTGGGCATCCCTGTCTCGTTCCCGATCTTAGGTGAAAAGCTTTCAGCGTCTCGCTGTTAAGTATAATGTTAACTGTGGGTTTGTCATATATGGCCTTTATGATGTTGAGGAATTGCCGTCTATACCTATTTTGTTGAGAGTTTTAATCATGAATGGATGCTGTATTTTTTCAAATGCTTTTTCAGCATCTATGGAGATGATCATGTGGTTTTTGTCCTTCTTTTTGTTGATGTGGATGATGTTGATGGATTTTCGAATGTTGTACCATCCTTGCATCCCTGGGATGAATCCCACTTGATCATGGTGTATGATCCTCTTGATGTATTTTTTAATTCGATTTGCTAATATTTTGTTGAGTATTTTTCCATCTACGTTCATCAGGGATATTGGTCTGTAATTTTCTTTTTTGGTGAGGTCTTTGCCCGGTTTTGGTATTAGAGTGATGCTGGCTTCATAGATTGAGTTTGGTAGTATTCCCTCCTCTTCTATTTTTTGGAAAACTTTAAGGAGCATGGGTGTTATTTCTTCTCTATATGTCTGGTAGAATTCACAGGTGAATCCATCAGGTCCGGGGGTTTTGTTCTTGCTTAGTTTTTTGATTACCGATTCAGTTTAGTTGCTGGTGATTGGTTTGTTTAGTTTTTCTGTTTCTTGCTTGGTCAGTCTTGGACAGTTGTATTTTTCTAAGAAGTTGTCCATTTCTTCTAGGTTTTCCAGCTTGTTAGCATATAGATTCTTATAGTATTCTCTTATAATTCTTTGTATTTCTGTGGGGTCCGTCGTGATTTTTCCTTTCTCATTTCTGATTCTGTTTATGTGTGTAGTTTCTCTTTTTCTCTTAATGAGTCTGGCTAGGGGTTTATCTATTTTGTTTATATTTTCAAAGAACCAGCTCTTGATTTCATTGATTTTTTTCTATTGTTTTATTCTTCTCAATTTTATTTTTTTCTTCTCTGATCTTTATTATGTCCCTCCTTCTGGTGACTTTGGGCCTCATTTGTTCTTCTTTTTCCAATTTCAGTGATTGTGTCTTTAGAGTATTCATTTGGGAATGTTCTTCCTTCTTTAAATAGGCCTGCATTGCAATATACTTTCCTCTTACAACTGCCTTTGCTGCATCCCACAGAAGTTGTGGCTTTGTGTTGTTGTTGTCATTAGTCTCCATATATTCTTTGATATCTGTTTTGATTTGGTCATTAACCCATTGATTAATTAGGAGAATGTTGTTAAGTCTCCATGTATTTGTGAGCCTTTTTGATTTCTTTCTAAAATTTATTTCTAGTTTTATACCTTGGTGATCTTAGAAGTTGGTTGGTAGGATTTCAATATTTTTTAAATTACAGAGGTTTTTTTTGTGGCCTTGTATGTGGTCTATTCTGGAAAATGTTCCATGTGCACTTGAGAAGAATGTGTATCTATTGCTTTTGGGTGTAGAGTTCTGTAGATGTCTGTTAGGTCCATCTGTTCTTGTGTGTTGTTCAGTGCCTCTGTGTCTTTACTTATTTTTGTCTGGTTGATCTGTCCTTTGGAGTGAGTGGTGTGTTGAAGTCTCTGAAAATGCATGCATTGCTTTCTATTTCCTCCTTTATTTCTGTTAGTATTTGTTTCGCATATGCTGGCGCTCCTGTGTTGGGTGCATATATATTTATAATGGTTATATCGTCTTGTTTGACTGACCCCTTTATCATTATGTAATGTCCTTCTTTATCTGTTGCTACTTTCTTCGTTTTGAAGTCTATTTTGTCTGATACAAGTACTGCAACACCTGCTGTTTTCTCCTTGTTGTTTGCATGAAATATCTTTTTCCATCCCTTCACTTTTAGTCTGTGTATATCTTTGGGTTTGAGGTGAGTCTTTTGTAAGCAGCATATAAATGGGTCTTGCTTTTTTATCCTTCTGTTACTCTGTGTCTTTTGATTGGTGCATTCAGTCCATTTACATTTAGGGTGATTATCGATAGATATGTACTTATTGCCATTGCCGGCTTTAGATTCGTGGTTACCCAAGGTTCAAGGGTTGCTTCTTTACTATCTAACAATCTAACTTAACCTTCTTGTTAAGTAATTGTAAACACGGTCTGATGTTTCTTTATTTCTCTCCCTTCTTATTCCTCCTCCTTCATTCTTTATATACTAGGTGTTTTATTCTTGGCCTTAGTTAGTATTTGGATGGTCTGCTTTCTTTGCTATGATTTTATTTTCTCTGGTGACACCTTTTCAGCCTTAGGAGTGCTTCCGTTTAGAGCAGTCCATTTAAGATATCCTGTAGTGGTGGTTTATGAGAGGCAAACTCTCTCAACTTTTGTTTGTCTGGAAATTGTTTAATCCCTCTGTCATATTTAAATGATAATCGTGCTGGATACAGTATTCTTGGTTCGAGGCCCTTCTGTTTCATAGCATTAAATATATCATGCCATTCTCTTCTGGCCTGTAAGGTTTCTGTTGAGAAGTCTGATGATAGTCTGATGGGTTGCAGGTCATCTTTTTTCTCTCTCTAGCTGCCTTTAGTGCTCTGTCTTTGTCTTTGATCTTTGCCATCTTAATTATTATGTGTCTTGGTGTTGTCTCCTTGGGTCCCTTGTGTTGGGAGATCTGTGGGCTTCCGTGGACTGCGAAACTATTTCCTTCCCCAGCGAGGGAAAGTTTTCAGCAATTATTTCTTCAAAGACAGTTTCTATCCCTTTTTCTCTCTCTTCTTACTCTGGTACTCCTATAATGCGAGTATTGTTCCGTTTGGATTGGTCACACAGTTCTCTTAATATTCTTTCATTCCTAGAAATCCTTTTATCTCTCTGTGCCTCAGCTTCTCTGTATTCCTGTTCTCTGGTTTCTATTCCATTAACAGTCTCTTGCATCTCATCCATTCTGCTGTTAAGCCCGTCGATCGCTTATCTGATTTCTTCATTGTCTTTCCTCAGTTCCCTCACTTCCTCCCTGAGCTCTTGCACATTTCTCTGTAGGTCCATCAGCATGGTTATGACTTTTATTCTGAATTCTTTTTCAGGAAGACTGTGCATTTCCATCCCTTCAGGCTCCCTCTCTGGGTTTGTCTTGTTAATTTTGGTCTGAACCATATTCCTCTGTCTTTTCATGGTGATAGAAGTGGTTGCTGGTTGGTGCCACGTATGTCAGCTGGGCTCTTTAAGACTTTAAAAAGAGGAAAAAAAAAAGAAAGAAAGAAAAAATAAAAAATAAAATAAAACAAACAAACAAAAAAAAACGCACACCGGGAGTAGATTCTGTGGGGATGGTGTAGTTGGCGCTGTTGCCCCACTATTCTGCACCCGTGGCCGTGCCCCTCCGCAGAGCCCTTTATCACTCTGGTCAGGGTGGAACGAATGGGAGGCTGTTGATCTCAGTGAAAAGTGTAAGTACGGCCACGCTTCCCCAGTTGCCATCTAAGGCGCCCGAATCTCCCCCAGACTCCCAGCCTGCTGGGCTTAGTGTGCCGGGGCGATCCGGCTCCTCCGCTGGGCTCCTGTCTCTTTAAGACTGCTGAAGAAAGCGCACGCTTTTTTTTTTTCTTCCTGGGAGCCGGCTCCAAGCACCCCGGCACCTTCCCGCTCAGATCCTGCCCCTCTGTCTCTCCAATCTCCACTGCACTGCGTGACGTATGTCAGCGCTCCCCGCCAGATCACCAGGGCTGGCTACTTCGCGGGGTGTACTTCCACTCCCTCCCGGCTCTGAATCCTCTCCTCCTGCCGGTGCACTGGCGTGAGGGAGCGCTCGGGTCCTGCCGGGTCACAGCTCTGTATCTTACCTGCCTCTTGGGGTGCCGAGTCCTCTCGGGTGTAGCTGCATGCTGTGCGCTTTCCTGTGTATTCTTGTCTCTCTTTTAGGTATAGTTGTATTTGCTGTATTTTCGTAGATGAATGTAGTGTTGGGAGGAGATTTCTGCCATCCTGCTCATGCCGCCATCTTCCCGGAAGTCCCATAAACATGTTTTTTAAAACTCTTACCTTTGACATTATCAGCTTCATTAGACTTGTTTGGAAGAAGTGGGTTGGGGTAGAACTTGGCGAGCTTCCAGAGCAGAATGGGCCCTAAGCTTAGATATTCTTTAAGAAAGTTACGAAGCCTCTGCCCCTAAGCACAACAGAATTGTGAGTAGATTCTATTACTGATTTACAGGATAGTAAACGTGTCCCTGTTTTTTTCTGTATTGTGTAAATTTGTCATTTGTTAAGTGGTGATTGCGATACCTGTTTTTAGTTACCACTGTGATATATGGTGACAAAAAAATAAATAAGTCATAAATGTTAATGTATTTTTTAAGAGTTCCTCCTTCATATATTTATGGCTGAAAAACCTCAAAGACCTGTCGATTTGTGTTTCTGTATGGGCTTGTGGCTGACACAGAGATCTCTAGTGCATTTTTCTAGGAGGTCTGCCCTTGACCCTTCCTATTCATGCTTCTATTAGTAGTTTTTTTAGAAGAAACCATGAAAGGTATTCTCAGTTTTGTACTTGACAGAGTCAGAGTCTGTATTCAAAATTATCTTCACATATTAGAATGAAGACAGGCTCTGCAAGATTACCTTTCCTTATTTAAGTTTCAAAGATCATTTGCAAAATACAGGATTGGAAACATTGGTCTGTAATGCATTGCATTTGGTCACCAACTTAATATGAAAAACTGCTAAAAAATCTAATATGTGATCCTATGGTCATCAAAAAGGATTATACTGTTGTATTCATGGAAGGTAATAGCAACATTATCACTATGTTGAAAGAATATCCTAAAACAAGTGTATCTAGAAAAAGGAACGAAGATGTTGATCTTTCGGTCACGGCAAGATTTCAGTCAGAAACCTTATAACTTACTTTTCAGTAATGAATAGCAGAGACTGTTTTGTTTAGTTCAATGATGAAATGCTGAAGTCAGTGCACCATCAGTTTTAAAATCCATTTTCATATCTCTGCCTTTGTTTTGAAGGAATTTTATTTTATGCAGACCACATGCTTTTAAAATAGTTGCATAATTAAAATATTGTTCACCAACCAGTAAATATATGTACCCAGTGGATGCTTGCAATGATTAGTTAATAATGACAACTTAATATATAATTAAGAACTGGTTTTCTGTGCCTTTTTATATTTAAGGCATACAGATTTATTGAGCTGAATTCATAATAACAATTTCAAAGTTGAGTGTTGACTGAATTTTGAATTCATTTTCTACCATTATTACACTTCCAGTCAAAATATTGAGAATTCTAAAAGAACTGTAAATCACTAGAAGATAATTATTAAAAGCTAGTTGCATTGTTTTTTGTGTGTTTGCTTTTTTCTGTGCTAAAAATGATAGATATCAAAGGTTTTTGTTTTTGTTTTTACATAATGGGGCTACATTTGTCATGTGACTGCTAATCACCTGGCCTATTTCCATTCAATCACTATTTAATAATAATAAAAAATATTTCAAGACTATTAATTTAAGAGAAGGAACTTCTGTAAATTGAACATTAGCTGTGTTTATAAGGAATTTTAACTATTTCTATGATGCAGTTTTAAGGTTTAAAATTTGTTTATCATATATGGAAATTATCTTAAAGGTATGTTATTACTGTTTTGAAGCACTATCTTTTTTTTGCCTTCTGACAACACTCTTAGATTGTCTTCCTCCCTCTCAGGCTACCACTTAATATTCTTTCCCCACCCCTGTCTCTCTCTTTCATTTGTAAAATACTAGGATATCTTGGGCCTGGGCCTGTCTTTTCACTCTCGCTTTAGGTAATATCCATATTTTCAGAGCCTTGACTTCCTTCCATCTTTGTATCTCTCTCTTTCTAAGTCTCTTGGTTAGTCCACACTTCTCTTAGTTTCAAACTCGTGTTTACCAGCATTTACTGACATGTCACACTATAGTTTCTGATACTAAACATGTTGAAAACTAAACCCATGATCTTCTCCATAAAACCTATCCTACCTGGTGTGACCTATATTAGAAACTGTACTTTCATTCAGTTCCTAAACCAGAAATCAGGGAGTTATTCTTGATGCCTTCTCCAGTGTCATCCTCCCATTGAAGTCAATAAGCACGTCCTATTGGTTTTACCTCCAAAATCTGTTTCAATTCTGCTGCACCCCTGCACTTAAGCCCAGTTTGCTGCTGTAGCTCCTTCCTGGTCTTTGCTTTTCACTCTTGTCCCTGGCTATTTTTATCTTTCAACTTTTGCCCCTCTCCAGTTTTGTTCCTGTATGCAGAAATGTATTTTAAAAATGTAAATCAGATGTAGCTGCTCCCCTGTTCAAACCTTTCGTTAGTTTTCTGTGATAAGATAAATCTTTTAACATAACCCACTGGCCCTCCATGAGCCTGTCACTTTTTACTGTTTGTCCATTATACACACACTGAACTTTCAGATCCTTGACCTTGCCTAGATCTCTCTGCGTTAGGATATTCCCGCTAGTTGAAATGATTGCTCTTGTAGCACTTTAAATTTTTAAAAATTAATCTGTCATTGTATACTTGAAACTAATATGACTGTATGTGAATAAAAAATTTTTAAGGAAAAAAACTAGCAAAAGAAAAAAACTGGTAACTGAAGATTAAGTAACCATGTGTAGTTTCTTGAAGTGAATTTGATTCCTTAAGAAAAAAAATTAGTCATTAACTTCTGTGATACATAGCAAGTTCATATATTACAAAAGTTACAATGAAAGTAATTGTCTCTTCCATTCTTATTTTCCAATTTTATGTGGTCAGACTAATTTATGAGTCTTTATTTTTTAATAGCTCTCAGGTACATGGTTTATTTTTGAACTTGTTTTATTTTTAACTTCAAATCTTTGATCAACCTGGAATTTAGTTTAAGAGGTGAGGTGAAGACTCAGTTCTTTTATTTCTAGTTATCTACCAATTATCCCAATATCATTTAGTGAATAATTTGTCTGACTTTCTAATTCACCTTTATCTAATACTGTGTTCCTGTCCTATTTCAGTGTCTCTGGTGTTCTGTGTACTCATACATCATACCACACTGTTTCTGTTAATGCCTGTCTAGAGCTTATCCCATCTTATAATTCTGCTTTTTCAAAATTTCCTGCTCTTCTTAAATATTTAATTTCCATATAAACTTTAGAATTAACTTGTCTAGTTTTAAAAAATTGTATTGGTATTTTTTGAGATATTAATTTTTAGATTAATATATGAACATTTGGTGACTTTACAATTCTAGAGTTTCCAGTCTGAGAATATAGTCCTTTTTTTTTTTTTACATTTTATCAAGCCTTTCAATTTTTCCTTACTACCATTTTAAAGATCTCTTCATATATTTGATCATTTTTGTTGTCATTATAATGGAATCGTTATATTTTAAAAGACAGATTTTTTTAAATACAGGAAGGCTATTAATTTTGACTTACTCTCTTTACAACAGTCATGTATTGTTTGTAATAGATTTTTAGTTTGTTTGTGGCCCCTTCCCCCAGTCTATACTCTTTATTCAGCTAACTACCATTCTTAAAATATCAGCTTTAATTTTACTTTCCAAGAGCCCTTTCTCAACGTCTGAATCTCAGGGGAATCTCCATTTTACTCCTCTTAGACCACCTTGTACTTTTCCTTTATAGTACTCATTACAGTTTGGATTATACCATTTCAGTGAGATTTTTTTTGTGTGTCTAATATATGTCTTTCCTTCTATCTTGTAATCTCCATGTGGGTAAGAATTGTGCGTATTTTCTCCTCAGCCTATTTTCAGTGTCAAACACAGGTCCTATATGCAGCACATAATAATACTGCTTGGCTGATGAGGAGATTGGTTGGTTGGTTGAATAGATGATTCGTTTGTGGAAATTTGCCCATTTCAGAATTTTCAGTTTGCCTCCTGGGAACTAGATATACTTTTGTGGTGATTTTTTAGACATCTTTCTCAAAGGCTAGCAGTCTAGGTAAATCATTTGATGTGTTCACTATTTTGTTGATTCACCTTGTCAGATTTGGGATTTTCCTCTTTCAAACTTGTTATTTTTAAGTGGTCTGAAATACAGCAAAAGTGGAATTGCTCTGACAATAATTCTTGTTCTAATTTTTTATAATATAGCTTCAAATTTTTGTAGTGATTTAAAGTGTGCTTCTACATTGTAATTTGTGGATGTGAAACTTAGATCAAAAATGCATTGTTACAAAGCTGCTAGTAGCTAGGCTGGATCTAGATTTTCTGATTTCTAAACTAGAATGCTCTCTACCATGCATCTTCCATATTGCTATAGTTTTATTGTCTTCCAGGAATGTATTTGTAGTACTGTTAAGAGAAAATATCATACATCACTTTGCTCTGCCAAGGCAAATTCCATACAACACCATTATTTTCTGAGACTTTTGCTCTTGTCAATACCTCTTTTTTTTTTAATAGACTTTTTAAGAGCAGTTTTAGGTTCACAGGAATCTTGGGCAAAAAGTACAGAAAATCTCCATACACCCCCTTTCCTTCCCCGTGGCACAGCTTCCCTTGCATCAGCATCTGCAACAGAGGTGAGACATTTATTAAAATTGGTGAACCTAACTAGACATATCATTATCACCCAAAGACCATAGCTCACATTAGGTTTCACTCTTAGTCGTGTACTTTCTATTGGTTTTGACAAGTGTGTAATGATATGTGTCCACCATTATGGTATCATGCAAAATAGTTCATTGCCCTGAAAGTCCTCTGTTCTCTGACTATTCATCCCTCCCAGATAACCTTGAGCAACCACTGATCTTCTCCTGTCTCCATGGTTTTCCTTTTCTGGAATGTCATAGAATTGGAATCATACAGTTTGTAGCCTTTTCAGATTGGCTTCTTTCACTTAGTAATATGTGCATTTAAGATTCCTCCATGTCTTCTCATGACCTGATAGCTCATTTTTTTTTTTTAGCAGTGCATGATATCCCACTGTCTGGATGTACCAGTTTATTTATCCATCTATCTACTGAGGGACATCTTGATTGCTGCCACATTTTAGCAATTATGAATAAAGCTACTATAAATATCTGTGTGCAGGTTTTTATGTGGACATAAATTTTCAACTCCTTTGGGTAAATAACAAGGAGCCTGACTGCTAGATCATACAGTAAGAGTATGGTTAGTTTGGTATAAAAACTGAAACTTTGTTCTAAAGTGACTGTACCATTTTGCATTCCCACCAGCAATAAATGAGAGTTCCTGTTGCCCCACATCCTCACCAGCATTTGGTGTTATCAGTGTTCTGGATTTTGGCCATTCTAATAGGTGTGTAGTGGTATCACATTTTAATTTGCATTTCCTTAATAACCTATGATGTGTGGAACATCTTTTCATATGCTTATTTTCATACATCATCTGCATATCTTCTTTGGTGAGGTGTCTGTTTAGGTCTTTTGCTCATTTTTAAATCAGGTTGTTTATCTTTTTTAAAAAATACTCTCTTTTAACAGTTGTTTTTTCTTGGGCTTCACCTAGTGAAAATATACAGAAAGCTTTGAGGACATTGAGAATGATTTATTTTTTTAAAGAAAAACTCCTCTCTTTCTGTTTTTCTCCTTTTACCTTTGTCTTTCAGTTATACCTGCCGCCACTTGCGGAGATATGTTTATGTGTTGGACAAACTGTATTTCCCCCACTCTCACTGTTCTACGCTTCAGCATTGCTTCTCGACCCTCAGTGACAATGGAGAGGAACTCTTGTCTTTAACTTGCTCTCACATTCTCAGATCCTATGCTTCCAGGTTATTAACCTCTGCTGTCCATTTACTGCATGCTGCATGCTGTGTATGACTGATGATTGCATGTTTTAGTGGGACACATGTCAGTTAAATGATTAAAGAGGAAATTTATATTTGAAATGATGCTAAATAATTCTTTAAAATAATACCTGGGATTTGTTTCCTTAAAATATCTTCTCAAGTACTTTTTATTATATTTCATGGGAGAGAGAAAAGCTCTCAACTACACTGTTATGTAAATTTAACAGAATCTTTCTATACTTTGCTCCATTTGGAAATCTTCTGGTTTAATTCATAATAGTTGGGAGTGCTCTGATTTGTATATGAAATAGACTCTACAGTTACTATTAATTACACATGAATTTTGAGTTCTCTTACTTGCTCTGCAAGCATGCCTGAGGGCTTGCTATGAGACTTCACCCATGTTTTGATAGAGGCACATTCAGCTGGGGAGGTTTCTAGAAGGTAGAAATTATCCATTGGCTTTTTATATTTCTTACTTATCAGAGCAGTTATAAAGTTGGCAAGTTGTAATGTGTCATGGGTGAATGTACATTAAACATGATTGTGGGAGTAGTAAGAAAGAGAAAACCATCACTGTCAAGTTTCAGAGAAAGCCCCCACCTGCTGTTTGTATGTATCATGCACCAAAACAAAGGGTCAGTATGACATGACTGCTTTGAACTTTGCAGTTGACAATCTTAACACACATTTTCTGTAAGTCCAAGATGACTTATACCAGTAGTATACTGTTAGCTTGGTGTGGTGTCTGAAGCCAATGTTTTCACTGCCAAATGATTCAGAGGAAGAAGGAAAAACCCCTATGACCACCTTCTAGAAAACAGCAAACGTTTAGAATTCAAATCTTTTCAGGTGAGGAAACATACATATGTTTCAGACTACACAGTATATTTCAGTGATAACACTGATTATTAGGAATAGAAGACAGTGTCGCATCTACATTGACAGAGAATTTTCTTGGTAGCTGAAATATTTTATGGACTCTAATAATGATGTTGGTCTGACTCTTATTGAATAGAGACACTATAAGAAATAAAATCAGGGATAGAAAATCAAGTGAAATTAATAGACTGAACTGTATAAATATAGTAGAATTTATCAAAGTAAAGCCAGTGAATGCCTTTCAACTGACTTATGTAAATTTAGTGAATATCAGGTAAGTGAATGCACTTAGGAATTGGAGACAGAACCTGTCTGGTTGCAAGGAATGGGCTGCTACTAATCACTGAACCTCTTATATGGGCAGCATAATTGATCTTGCACTTGTTTACTGGTGTGTTGGTCAGGGTTCTCCAGAGAAGCAGAATTAGTAGATTTGTGTGTGTGACTATGAAGAGGAAGAGATTGAGATTTATTTTAGGGATAAATTGGCTCTGGTGGTTGTAGGGCTGGAGAGTTTGATTATCGGTCTGGCTGGAAATTCAGGTAAGCATTGATAGCAGTCTTAAACCCTAAGTTCATAGGGCAGACCAGCAGGCTGGAAACTCAGGCAGGATTTTTATGTTGTAGACAGAATTCCTACTTCCTCACGAAACCTGTCTTTGTTCCTAAGGCCTTCAACTGATTGAATGAGGCCCACTCACATTATAGAAGATAATCTCTTTTCCTTAAGTCAGCTGATTATAAATGTTAATCACATCCACAAATACCTTCACAGCAATGTCTAGGTGAGAGCTTTACCAAACAGCCAGGCTCCTTAGCCTAGCCAGGTGGCATATAAAGTTACTGTCACACTGTGTGTCTCCTGCTTTTTTTTGCGTGTGTGTGTCTACATCATGTCTGTCCTGCCAGACTCTAAGCCTCCTGGGAGTAAACACTACATCTTAATCCTTGTTATTCATCTTCTAGCACCTCACACCTGCATTGTTATCCTTTACTGACCTAGTTGCTGCAGGTTTTACCATTTGCAACAGAGACCACTGTCTACTTTCCTCTGGAGTCACACCCCTCACTTCACAGGAACAGACAAGAGAGAGAAATACATGATCAACTTGGAAGATAAAAGGAAACAAAAGGAAAAGGACTAGGAAGAAAAGTGTGTGTGGGGGGGAACAAAAGTCAGAAGCTGAGAGGGGACAGATGAAGGGATCATGTGGTTCAAGCAGCCAAAGCAGCACAGGATTCCTGAGCCCCCTTCACCTGATTCCTGGCAGAGAGAAATCTGCATTCAATTTCCAAGGTGGTTATAGCATTTCTTCTGCATTTTCCATTTCATCTTTCAGCACCTTTCCAGCAGGCCCTAAGCCCTTACCTACTCTGGTTTCTTTCTCATCCTTAGGAGGTGGCTCATTACTCTCAGCCAAGGTTGAAGATATGTACCCTTCAGAGGATATGTTTTTCAATACAGAGCCCTCTCAGGACTGAAAAGCCTTTACTATCGATTTGTAAGGAACTGTCAGGCCCTGGAAGGCCCAGGTAGATGGGTCAGGAAAACTTCATAGCATTTTTCAAATGCTGTCCCTTTGCAAGCCTGTCTCTTTCTGACAGTTTCCCATCATCTCTCACCTTATTCCAGGGCTGTTGCCTGTGATGTGCTATCTCTTGGCCTCCAAATTCTGTAAGGCCCCATCCACTTTTTCCTTAACAACAGAAAAGGAATACAGTGGCTAGGAACTTAGGCTGCACATTTCAGGGTATTCCCCCTCCCCCACTGGCTTTACACCCCAGTTCCACCCTTGCAGTCTGAGACAGTACAGGAAACTAATTCAGGACACTTTCAGAATGTGTGTGATTTGCATAGAAGGAGATATCTGGTCACCTTTGTGCCATGTTCATTTGCAAGTAACTGACATCCTGCATACACTGTGTCACAAGGTCAAGTGTAATCTAGTTCCTGTAGTTGAAAGATTTTTCTTTCAACAGAACTATGTTGTATATAAGTACAAACCAAGCTAAATGCTTGAATGGAGCAATCACAGACTTACTTGACAATCCAGATAGCTTTTGGTTATGCAGAATGTTTAAATTGTAAAATCTAATTCAGTTATTAGAGAGAAATATTAGCTCATTCCTAAAGAAAGAACTTTAAAGAAAAAAGTCTACCAGGAGTTACTGCTAATCTCAGTCTTTCTACTGCAAACTTCTTACCAATATAAGAATTCTTTTTTTCAGAGGTCTTTGAGAGAGTGCTTCTGAGGGCTTCACACCTCAGGAGGCAGTAGAGTTCTTACTGTTCCATTGTTAGAAAGATTTCATATGTTAAGTCAGCCTACCAATAACTTTCATACGATGGTCTGACTCTACTTGAGAGAAACATTCAAATATATAAGCTTGCTGCTTATGAGAGACTTTCAAATTTTTAAAACATCTGTCATGACTCCCCTTAATTTTTTTCTTTAGTTTAAATTGCTTGGTTACTCAACTATTCCTGAAATAGATAATTTTTAGATGATTTACTCTATCTTCTTGGATGATCTATATTTATCAGCATCCATCATAAAATTTAGCATCCAGAATTGGATATAATATTTCAGTTGTACTTTATAATTTTGGCCTTTGTAAGTTAAAACTATATAAATTAAATTACAGCTTTTTTTTTAGGATTAGAATTTAAACTTTATTCTACTTGGTTGATTAAAGCCAAATAAGTCAATGTTATCTGTTATAAAATGCTTTTTTTTTATTAAGGTGTTATTGATATAAATTCTAATGAAGGTTTCACATGAAAAAACAATGTGGTCACTACATTCACCCATGTTATTGTATCCCTCTCATAACCCATTGCAGTCACTGCCCAACAGTATAGTAAGATGCCACAGAGTCACTATTTGCCTTCTCTGTGCTACACTGTCTTCTCCATGATCCCCCCCACACCATGTGTGCCAATCATAATACCCCTCAATCCCTTTCTCCCTCCCTCCCCACCCGCCGTCCCCCATCCCTCCCCTTTGGTAACCATTAGTCCCTTCTTGGAGTCTGTGAGTCTGTTGCTGTTTTGTTCCTTCAGTTTTGCTTCATTGTTATACTCCACAAATGAGGGAAATCATTTGGTACTTGTCTTTCTCCACCTGGCTTATTTCACTGAGCATAATATCCTCCAGCTCCATCCATGTTGTTGCAAATGGTAGGATTTGTTTCTTTCTTATGGCTGAATAGTATTCCATTGGGTATATGTACCACCTCTCTTTATCCATTCATCTACTAATGGACACTTAGGCTGCTTCCATATCTTGGCTATTGTAAATAGTGCTGTGATAAACATAGGGGTGCATATGTCTTTTTGAATCTGAGAACTTGTATTCTTTGGGTAAATTCCAAGGAGTGGAATTCCAGGGTCAAATGGTATTTCTATCTTTAGTTTTTTGAGGAACCTCCATATTGCTTTCCACAATGGTTGAACTAGCTTACATTCCCACCAGCAGTGTAGGAGGGTTCCCTATTCTTCACATCCTCGCCTGTGTTTGCTGTTCTTAGTCTTTTTGATACTGGCCATCCTAACTGGTGTGGGATGATATCTCGTTGTGGTTTTAATTTGCATTTCCCTGATGATTAGTGATGTGGAGCATCTTTTCATGTGTCTGTTGGCCATCTGAATTTCTTCTTTGGAGAATTGTCTGTTCATATCCTCCACCCATTTTTTAATTGGGTTATTTGCTTTTTGGGTTAAACTATACCTTCTTAATTAAGACAACATTGATTTTTGAAAGCAGGAACACCTTGGCTCCTGTAAAGTTTCCAGATAAACACACTTTTTAACATAAACATACATCTTCCCTTGACTTGCCTTACCTTTAATTTACATTGATATGGTCCCATCTTCCTCTGTTTGAGTTATACCACATGAAGCTATAAGCCTTTCAAAAATTGTGGCTTCTCTTGTTTACCCTCAGAAGCATTGAGATCAGCTCTCAAGTTACCAGTCTTGAACTTGACTTCTGGAGCAATTAGAATTTCAGATGAGCATTTCATAATTTCTAATTCCTTGTCAGTAACTTCATGAAATCAGATGCTTGACTGTCAAGATCTTTATGTCCAGTTTTAAGTTCTGCTTTCTTAGGTTTCAAGGTGGAACAGTAAGGTTTATGAGATATCGCTGAAAAGGAAACACCTCATTTCCTTTATTTTTAAGTGGCTTGTATATTCCATATTTTGCTGATTCGACCTATGTACATATTTGCATATATTACATATTTTGCTGGTGTTAAAAATATAGCTACTAAAATATGTATATATATAGCTACTAATAGTGTTTTAATTGGGCCTGAGACAATTAAACTAGCATTGAAATCCATGGCTAGTTACTACTTTGCTGAGGTCAAAGCTTCCTGACCTTTTGGGGGTCACAGAACTCTAGAATTTATTGAAAACTAATATTGTTTTAATTGGGCCTGAGACAAAGAAAAATCAAGGGAAAGTTTAGTGTTGAGATGATTATGTTTTTATTGACATCACTTTTTTTAGTTACTGTTAACTCAGGGCTTCAGCTTTTTGCTGACTGATGCTAAAAAACAGCATCAACAATGTTTAAAATTAATTTCTAATACATAGTGATTTAAAAACATTATGTTCTCTTCTTATAACACTAAGCATGTTAGCACTGAAGTCCTTGGTTAGTTAATTCTTTCCCAAGGTCAGTGGTTCCTGACCTTTTGGGGGCCACAGAACTCTTACACAATCTGTTGAAAATTATGAACTTTCTCTCCAAAAGACAAAGAAAAATGTCCCTCTAAATTCAGAGTTTACATGCATTTGATTTAGTTATTTATTAAATACACCTGCTGTAGAAGAACGACAACTCCCTGCCCCAAAGCTGAGCTGTATGGCATCTCTGCCCTGTAGAATTTTCAAGACCCAGAGCTGTTCTCTCTTGTGCTTCACCACTTCCAATGCCTTGCCCTCATCCAAGAAGTTGAGAACGGCTCCCCACAAGTCGTGAATTCCCCCCTGCAGGAGGGTGGAAAGGAATGGGCTGGAAGGTACACTCCCATTTTAAGGGCATCACACATCTCTTTGGACAGAACTTAGTCACGGGATTATCCAGCCTACTTGTGAGGCTGGAAATAGAAGCTTTAGCTGAGTGGGCATGTGGTTTGCTGAAAAATTCTTACTGGGTAAGAAGGACCGACAGATATGGGGATAAATAATAGTCTCTGCCACACCACTAGGAGTTCCTGGTCCAGGTAATAAAACTAATAAATGTGTACTTGATGATTACTGTGGGATTAGTCCTCTGCAAGGAAGCAAGAGGGTTCATGATGAAGAAAAATTTATTTCTAGATTCATACCTTTTTGGTCTGAGAAACTGGTTGGTGCAATTTCAATCTTTTTGAATTTACTGAGGCTCTTTTTGTGGCCTAGGATATGATCTATTCTTGAAAATGTTCCTTGTGCACTTGAGAAGAATGTGTATTCTGCTGCTTTTGGGTGTAGAGTTCTGTAGATGTCTGTTAGGTCCATCTGTTCTAATGTGTTGTCAGGACCTTTGTCTCTACTTATTTTCTGTCTGGTTGATCTGTCCTTCAGAGTAAGTGGAGTGTTGAAGTCTCCTAGAATGAATGCATTGCATTCTGTTTCCCCTATTAATTGTGTTAGTATTTGTTTCACATATGTAGGTGCTCCTGTGTTGGGCGCATAGATATTTATAATGGTTATATCTTCTTGTTGAATTGACCCCTTTATCATTATGTAATGTCCTTCTTTGTCTCTTGTGACTTTCTTTGTTTTGAAGTCTATTTTGTCTGATACAAGTACTGCAACTCCTGCTTTTATCTCCCTATTAGTTGCATGAAATATCTTTTTCCATCCCTTCATTTTTAGTCTGTGTATGTCTTTGGGTTTAAAGTGAGTCTCTTGTAGGCAGCATATAGATGGGTCGTGTTTTTCTATCCATTCGTTACTCTATGTCTTTTGATTGGTGCATTCAGTCCATTTACATTTAGGGTGATTATCGATAGGTATGTACTTATTGCCATTGCAGGCTTTAGATTCTTGGTTACCAAAGGTTCAAAGTTAACTTCCTTACTATCTAAGAGTCTAACTTAACTCACTTAATATGCTATTACAAACACAATCTAAAGGATCTCTTTTTTTTGTTGTTCTCCTTTTTCTTCCTCCTCCAATTCTTTATATATTAGGTAATCATATTCTGTACTCTTTGTCTATCCCTTGATTGACTTTGGGGATAGGTAATTTAATTTTTCATTTGCTTAGTAATTACCTGTTCTACTTTCTTTACTATGGTTTTATTACCTCTGGTGACAGCTATTAAACCTTAGGAACACTTCCATCTATAGCAGTCCCTCCAAAATACACTGTAGAGATGGTTTGTGGGAGGTAAATTCTTGGAGGTTGTCCTTATCTGAAAATTGTTTAGTCCCTCCTTCAAATTTAAATGATAATCTTGCCAGATAAAGTAACCTTGGTTGGAGGCCTTTCTGCTTCATTGCCTTAAATACATCATGCCACTCCCTTCTGGCCTGCAACATTTCTGTTGAGAAGTCTTATGATAGCCTGATGGGCTTTCCTTTGTATGTGATCTTATTTCTCTCTCTGGGTGTTTTTAATTGTCTATCCTTTTCCTTGATCTTTGCCATTTTAATTACTATATGTCTTGCTGTTGTCTTCCTTGGGTCCCTTGTGTTGGGAGATCTGTGCATCTCCATGGCCTGAGAGACTCTCTCCTTCCCCAGATTGGGGGAGTTTTCAGTAATTACTTCCTCAAAGACGCTTTCTATCCCTTTTTCTCTCTCTTCGTCTTCTGGTACCCGTATAATGTGAATATTTTTCCGTTTGGATTGGTCACACAGTTCTCTCAATATTCTTTCATTCTTAGAGATCCTTTTTTCTCTCTGTGCCTCAGCTTCTTTGTATTCCTCTTCTCTAGTTTGTATTTCATTTATCATCTCTTCCACCGTATCCAATCTGCTTTTAATACCCTCCATTGTGCTCTTCAACGATTGGATCTCTGACCAGAATTCATTCCAGAGTTCTTGAATATCTTTCCGTACCTCCATGAGCATGGTAATGATTTTTATTTTGAACTCCCTTTCAGGAAGATTCATGAGTTCAATGTCATTTAAGTCTTTCTCAGGAGTTGTATTCATAATTTTACTCTGAACCAGGTTCCTTTGGCGTTTCATATTTGTATATGGCACCTTCTAGTGCCCAGAAGCTCTACTCTCTGGAGCTTCTCAGCCCTTGAAGCAATGTTGCGGGTTGCAGGGGAGTGGTATTGATGCCTGGGGGGAGGAAAGAGATGTTTCCTGCTTCCCAGCTGCTATGCCTGTCTCCACTGCCTGAACCAGTGGGCCGAGCACACAGGCATAAGCCTCTATGCTTTGTGTTTGTAGTTGGTGTAGACAGATCTTCCCTCTCTCTGGCCTAATGCCAGGCTAGGGTTTGCTGGTTCAAGCCAGGTGGGGCTGCCTGGGAGAAAGGCACAGTAGGCTGCGTATCCCGGAGTGCGTCCTGGGAGCTGTGTTGCCATCCAGGGAGCTGGAGTGCCTGAAGATCGTGAAAGCTCCCAATGTGCTGGGCAGAGTGCACCCGGACAGTTTTGTCTACCTGTCATTTCTCCTGAGCAGCAAGCTCTGTGCAATCCTTGCCCATTTAGCAGCCCTCTTGCTAAGGGCATCTTTGTTAGGAATTTTCTCATACTGCCTGCCTTTCTTTTGTGCCAGAGCAGCTGGATATGGATTCCTGCTTTCCTCAAGTGGCTGGCATCTCAGTCTCTTCAGGAATTCTGCCTGTTTTAGCTTTCCAACCCCCTACTCACAAGAGTACCATGCAAGCACCATGAAATGTAGGTTTGTGCTCCCCGAGCAGATATCCAAAGTTAGGTATTCAGCAGTCCCAGGCCTCCACTCCCTCCCCGCTCTGTTTCTCTTCCTCTCGCTGGTGAGCTGGGGTGGGGGAAGAGTTTGGATCCCGCAGGACCACAGCTTTGGTACATTAGCCTGTTCCATGAGGTCTGCCCTTTTTCCCGGTGAATGTAGTCTGGCACAGTGTTATTTCCTGTTGCTCTTTCAGGATTAGTTGTATTAATTATATTTTCATATTATATGCGGTATTAGGATGAAGCCTCTATCTCACCTCTCACGCCGTCATCTTTAATCTAGAGATGTATTTTTGTTGCTGATACTTAATATTAAAAGCTTGTGAGAGCGGGTAAAAAGATGGCAGCATTGCAAGTTAAGCAGAAACCTCCCAAAATCACATATAATATGAAAATACAGCAAATACAACGAATCCTGAAAAAGCCACCTAAAGACTGAAGAACCGACTGCCTATATCTAGGGAAAAAGAGAAGACCATACAGAGAAGGATAAAGTAGCAAAGCCACCATCTGGTGAGACCCAAGCTCTCTCCCCACCCCAGCCCACAGATGAGCGGAAGAGAAATGGAGCAGGGAGGGAGCAGAAGCTCAGGACTGCTGAACACCCAGCCCTGAAGATCTGCTTCAGGAACACGAATGCACATTACATGGTGCTCTGGAGGTTAGTGGGTTTGGAAAGCAAAGATGGACGGAATACTCAGAGGCTGAGACTGCAGCCAATAACAGGTACACAGAACCAATTCACCAGGACAAAAGAAACGTGGGAAGTTTGAAAGACTATCCAGCAGTGAGAGTGGAGCTAAAGTGACAAAGATTACACAGAGCTTACTGCTCAAGAGAAAGGCAAGTGGGCAAAATCATCCTGGCACACTCAGCCCAGCATTTTGGGAACTCTCTGGAGCTTCATTCACTGCATCCCCCTGGCTGGCAATGCAGCCCTGAGACCCCCAACTGTGATAAACAGCCTGCTGCTCCTTCCTCCCAACAGGCACTGGTGCCACTCGCCTTCAGCCCCCGCTATTGTGCCAGGCCAGTCAGTGAGTGGCCCCACCCATGGCAACTAAAGAGGTGTAGCACCAAGGTCCTCTCTTGCATGGCCTACTGGACTTGGCAGTGGAGGCATGCATTACAGTGGGGAAGACAGGAAACCCTCCCAGCTGAGCTCTTTCCTCCCGGAAGGCACCAGTTCTGCTCTCCTAAAACTCTTGCCATTGCTGCATGTGCATGGCCGCTCCAGCGAGTAGAGCTCTGGGCACCAGAGGACATCGCCTACGCAGTTATTATTTCATAGGAAACACCAAAAAAATGAAGTGGCGAAGGAATTTGGTACAACAAAATTACAAGAAAAAACACCAGAGAGAGGGCTTGGTGAAACTGAATCACCAACGTTCTTGATAAAGATTTCAAAATAAAACTCATAAACGTGCTCATGGGAATACAGAAAAATATTTAAGATCTCATGAAGAACTTCAAAAAAGTGATAGAATCTTTGAAAAATACAGTATCTGAAATGAAACATATAATGGAGGGATTTAAAAATAGATTTGATGAGGTACAAGAGATGGTATATGGAATAGAAATTAGAGAACAGGAAAACAAAGAAGCTGAGGCAGAGAGAAGAAAAAGGATCTCTAAGAATGAAAGAATAGTAAGAGAGCTGTGCGACCAATCCACATGAAACAATATTCACATTATAGGGGTTCTAGAAAAAGAAGAGAGAAACAAAGGGATAGAAAGTCTCTTTGAGGAAATAATTGTTGAAAACACACCCAAATCTGGGGAAGGAAATAGTCACTCAGGTCATGCAAGTGTAGAGATCTCCCAATACAAGGAGCCCTAGGAAGAAAACACCAAGACATATAATAATTAAAATAAGCATCAAGGACAAGGAGAGAGTTCTGAAAGAAGCCAGAGAGAAAAAAGATCACTTATAAAGGAAAGCCTGTCAGGCTGTCATCAGACTTCTCAACAGAAACATTACAGGCCAGAAGGAGTGTCATGATATATTTGATGCAGTGAAACAGAAGGGCCTTCAACCAGAAATACTCTACCAAGCAAGATTATTTAAATTTGAAGCTGGGATTATGCAATTTCCAGATAAGCAAAAGTTGAGGGAATTTACATCCCACAGACCATCTCTACAACGTATTTTGGAGGGACTGCTATAGATGGAAGTGTTCCTAAGGCTAAAACAAAAAAGCTGTCACCAGAGAAAAGAAAACCACCATAAAGGAAGCAAACCAAAGACTAATTACTTAGCAAATGCAAAATTAAATCAACTACCCCCAAAGTCAGTCCAGGGATACCCAAAGAGTACAGAATAGACACCTACTATATAAAGAGTAGAGGAGGAAGAAAAAGAACAGAAGGAAAAAAAAAAAGAACCTTTAGATTGTGTTTGAAATAGCATAATAAGCCAATTAAATTAGACTGTTAGATAGTAAAGATGCTGTCCTTGAACCTTTGGTAACTACATATCTATGGCAATAGGTATATATCTATTGATAATCACCCTAAATGTAAATGGACTAAATGTAAACAATCAAAAGATGTAGAGTTACAGAATGGATAAAAATACAAGAGCAGTCTACATTCTGCTTACAAGAGACTCACTTCAAACCCAAAGACACACACAGACTAAAATGAAGGGATGGAAAAGATATTTCATGCAAGTTAATAGGGAGAAAAAAGCAGGAGTTGCAGTACTTGTATCAGACAAAATAGACTTCAAAACAAAGAAAGTCACAAGAGAAAAAGATGGACATTACATAATGATAAAGGGGTCAGTCCAACAAGAGGATATAACCATTATAAATATGTATGCACCCAATATAGGAGCACCAAAATATGTGAATCAAATATTAACAGAATTAAAGGGGTAAACAGAATCCAATGCACTCATTTTAGAAGATTTTATCACACCACTCACTACAAAGGCAGATCAACCAGACAGAAAATAAGTAAGGAGACAGAGGGACTGAACAACACATTAGAACAGATGCACCTAACAGACATCTACAGAACACTCCACCAAAAAGCAAGAGGATAAATACTCTTCTCAAGTGCACATGGAACATATTCCAGAAAAGAACACATACTAGGCCACAAAGTGAACCTCAGTAAATTCAGAAAGATTGAAATTGTACCAACTAGCTTCTCAGACCACAAAGGTATGAAATGAGAAATAAAATATGCAAAGAAAACAAAACCCTCAAACACATGAAAGCTTAACAACATACTCCTAAATAACTAATGGATCAATGACCAAATAAAAACAGAGATCAAGCAATATATGGAGACAAATCAAAACAACTCAACACCCCAAAACCTGTGGAATGCTGCAAAGCCAGTTCTAAGAGGAAAACATAAGCAATACAGGCTTACCTCAGGAAAGAAGAACAATCCCAAATGAACAGTCTAAAGTCACAATTAATGAAACTAGAAAAAGAAGAACAAATGATCCCAGATTCAGTAGAAGGAGGGACATAATAAAGATCAGAGAAGAATAAAACAATAGAAAAAAATCAATAAAACTAGAAACTGGTTTTTCAAGAAAATGCACAAAATAGATAAAGCCCTTCACAGACTTAGCCAGAAAAAAAAAAGTCTACACACATAAACAGAATCAGAAATGAGAAAGGAAAAATCACTATGGACACCACAGAAATACAGAGAATTATTAGAGTATACTATGAAAAAATATGTGCTAGCAAATTGGACAACTTAAAAGAAATGGACAACTTTCTAGAAAAACACAACCTTCCAAGACGGACCCAGGAAGAAACAGAAAATCTGAACAGACCAATTACCAGCAATGAAATTGAATTGGTAATTAAAAAACTACTCAAGAACAAAACACCTGGACCAGATGGCTTCACCGCTGAATTTTATCAAACATTTAGAGAAGGTCTAATACCCTTAAAGTTTTTCAAAAAGTAGAAGAGGAGGGAATACTTTCAAACTCATTCTATTAGGACAGTATCACTCTAATACCAATACGAGACAAAGACACCACAAAATGGAAATTACACACCAAAATCCCTGATGAACATAGATGCAAAATCCTCAACAGAATAGTAGCATATAGAATTCAAAAATACATCAAAAAATTCATCCATCATGATCAAGTAGTATTTATTCCAGGGATGCAAGGATGGTACAGTATTCGAAAATCAATCAACATCATACATCACATTAATAGAAAGAAGGACAAAATTCACATTGTCATCTCCATAGATGCTGAAAAAGCATTTGACAAAATTCAACATCCATTCATGATAAAAACTCTCAAAATGGATATTGAAGGCAAATACCTCAACATAATAAAGGCCATATACAAAAAACCCACAGCCAATTTCATACTTGACAGTGAAAAGCTGAAATCTTTTCCTTTAAGATTGGGAATAAGACAAAGATGCTCACTCTCACCATATGTATTCAACAGAGTACTTGTGGTCCTAGCCATGGCAATCAGACAACACAAAGAAATAAAAGGTGGCCAAATTGGCAAGGAAGAAGTTAAACTGTCAATGTTTGCAGATGACATGATATTATACATTGAACTCCCTAAAGACTCCACCAAAAAACTATTAGTACTAATAACTTAATTCAGCAAAGTTGCAGGATACAAAATTAATATGCAGAAATCTGTTGCATTCCTATATATTAATAATGAGCTAACTAAAAGACAAACCAAGAAAACAACTCCATTTACAATTGCATCAAAAAGAATAAAATCCCTGGGAATAAACCTAACCAAGGAGGTGAAAAACCTATACCCTGAATACTACAGGACACTCATGAGAGAAATTAAAGAAATACCAATAAATGGAAATACATCCCATGCTCATGGATAGGAAGAATTAATATTGTCAAATGGACATTATGTCTAAAGCAGTCTACATATTTGATGCAGTCCCTATCAGAATACCAACAGCATTCTTCAACAAACTAAAACAAATAGTTCTAAAATTCATATGGAACCACAAAAGACCCTGAATAGCCAAAGCAATCCTGAGAAGTATAAAGCTGAGGGTATTACACTCCCCTACTTCAAGCTCTACTACAAAGCCATAGTAATCAAGACAATTTGGTACTGGCCCAAGAACTGACCCATAGATCAATGGAACATAATCGGGAGCCCAGATATAAACCCAAGCATATTTTGTCCATTAATATACTATACAGGAGCCATGGATATACAGTGGGGGAAAGATAGCCTCTTCAACAACTGGTGTTGTCAAAACTGGAAAGCTACATGCAAGAGAATGAAACTGGATTATTGTCTAACTCCATACACAAAAGTAAACTTGAAATGGGTCAAAGACCTGAATGTCAGTCATGAAACCATAAAACTCTTAGAAGACAACATAGGCAAAAATCTTCTGAATATAAACATGAGCAACTTTTTCTTGAACACATCTCCTTGGGCTGTAGAAACAAAAGTAAAAATGAACAAATGGGACTACATCAAGCTAAAAGGCTTCTGTACAACAAAGGACACCAACAGTAGTACAAAAAGGCATCTTATGGTATGGGAGAATATATTTGTAAACAACATATCCGATAAGGGGTTAACATCCAAAATATATAACATGCCTCATCACCCAAAAAGCAAATAATCTGATTAAAAAATGGGCAGAAGATCTGAACAGACATTTCTCTGAAGAAGAAATTCAGATCGCCAATAGGCACATGAAAAGATCCTCCACATTGCTAGTTATCATGGAAATGCAAATTAAAATCACAGTGGGATATCACCTCACCCCAGCTGTGATGGCCAACATCCAAAAGACAAGGGAAAACAAATGCTGGCAAGGATGCAGAGAAAGGTGACCTTCTTACACGTCTGGTGGGAATGTAAATGAGTTCAAGCATTGTGCATAGCAATATGGAAGTTCCTCAAAAACCTGAAAATAGAAATACCATTTGACCCAGGAATTCCACTCTTAGGAATTTACCCAAAGGAAACAAGATCTCAGATTCGAAAAGATAAATGCACCCCTATGTTTATTGCAGCACTATTTACAATAACCAAGAAATGGAAGCAACCTTAGTGTCCATCAGTAGATGAATGGATAAAGAAGATGTGGTACATATACACAATGGAATATTATTCAGCTTTAAAAAGAAAACAAATTCTACCATTTACAACAACATGGATGGAGCCAGAGGGTATCATGCTCAATGAAGTAAGCCAGGCAGAGAAAGATAATTACCAAATCATTTCACTCATTTATGGAGTATAACAACAAAGCAAAACATCAGCAGACTCACAGACTGCAGAACGGACTAGCGATTACCAAGGGGAAGGGTTTGGGGAGAATGGGTAAGGAGGGATGGAAAATGGGATTAAGGGGCACTATGATTAGCACTCACAGTATAGATAGGTCATGGGGAAGGAAGTACAGCACAGAGAAGACAAGGAATTACTGTAGCATTTTACTATGCTGATAGACTGTGGCTGCAATGGGGGTGGGGGTGTGTTCTTGATAATGTCTGTGAATATTGAAACCACAGTGTTCATGTGAAACCTTCATAAAATTCTATATTAATGATACTTAAAATTTTAAAAAGTGCTTGTACAACCCAGCTGGTAAAAGTTTGATTTTTTTTTTCAAGAGTCCAAATTTTAAACTGTTCAAACATTAAAAAATTTTTAATTATATTAACGAGTTGTTAAAATATTCATTCCTAGATTATTATGCAGTCATAAGTTGCATATGTAAGAAAAAATGGTGGAAAATAGTGGGTTTCTAATAAATATCTATTGAGAGTTATTAAAGTGTTGATATGTTAGGAAACACCTTATCCTAAGGAAAGAGTTATGTTTAGGAGCAAAATAAGGGTATGATCAAAGAAACCAGATTCTGTCACCTCAGTGCAGTATTGTGCAGCCATAGAAAATACTTAAAAACTGAGAAATATGGAAGACATTTGTTACAATGTTAAGTGAAAAAAACATAAAATTATGTACTATTAAGACAACTGCAAAATTATATGCATATAGACAAAAATTAGATAATACGTGCAAAGAGTTGTGGATCTTTAGTAAAATATACATGATGTTTTAACATAATTTTAATTATTTTAAGGAATTTTAAATTATGCAAATTTAAATAAGTTTCTCTTCTTCCTTTTCTCTGCCCTCCCTCCAGCTGTCCCAAGTTAAGTGTATGTCTTTGGCTTATCTTTTTTTCCCTTTACCAATATAATGTAATGTCAGTTTACCAACTGGCAAAGAACTGCAGTGGTCATGGGAATAAATAGGCGTTCCCTGATCAGTGATCACAGGTAATTTCTCCCATAGCTTACTTTAGAATTTTTATGGAATCTCTTTCTCTTTCTTTTCTTTTTTTTTTCAACTGAATGGGTTTATAATTTTCAGTAAATATAACATTAAATCATCTCTCTCTTTCAACTGTAGCGCTTTCAAATTTAGGAGTGCTTTTACTCATTTAGTATGTCTTTTATACTGTGGTTTAAGAAATCACATCTGGAGCCATTTCATGCTTTGAAAGGATTGTATCTTCAGTCTAAACCTAAGACAGTATTCTAATGAGTCTTCTCAAAAGAGTTTTTAAAATGGCTAGAATGGCCTTGTTATAGTATATACCACTTGTTAAATCTGTAATGAATAAATATTTGAAGCCATAGTAATAATTTTTCATGCATATGATACTATCTTAATAATTTTGTTGTGGCTATGTGCTTTATTGATTTCTGTGCCACTGTTGTGGCATGAAATGAAATGTATTATCCCACTTAAACCATTATGGTTTCCTTTTGAATTACGTATTCACTACTTGATCCTGTCATCAAGCTTATTCCATTTTCTATAATGTGGTGTTAGGTCTTAAGATTTATGACTTTAGTACTCAGTGCTGCATACATCAAAACAGGAACGTAAATTCAGATCAGAAAATTGGGGGAGAATAAACAATAGGTAGTGAAATATTTTAAAAATCACTCTTCTAACTTAATGTGTTTTCTGGTTTGGGGGTTTGGGGTTTTCTTTTTCCTTAAAAATTATAGGAGTGAATCATTGCTGTGCATCCTGGCATAGAGAGGAGGGCAGAGCGTGGCAATCCCAGCCGCCATCTGCCTGGTCTCGGTGCTGAGGTAGACAGCTTTGCTCCACCCCCTTTTTTTTGGCTTCTGTGACAGTATAGTTGTGGCTTTCTTCCCACTGTTTTACCACTTTTTAGAAGGCTCTTTTGTTTTAAATGTTAGAATTCCTTAAGGCTGGATCCTGAGGCCCTCGTCTCTTTTCACTCAAACTTTGACCATAGGCATTTTTCAGTCTATGACTTTACATGTTATCCGAGTGCCAACACTTCCCAAATTGATAATGCCAGCTGGATTCTGAGCTCTGGTCCCATACTGTCAGTTGCCTTGATGTTACGATCACCACTTACATGCCCCTGCCCTGAGGTGAACTCTTACCTTTCTCCATAAACCTCTCCTTTTAGTCTCCATCAGCAGGCAGGTCTTCATCCCTCACGTTACTCATGCCTGTCACATGAGCATCATCCTTCTTTCCCTCACCCCTTACACCATCCTCACTGTATCTGTTTTAGTTGTGTACCCTTAAATGAAAACTGTCCTCTTTTCTCTGTCCCCACTGCCAGCCACTGTAGCTCACACCATCCTTGTCTCATACCTGGACTGCGAAACCTCCCATCTGGGTTCCTACCACTCTCACCCCCTAATTCCTAACCCAGCATGTGTTTTCAAGTAATTGGAATCAGGTTATGGCTCTGTCTTGCCTTCAGTGGCTTCCCTTTGTCCTTAGAATTGCACATGCTGTAGCTGCACCAATTGTCTTCTCGAGGATTTGCTAACACCTTTTCCATCTTTGGACTTTGTGCATGGTCTTTCCTATATAGAATGTTCCTTTCCTTACTCTCTATTTTTTACACTTGTTACTTTGCCAAACAGGCTTTTTCCTATCCCCTAAATCTGTAATTATACTTAATAGTGTGCTTTCTCCCACACACACTTTCTTTGCTATCTCTTAGACTGTCAGCTCCACAAGGACAGAAAACGAGTGCTTTTTAAATCCACTGATCCTAAGCACCTAGTATGATACTTAGATACACAATAGCTGCTTCATATTTGCTGAGAATCGATGATTTTAGTTTACTACAATGAACTTTTTTGCAGACTTGCCTAGTCTAATAATAACTACGTCTTCAGGAATTACCTGGCCTGAAGCAGTAAGATGGCAGTTCTGTTAAAATGCCACTACATATTCAAAATAACATTCAAGATAGCATCATTAGATAATGAAGTATTATGGTTATAGCTGTCTGATTATAGTTTCGTAGATATGTAGTAAGACCATCTGGCAAAGGAAGGCTCCTTAATGCTTCTTAGATATGTGGAATTGTATTGCTTCTTTCTCCTAGTTAAATATTTTACAAATTTTCCACTCTTTGAATTGATGTGGTAAACTGTGACCATCAAAGCAATAATAACACCATGCTTTGAAAAGTGCCTCATAAAAATGCAAAAATAACGTTTTCTCTGATGGCTCTAGCTAAGCAGAAGAAACTCAGAGGGAAAAGTAAAATTATGTTATATTTTGCCTCCTGAAATTTAAACACAATAGTGGAAATTAATTTGAAAACAGAGTAGTTCTAACAAGCTTTACTACCCCCACACTCCCCAAAAAAGTTTTCCTTTGTCATGAATAAATTATAGAGGCTAGTGGCTATAATAGTAGTAACAGAAAGACATTTCAGAAATATAAGTAATATCACTGTATGTATTAAAAATTCTGTTTTAATTCCCTTTTAATTCAATATTACCTATTAGAGAAGCAAATTTTTTTACTATACCTAATTGGAAATATTTTTTTTAATTTTTCAGTGTTACTTATTGGTAAGATTTATTGAAGATGAACAACAATAACATTAAAGCCCCTCTCAAAATAAATGTTACACTAGCCTGCCTTAGTGATCTGCACTGACATGTCACCAAGTTGTACCATTTATTGTCCAAAGGGAAGAAATTTAGATTAAATCAGTGTTAAATTGATTTGTTAAAATATAACAAAAGTTAGTTATTAATTACTAATTAGGTACATTTTTAATCTGTAAAAAGGATGTCATGAGAATATTGGCATATGGAAACAAAAAGGAAATGATTGAATCTTAGGAAAGAACAATATGAAATTCATATTTGATCCAAAAAGTAGTAGTCTTTTTTTCTACCAAATGCTCGTAGGGTAAAGATTGCATTTTGGTACAGGAGGCACTCAAGTCTTATTGATGTACCTGTAGGTGTGTACCCAAAGTTTCTGAAGGTGAACACTCTAAATAACAAATTAAAATTTCTCATGCAGTTTAGACTGCATGTATATGGAGGATTTGGAGTGGATACAAAATTCCCCAAGTTGGATGCTCTTCCCCTGGGGCTGCCATTTGCAGGGAATTTCATGTACATATTCAGACATGCAGACTTGCATAACTGCTTATTATAGAAATATTCTTGGTAACTAAATGTCTTACAGACTTTAAACATACAGGGTTTCCCGTATATGGAAGAAAAGTGATTCCACCCACTCTCCATGCCTTGGCAAGTCATGATGCCAGCCCTTACATTTATTTGACTTCCAGAATTTAAATAGGCAGTGATGTAAATTGAAGTTAATGTTTCCCCTACTGGCACTAAGTTACTAAATCATCATGCTTGTGATGATGAAGGTAAATTCTTTTCAATTTGGCCACAAAGTGGGAATGGCATTTATTCTATCCCTCTAAGTTAGACTGACAACAAAATGATTTATTTCTATTTTACAAAAGTTGAGGAAGCAGAGGAAAATATAGAGTTAAATGGCTTGGCAAGATCACACAACACAACTGAAGTAGAATCCAAGTCTCTCAAGTCTCTGATCAGTTTCATCTTACTGAATGTCACAGCAGTGTAAGTGAGAGAAAAACCCTTCAGCATACATGTGCTTAATGAATTATTCTCAGTGGAAAGCTTCTATTTCTTATGAAATTCTGTTCAATCCTTTTACATTTTAAATCTCCATCTTATAGAATTGAGATGGGATGGGAATGGAAGAGTTACTAATTCTCTTAGGCATGTTTCCATGTATTCTTATATTGATCTTTAACTAGAATCAGATCTGTTCCAAGAGATCATTTGTTTTGCACAACAATTCTACAAATTAGCTGTAAGAGGCAGTTCATTAAAAATTTATTTTTAAATGAACTTTAGATGTATAGATTTTCTAATGGCCGTGCATATTAGAGTGAACATACAAAATATTTTCTTTGCTGGGTAGTGGTGATAATAGCTAATATTTATAGAGCTCTTACTTTGTAATGGACACTGTTCTAATTATTAATTATTTTTATTTTACTGTTCAAAGCAACTTAAGAGATAGTTACTGTTCTTATCCCTATTTTATATATGAGGGAACTGAGACACAGAATGATTGTGTACTTGCTAGAAGATGGTAAGGCTAGTATTGAAACTCAAATGTTCTGGCTCTGAAAGCCACCGTTTAAACCACATACTACCTCCCAAGAAGCCTTTCAATAGTATGATTTTATTAAGTAACCTTGCCATTGAAATTGTTTTGACCCATCTTAGACCTACTGCAAATCTGATATTATTTTATGATTTATATATTTTAAATTATTTATGTTTAAATTCTTAAACATTTGTACTCTTCCCACTCACAATTTCATTTGGAGATAGTTTTATATAAAACAGGTTAAAATTTAAAATTGCAACATAGACTATAGAAACAGAAGAAATTCAGAACTATTTCTTGGTCCTCTAACTTTTATATATGTACCATTTAGTCTGGTTTCTACTCTCTAAACATGGACTGTCTGCTGATTTCAAAGCTACTCTACTAATCCTTATAAAAGTTTCACAGCATTGTATCCCAAATGACTAAGTTTGGTGTTAATTTTAGATGTAGTTTGATTTTTCTATTTTCTTCTCAAAGTAATAGTGGATACAAACTATTCTCAAAAGCTTTTTAACCCTATTTCAAAAAGTAAGCTTTTATACACAGATTTTCAAGGTAACCGAAAGGATAGGTTGTAAATTTTATTTAACACTGGGAAAAGAAAAAGTAAGAGCAATTGACATTAACAGCTGAATATAATTTCTAAAACTAGCTGAAATTCTTATAGCTTCCTTGTCATTCCTCTGTTTAGTGACTAGCAATTGTGCTATTTTTCTAACTTGAAATAAACAGAAACTTTCCAGGGGTATTTAGAACTATAGTTACCATCTCTCTCTATATATATTATATATATGCTTATATATTATATATATATATATGTAAATACAGGTAACATTTATATAGTTAAAAAATGTTCTATCTTGTACCACATGTTGACTAATTATTTCTTTTTGTGTGTGTGCATTCGTTTTCAAGTGGCATGAAGTATAAGCCAATGGGAAGTTCATGTCCCTAAAAATGACAATAGAAGTTTTAAGAACCTAACATGGTCTCTGCATCTTGGCACCCAGTGGTTGTGGCAGCATTACATATCTGAGCAGAGAGAGCAATTTTTGTCTAACTTGTTAAAGATGGGTCCACCTTTTAGGATTCCTGTAATATCATTAAGTGGTAAACTTCCAAAGATCACATTTAAAGATAGGCTTTGATATTTCAGTTTCTTTTTTGTAGAATGCTAGGAAGTAAAAGAAAGGTGAACAAATTAAAACCAGCGTGTAAGTAGCTGCAGGTATATTTATTTCTACATGTTTAGTAAGAAAGTGCATTTGGGGAATACTTTTCATAGTTTAGCTAATTGCACAATAGTGTTTGGATTCCTCTTACTATCCTTAAATGGTTAAGTTAGTGAGCATCTTTGTGGGTTAAGTACTGGTCCGTAAAACATAATGGGCAGTCATCTGGTGTGTGGTTTTTTATTCTTGCTGTTTTCTTGTCTTGCGTAACAGTATATTATAGCAGGCAAGATACTGAAGTAATGTGTTATGACAGTCTAGCTTAAAGGAAAGAAAAGGACTTTGATTTTCATCAGTTTTTAAAATATTTCCTGTTCAAGAATCACTGTCACTTGATTTCTGTGCTCGGCACTTAGCAAATACAAGAGGTGTCCAGGCTACACAGTCACATGACACTTGGTGTGGCTGTTGCAAGAGTTTGTGGTATGTCCTGTTACCACGGTTTAAAGAAATTTTATTTTACCCTCACCGTCTGGTTTTCTAGTCCCGCTCTTCCTCTTGTGAATATGATAATGATAAGAGCAACCTATTTGGACATTGAACCTGTGCAACATTAACTGTGTCCACTGAAAGCTGATGTACTTAAGTGAGTTATTGTGGTGTAAACTAAGAGGCTTTGGTTACAAACTTGTAAATGCAACTCACATAATGCCCATGACTTTTGGACTGTTTGTTTGTATTCTCCTTTGGCTCTGTTTGTCCACTTTCTTGTTATTTGGTCATATCTGGCCTTAGCTCATTGTTTGGCAGATAGTAAATATAGATTTTTTTTTTAATCTTTCGGACAAAATACACTAACAGTGTATTATCCTTTACTGCTTGGGTACTCCATATGCCATTTAGAAGTTTGACCAGAACTATAAAAGCAAAATTATTTTGCCCTGGAGAAGCAGCCACAGCAGTACCCATATTTTTGAGGGGAGTTGGTCTCTTATGAGCAGCTAAATCTTAGACTCACCATCTCTTCCATTGTCTGTCTTTGTGCCACAAACTACCCATTAACAAGCTATATTAAGAATACTCACCTTCTTTGTACACCATCTGACTTTTGTTAAAGAAGGAAGACAGACTTAGGGGGACTACTACAATGGGGTTTTGCAGTACGGAGAAAGAGCTTGGGTTCAACTCTGAATACAACAAGGAAAACTGGGTTACAGCCAAATGGCAGATTGGAGGAAGGGTCAGTAAATGGAAATGACTAAGAAGGTAGGGTAATCCTCTGCTAAACTGACTTACCAGGCTTCTTACTGAAGGCACCCTGTTCCAGGCTGGAATGATGGGGCTATTACCTGGGGAACAGGGAGGCCAAATCAATGCAGCTTTAATTTGTGTTGCCTTTTACAGTCAAAGTGGTGGTGGTTTTGTTCTGCCAGAGCAGGAATGCTACCCCAAACAAAATGAACCCTTAGAATTATTGCTTTATTATCTAACACAGTTCTGGTGTATTTGTATTCTTGGACTTGAATTTGTTGGGACATGATTAAAATCACTGCTTCTTAGGTATTGGGGAGTGTACATACTTACTTGAGTCAGTGCTCTTTAATTTAAAGGATTGAAAAGAATAAGTAATCTTCTCAGAGGGTAATGTGACCTTATTCTTTACAACATGTGGAAATTTGATGTGCCTCCCATAACCAAAACCATAGAACTCACTTTCCCAATACTTTTTGCATTCTCTAGCAAAAAGAAGCTATATATACCATATTATTTCTAATCCGTTTCTGCAAATACATTCTCTATCTCTGTGCATAGAGAAGCTGATTTCCCTCTTCCCTGTTACATAATGAAATGACATTTCTTCTGATGACCTATACTTGCATAAATCTATAGTTATTTCTTTGCCTGTTAATGTTTGTTCTTCAAATATTTGAGGTGAATTTAGTTTTCATTGTATTCTTTTTAGCTATCCTATTAAAAATATCCTTTTGATATTGTCCTATTTCAGCTTTGAATTTTATTTTAATTCATTTTTTTAAACTATAATGTTCAAAAATTAGTGTTACCTAGAATTATCTTTCTTGTTGAATGTGCAATTCCAGTGAAAAACATAATATGTTAATGAGATTTTATCATGCATTAGTTCATTAGACTAGTTCACTAAATCACTAGTCTTTGATCTAAAAGCAATGGCTTTCCATGTGCCATTTTGTTTTTCTAAGTTTTCTCCATAGCAGATATCACTGTCTTTATTGTCACTGTGGACAAATAGGCACAGAGCTGATATTCAAAACTGGGCAGGGAAAGACCAAGGTTCCAATTCACCCACTTTGCCCATGAAACTTGGAGTAATTTATTTTAGATTGTGTACTACCAAGGAATATTGTCTTCCTTTTGGCAGTCAAATGTTACATTTGTTCCTGTATCCTCTGAAAGCAATGGTCAGATTTATGAATTTTAATAAGAGTCCTCTGTATTAATAGGTGTAGATACATCTAATAGCCCTACTTCTAAATTGTAAAGTTTGTCAAGATGCACATTCTCTTTGATGTGAGTGAATATGGTAAACCTCATAGAAATAACAAAAACATTTCAAAGCTGAGTCTCAGAGAGGTTAGTCTGATAGATTCAGTCCATAAATAGGACAGGTGGGTGGATGGGTGATGTCAGGTAGGCTTCACTGACTAAAGTGACTTTTAAAAGTGATTTGAGGACAGATATTTGGTGGATTAGTAGGTTGTTCTAAGCGTAGGGGGTGGCATGAAAGAAGATGTAGGCGAGGGAGACAAAGAGTTCATTTAGGAGAAAAGCATGGGGAATGGGACAGGGTGTGGGAGGAGATGAGATCAGACACACGATTGGCAGGGTTGTGGAGCTGTTTGGAGACAAGAAGAAAGTTATGCTTGAAATGTTGAAAGCCAGCACTCTGATTAGAAGAAGAGGTATGATGCTTATACCCCAAAAGAAAGAATGATGGCATTTACTATGTTTCATTGTTTATTAAGAAAGACAGTGAATGGGCAGAGCAAAATGGAAATGATTAAGTGAGTGGCCATATAATTTATCATTCAAGCCAGGACCCTTTAAGAGAATAAAAGGGAATTCTAGTTAACAGCTCCATTAGGACGGAATGCATAAATTGGGATGATCCTGGGCAAATTGGGACATTTGGTTATTCTGTTACTGTTAAGTAATTATTTCAGCTCATTGACAGATCACAACAATAGAAAAAAGTAAATCCTGACTTTTGAAAGTGATACACAATATTCCTTAAAAAAAAAAACTGTTCATAGTTAAGTGTCAGATTCTGGCCAGGACTGGCAGGACCCATCCCTGGGGTGAGCTTACAGATGCTGGTGTTTTCATTGGCAGTGTGGTGAGGCGCTTATGTGCTGGGCTGCCTAGGCTTGAGTGCTAGTTCTGCCACTGAGTAGCTGGTAATCATTAGCCAGTAAAATGGAGACAATAAGAAAACCTGCCTCTCTGGGTTGAGGTCAGGCTTAAATTAGGTAATGTTTGCAAAACACTTAGCACAATAATAATGTCACATACCAAGGACCCAAATTCTGCTATTATTTTTCCCATGATTATTACCACTACTTCTGTTTATATATTGGTTGTTAGCCTGTTTTCAATTTAAATTAATTTCAAGTAACAAATACTTTAAGCTTTCTGATGGTGCTGGTAGTTTTCTACATTTTATTTGTAACAATAATTCAGTAATTAAAGAAGTTTGGAAAACTGTTTTTCATTCCAGTTTTAATATAATACAGCTCACATTTCACCTTCTATCTATGTCAGTTCTCACTTTTCAGAGGTAGACAGGTTTTCAGAGTCATATTATTAAATTATTGAATACAGTGACTCTCATTTCATATTCAATTAAGTCTTAAAGATGTTTCTTAGGAGCATCATGTTTTTCAAAATTCATATATTGTAGAGACTCTGGATTTTGTTATAACTGATCTGTCTCTGTTAGAACAGGGAGTACTTTTTACCGAATCGGGAATCAGGATATAAGTTGAAATACGTTTATATAAAAATAAAAGATTTAAAATTGCAGTGTAAATATGGTACTGACCTATCTCAAAACCATGGTGTACTAAGGAAACATGCTTTTTGCTTTGAGTTTCTCTCATAAAGTCATCTTTAATCTTCACCCTTGACTTTCCCTACCAGGGCGCTCTTTCTTTTGAAGCATTTGTGAACCCAGCACAACCCTGACTCAGACGCTTTGCTCAGCCTCATGACATGTAGCATTTCTAGTGATTCTCCAAAACAAAAACTAAATGACAGCCAGTAGTCTGGACTCAGCCCAGACAGGTATTGTGTTTGGTTAGTATTTTTTAAAAGTTAGAATTTGTTGCTAACATAGAACAATTAAGAGTTGGAACAGCTAGTAACCCAGAGCCCACATTCCTCCGTGCTCCTAACCAGTTGGAACAGCCTGGTGGCCCTTTCTGTAGGCTCCCTCTTAAGCATTTTACATTTCTCTCATTTAATCATCACAACTCTTTGCAGTTTCTGCCACCATCATTGTCACACATGTAGGGAAGCTGAGTCTCAGAAAAGGCCTAAGTGCCTAAGTTCACACAGTTAGTAAGGGGAGGACTGGTGTTTAAACACATGTGTGTCTGGAATTTCCTAAACTCCTTTTCCATAATACCAAAAGGTTATTTTTATCTGTCATTTCAGTTGGAAATCAATATCCATAAATATTATGTGATATGAGCTATAGTGCCCAGAGTAACAAGTTTATCACATTTTTTTAATTATGCAAAGTTAAAATTTACATTGATTTGTCAGCTTCCCCTGAATCCCTTAAGGCTGGATTTAATAAGGCTACTTTCTCATTTCTAAGATGTTACCATTGTTGTCTGTACTGTTCAAAGAGGCTTAAGGTAAGTGATTGAGAAACATTGTTCATTTCAACACTATTTTCCTATTTAAATACTTTAACATGATTCCCTTCCTTGAAAATAACAACTAATTGCTACTAGAGAAAAAGGGTAGGTACTGATGTCTTCAGTTTTCTGTTTTCAGAAGGAACACAGAATTTAAACTTCACTTTGAATAAAAATTGTCCATGATTTAGATAATTTATATCTTTCATCGAGAAACAAATGTCTCTTTCCCACAAAGATAGACTTGTATATCCTAGCTTAATAAATATTTACTTTTTGTCTGAATAGATTAGATTCTTTAATCCCAGACTGTTTGTGTCTATCTAAATAGTATTGTTATCAGACTGGAGCTAGTGTTTTCAGGTTTCCACACACAGACTACTTGACAAATAATTAAATACATCTACTATACAAAAGTAAGTTGAAATTAAATGCTAACTTATGCTTGGGTTAATGAACATTTATGGTATAGGTCATGTGCCTTATTCTAGTGAAAGTAAGGAAGGTATTAACCCTCCCTGCTTTAGTTTATAGTTTAAAAGAAATTAAGAAACTCCTGATTTTAATAAAGTACCTTTTGGCTAAAGCTATTCTTTTTTTTGCACTAGGTGGGGTTAATGTTGCTGGTGGTAAGAGAGCATCTTTTATTATTACTATCTTTGTTGAATGAAGAGTGAACAAAATATCAAAGTAGTTAGGTCCAAAGTAAGAAGTACAGACTTGGATGTCAAACAGACCTTGGGAAAGTTACTTCCCCTCAGCATTCTTCTCTATAAAATAGGGATTGTAATGCCTATCTTATAGATTACCCTTGACAATAATTTCTATAAAGGCCCAACACTACTTGGTATGTAATAGGCATTCTTAAGTGATACTGTCCTTCCTCCTCCTCACCAGCATCATCAACAAAATGACTACTGTTTTTACTGATGTAAAGACATATTGTATGGTGATCATATTTTCCAAGGCAAATACTGTGACATATGACTTATTATAAACAAGTAGTAGAAGCACGTGAAAGTATTCAGTGTGTTAAGAAACTTCTCACCTGGTCACTTATTGGGCATTGTCCTAGAAAACTAGAATCATAGTCACTGTGTGAGCCTAATATGTCTACACTGAATACTGATCAAATGTTCTTATCAGTTGTAATTATAGTCAGTGAAAAATCTATGTATGGCACGAAGACATGAAGCTTTGGATTTAGGTAACCTGTAGCAAAATGTAGTTTGGTAATAGTCTTGTACACTGAAGACATTGAGATCATTATGGAATGGAAGGAGCACTGGTCCAGAAGCTAAAAGACCAGAGTTGTTGTCTCTCAGCATACTATATGACCTTGGTTAAGTTATATTTTTCTTCTTGTTTTTCCTCAGTGCTCAAAGGAAGGGGCTGGATTACAGTGTTAAGATTCCAAATAAAATGCACCAGTGCCATTTGTTCTTATACAAAAAATCTCACAAGAATGGGATTAACTATAGCTGTCAGAGCCAGCAGAGGGAGCACAAAGCCATGAATTTATGTCTGAGTCTTAGAAAAAATGGGGGGTTATATGGTTAAACACTAACAGTTCTTGAAATAGATTATTTTTTATCAAGTCAAGCTCAACTTGAGTTGAGCTGTAACTTTGTCTTGAAATGGTGACATTTTTACAACTCCTGGTTGACTTCTACCTCTATAATTATTGGTAGATACAATAAAGAGCTGTGTTCTAAAAGGAAATTTAATAATGGTTATTTGTGAGGATCATGATGGTTCTGTAGTGTTAAATATATTTCAATGAAAAACACTAAATTTATATCAGAAATATTCTGGTTTATAGTATTAATAACTCTGCTGTTTGAACTTAACCCAGAACAAAAAATGAACTGTGGCTTCAAATACTATATAGGCTTTTAAAGTTCTATTTAAGTGATAACTTATTTAAGTAGCATCCTGGGATTTATGGAGTTCCACATATTCTAGTAACAAAAGTATGTTTCATGAAAGCACTACCTTACAATGATTTTAAAATATTTTGGTAAGAGATCCTACTATTGCAGACTTTCTCAAGTTTTTAAATACAAGACCTTGTGCACATGTGAGTCTTCTTCATATTGTGGGGTAGTCACTATCAAAATGGACCAGTGTGCTAAATAATGGAATTCTGAGTTTGCTCCTACTTTGATGTCAAAACTCTTTTCTTTATTTTTGGCTACACTACTGTGATATTTTCTCTATCTATACATATTCTCATCATGGTTTCCCCTTCTTTGTTGATTTTACCACTTAGAAGTTTTAGCTGAGGAAGCTAATAACTTAGTTTGTTGAGAATTATGTTAAATCAGATTAATAAGACTAAATTAAGTTTGTAGCTTGCTGTTGGGTATTGGTAACTATTTTATAAATGGAAATCTTTGTTAGTGATTTGGGTTTATGTCTTTAGAGGTGGGGAAGGGGCTACTGCTGTATTTGAGGATGAATCATGGTAGAAATGGGTTTCCTATGAAATTACTATAAATACATATTTTGCTTCTTGGTTTTTCTAAAAAGTGTTTCTACATTTTAACTCAAAGTATATTTTATCCACCAGTAATCATTCATATTTCTTAAGAATTTGGCTGGTCAGGATTTTTTTTAGGAAAGGAAAGTGGGGAAGTAGAATAACCAATTCTCTGTGTGTGTACAGCAGTCATTGCAAAGGAGTTGAAAGAAGAGGAATGGACATCTGTGCCCTTGAAATTATGTTCATCGATGAAATGGGATAAATATACAAGCAAAAGATAAAGGAAGATATATATATATATATATATATATATATATATATATATATATATATATATATATGTTAAAAACATGTAGAACAAGTATAAATTAGTAAATAAGCCCACAAAGGTTGAAAGGAAGTTGGAATAAAAAGATTTTTTATAATCTAAAGGTTTTTAATAGTAATGAAGCTGGCAGAAGTTGAAAAAAGACAAACAGTAAAGATATAATTACAATTAAGACTTCCTGTTCCAGTAGCCTTCCCAAAAGCTAATTATATTTCTTAAAGTAGCACTAAAGGCTAAGCAAAAGAAATCCCAAAGCTCTACTTGGGATCCCCAAATTAAGGGTCCAACACATAGAAAATATCTACCTGATAAGTTGTGTTGTAAGAGTAGGTATTTTGTAGCATTTTCTAAACACAGTGATAAATGTCATGTTTCCTGTGTCTATCTTTGTCAAACAGGACATATAGTAACATACACTATGTAGTAGACTACTCCTGAGAGGAAATTTCTTTACATTTAGGAAGTGCTTCACGACACATGATGTAACTTCTAAATTGTTGTCCATCCTGGCTCCTCTTGTGTTCACTGTGAGATAATACCACTTCCCAAATAAAGTTCCTCGTTAAATATTATTTCAATATTAACTGTTGCCATGAATTATTGACATTGTGCTTTAGAATTTTTTTTTTTTAAGGTGGATGGTTTTGCTATCTGTTTGGTGTGTAGTTTCTCAAGGGTCTAAGAAAGGGTAAGAAAGCTTAAATTCTTTCAATTCAGAAGATTTGTTTCTATTTGTTCCGGAATATTTTCTAATAGAATAGAGAAAATATCATAAGACTTGTAACAAGTTTGATATCTTTAGAATTGCATATTAATTACAAAATCCTTTAGGTCTTTCATTGTACTGAGTTTAAATAAGGATACACATTTTGAAGTATATTATCCATAAAAGAGGTATCAAAATAAGTTAAAATTAGGAGTAAATTACTTAGTTCACTCTTATTAAATAGCATTTCTGACCAAATTTACTCAACACTGGAAAAATCTGCCTAAGAAAACAATCTTTTTGTGTCATGTCCACTTACTTTCTACTGAATTATTTTAAAATTTAAAAACAAGCTTGCATGAATGCTTTTGTAAAAAGTAAAAGTAACTGTCTTTAAGCTAATGATAGACTCTTTTATTTCACACAGTTATATTTTTGGTACTTTGGTTACCAGATTGTGTTGAACAGATCATGTATTTTATCCATTATTTATAGAACATTTTTACTGGTAATAATTTGTGTAACATTATTTTTAAACTTGTTAGTTATCATTCAGTTTTCATTTTATGTCTTTCTTATTTTGTTCACTAATAGAGATTCAATTCCTGATTTTAAGCATTTTTTTTTTAAAGAAAGATTGTTTAGCTGAATACTTTGCCATGTTGCATGACTAGTTAATTTTGGTTCTATGTGTAGTTTTTTGTTGTGTGGTCATACAATGAAGATCATCCTGGACATTGTAACCATAATTTCAAGTTCTTGATGAGATGCCTTGTGTATTTTTATGGCAGTAAAATTGGATTTTCCAGTTGCGAATCATGGTATGCCCTTTTGGTGGGAACCTTGCTTACTAGACTTTATATCTTTTCCTTTTACCTTCAGAATTTTTGAAGAAGATGAGTTACTGAGTCTTCCTTAGAGTGTTAAAACATGGAGCAATATAGATTCTAATGAATCAAATGTGAATCTGGACTCATCTTTCTGTGCATTATGCCCTATACTGTTAGTCTGCTAAACACCTGCATTTTCACAAGCCTTATGTAACAGTTAGCGAGCTGCTGGTGCTGAAGTTTCTTATTTTTGTACTCTGCCCTCCGTGCCATAAAATCAATACCATTTTAGCACTTATGTTAGATAGAAATGAATTTTAAGCTAGTTATTATGTATTTTAAATAATGTTTATGTTAAGTCAACTGCACAAATGGATAGTTTGTTGTAACTTTGTTTTTTTGTATAAATGTCATGGTTCTTAGCAAAGATAATTATGTAGTTAGCCATCTCCTTCATTTTAATTTTAGGTTCTCAAAAATAAGATTTTTTTTTTAACCAAAAATAAATTTAGACCTCATGTTTCCAGTTCTGTAAGGTAAGAATACTGACGTCTTCACAGTTTCTTTTACTGGAATAAGGTGGAAGAGAAAAAGAAGAAAGACAAGTCATTTATAGCAGGCATATTTTAGACCTTGTTATATGCAAACCATGTCAAAAAAGATCTACAATCAGGGTCTTAAGTGAACTTAGCATTTTAGCATTTGGAGGGGGGAGCCTATATTTACAGTACATATGTGAGGTGTGTGTGTATAATATACATATAGATGTGTAGTAATTTAAGAGCATTGAGCAGCATATTGAAACAAATAATACTATAAAATTTCAAAGAGGAAAAGCCTAGGAACTTACTATTTCTGTTACAATTCTACACGTATGAAGGGACATGAATCTTAAGATAAATTTGTTCTAATCTTCATAGATATTGATGAGTTCTTATTTTATCAAAGCTGTTTTAATCCTCAGACTTTTCCCACGTTTATTAGTGCCAACGAGTATCTGCCCCTGTTTCCCTCACCTCCGATTTGGTCTGTCTTTGACAAAGGCTGCCTGAATCTTGTCCTTGGTAATCATTGGTCTGCTCACTTTCCCTGAAGAGATGGAAGGATTTTTCCTGAGAAGCAGAGAAGTGGAATGAGGAAGGGAAACGTTTTATGCCCCCAGACCAGTATTTCAGAAGGAGTAGTCACCTTCTTACCCTCCCGTACAGCTGTCCACATCCACACGTGCCCCTTCCCCATTCTCCAAGTACAGCTACACAGTTACTTAATGTTGGGCTGGTAGTTCAGTGTTTACATTGTTGTACTGAGATGTTCACAACTGATCCATGTAGTACAGTACAATGTTTGTTTTCTTAAACAATTTGTTTACAAATGTATTTTAATCTTTAGAATAGAAATTTGACGGGTCAGAATTCTACATTCAGTGTCACTTTCCTTCTGCATTTGGAAGGCGTTGCTCATTTTTGGGTAGCTGTTGAGGTGTCTGATGCTGTACTAACTCTTGACAGTTTGTAATTGGTCCACCCTCCCTGTTTTTCTCACTCCGTCAATTTTTAGGACCTTCTTTTTTCTCCAGTGTTTTGAAATTCCAGTCATATGCTGTTACGTGGGGGATTCATGGTGGGCTCTTTCATTCTCGGTTTTGAGAACTTTCCTCAAAATAATGCTGTAATGTCTACATTTTCTCATTTCATTTTCTCTGTTCTTTTAAAACATCCCATGTCAGACTTTGTGGACAAGTTCCCTGAAAACCAATTTTCTGGTGTTTTCCATCTGTTTGTCTTTTTGGGAAAGTTCTTCAAATTTGTTTTCCAACTCTTCTATTGTTTTTTTTCTTTTGTGCTTTCATATTTTCATTTTCCAAGAGCTCTTTTTACTTCTCTAAATCGTCCTCTTTTTATGGCCTCTATGTTTCATAACTGCAATAAATTTTTCTTCCTCAGCTTAGTAATTGTAACATTTTATGAGTTCTGATCTCTTCCCTGTGTTATCTGTGTTTCATCCAGGTTCCTTTTTTCTTTTTCACTTGTCATTTTAGTGACCCTGGTGATCTTTGGCAGAATTCATATTTAAAAGTGAGGCACTAAGGAACTGATTGGAAGTTATTCGTGCTCAGGGTGGACTTTTGTTGACTGGTGGCTTCATTTAGACTGCTTCAACTGGACTGGATTTTTTTTTAGGATCACAAAGTGTCATTACCTTTGGATCCTCTTGTCTAACACTTTTCATTTTTTCCTGAGAGTAATCCTCTGATATTTTTCCCAAGTATACGAACCTAGCCAGTGACATCCTGTGAGCTTACTGGGGGATGAAGCCAGAGGTTTCAGTGTTCAGCATCTGGACTCTTATTCACTCTCTTTCAGTATAGCTCTCCCATCCTCAGTTATGTCTTATATCCCGAAGGCCAGAGTCTTTCCACTTCATCCTTTTGAGAGTGGACACTTCTGTTCTTCTGCCAAGGTGGAAGGTAGCACTCATTGGGCTGAGCAAGGGAGGAAATGGGAACTGAAAGTCTGACCTTATTAATACAGATTTTCAGACAATCTTCCTGTTTATGGCCCCATCCACACCTTACTTTCTAATACCTGGTACTTTTAATATGCATACCTTGCTGGATTTCTAGAGTATCAACTCATAGCATCTGGCCTTTCTTCCCTTCTAGCTTAGATTTTAGCTTTTCCTGGTCTCTCTTCTTTTCTGTATCAATACTAACTACTGAGTTTTTTCATCCATTGCCATGGCTTTAAATTCCGGTTATCTGTTCACAGTTCCTAAATACATATCTTTAACCAGAATCCCTTCCCTGAAGTCAGACTCATATATATCCAGATGTCTACTTGAAACTTCACTTGTTTAATGAATTGGCGTCTCAAACTCACCATACCAAAAGGTAACTCCTGCTGATCTCCCTGGAACCTGTTCCCCCTACAGTCTTTCCTGTCTCAGGAAATGGTATACCTGTCTTTCTGTCTACTTAGGCTAAATACCTTGATGATACTCTTGACTCAACTTTCTGTCATACCCCAAAACCAGTCTGGCAACAAATTCTGTTGGCTTTGCTATTAGTTGGGTTTGTAATATGCAGGAAAAATATCAGGTGAAACTAAAAAATGTAAGACAATTGTATTTCTAGGTAGATGGGAGAGAATTTTTGGTGCAGTAAAAATATGGAGAAAAGATAACATCCTGGCCATAAAAATAGCAGTTATTTATCTAAACCAGATAAAGTTTGAAATTTTAAACTTAGTGAAGCACTTTCTTTTCAGGGAGTTCTGTTTTGTATTTTATTCAGTGAACCAATACTGAATACCTGCTGTGCACCAGGACTTGTGCTAGGCACTGAGAATACAGCAGCGGATGGAACAGGAGGAGATCCCTGCCATCATGGAGCTTACATACAAGTACAGAAGTCAGAAAACTTTTTCTGTGAAGGACTAGATAGTAAATATTTTAGGCTTTGCACATCAGATGATCTCTGTCAAAACTACTTAGCTCTGTCATCATACCATGAAACATATAAAACGTGAATGAATGGATGTGGCTCTGTTCCAATAAAATTTATTTGTGAAAGTAGGTGGTGGGCCAGATTTGATCTACAAGCTGTAGTTTGCCTACTTTTGTTCTAGTTGATGAAAACAATAAAGACATAAATAAAAACAATAAATAGAAAAGTGTATGGTGTTGTTGAAAGTGGTAGGTAGTATGGGGGAAAAAATTAAGTAATGGAAGGAAAATAGGATGTTCCAGGGTTCAGGTGTGATTTTAACTAGAGTGGTTGTGATAGGCCTGGAAGAGGTGATATTTGAGCAAATACTTGAAGGTGAAGGAGAGCCATACCAGACCCTCGCATGTGTGAAAAAGGAAAGATTTGTCTAAGAGATGCTTAATGTAGAATAGCTCACGAAAGAAATGGATGAGATATTGGAAACCTCAGAGGCTTGAATTGGAGAGTCAGCACCTCCAGGGCATCTCTCTCTCTCTCTTTCTCTCCCTCTTCCCCTCTCCCCTATGTCTATTTCACTGTCTAATCTTAGGTTTATTCTCTCTTCTTGCACATGGGTTTTTTGGCATGAAGCTAAACCATGACCATACAGGCAACTCCAGAATTACATCTTTAAAATCTTCTAACCAAGAGGAAAGCAGTGTTTCTTATATATCCATTGACCAATGTTTGTAATCTGGGGAGTGGGGTATTATAACTGACTGAGCCTATGTCATAAACTCACAGTTTTTTCAGGAGAGTTCTGTTCCTACAAGAAGGGAGCAGGAGTATCATTCAGCCATAAGAAGAAAACAAATCCTACCATTTGCAACAATCTGGATGGAGCTAGAGGGTATTATGCTCAGTGAAATAAGCCAGGAGGAGAAAGACAAGTACCAAATGATTTCACTTATCTATATGGAGCAAAGGAACAAAGCAAACACTGAAGGAACAAAACAGCAGCAGACTCACAGAACCCAAGAAAGGACTAGCGGTTGCCAAAGGGAAAGGGACTGGGGAGGATGGGTGGGAAGGGAGGGAGAAGGGGAATAAGGGGCATTACGATTAGCACACATAAAGTGGGGGGGGGGGGCACAGGGAAGGCAGTATAACACAGAGAAGATAAGTAGTGACTCTGTAGCATCTCACTACGCTGATTGACAGTGACTGTAATGGGGTATGTGGTGGGACTTGATAATGGGGGGAATCTGGTGACCACAATGTTGCCCATGTTACTTTATATTAATGATACCAAAATAAAAAATAAAAATAAAACAAAAAAGAAGGGAGCAGGAGTGAATCATGATGGCCAGACAAAACAACAACAGCCACCACAATCAATAAAAGAAACCCCCAGTTAAGAGATAACATGGTTATGAGTGCAGGATCTGAAGTCAGATTACCAGGGCATAAATTCTAGCTCTTTCCCCTATGAGCAGTATAATCTTTGGCAAGTTAATTTGCCTCTCTTATGTCTTAGTTTCCTTTCGTAGAATGTTGTAATGACAATGATACCCTCTTATTAAGCCTGTTGTATATTAGTTTAGTAAACAATTATAAAATATGATTAGAAAGATAGAAAGGTAAAAGTAGAAAAGATTAGAAAGAAAGAGGATGATCTTAGTAAGTGACAACTACCATCATTCTTATTATCCTCAAGATATAAAGAATAACTGGTGGGATCCACCCTAGGAATGGAAGGTTGCATTAACCTTAAATTCCATAATCAGTTCAATCTACTATATTAAAAGACTTAGAAAGCCAAATGATCATCTTAGTAGGTACAGAGAAAGCATTTGATGAAGTTCAACCCATAATTTTTTAAATATTCAGTTAACAAGGAATAGAGGAAATTTCCTCAACCTGATAGATGGCATCTATGAAAAACTTATAGCTAAAATCTTAGTTAATGGTAAGAGGCCAGTTATTTGTTCCCTGGAATTAGAAAAATGGCAACAATTGTTTGCTCTCACATTTATTCAGCATTATACTAGAGGTCCTAGCCAGTACAGTGAGTCAAGAGAAAGAAATTTTAAAAATCCAAATGGGAGAAGAAGATTTAAAATTATCTTTATTCACATAAAACATGGTCATACATTTAAAAAATCCCAATCTTTAAAAAATCTACTAGAGTTAAAAAATGAGTTTAGCAAGGTCATAGAACACAAAGTCAGTATATAACAATAATAGTATTTTGATTTTCTTGTGATAAATAATCAGAAATCAAAACTTACTGCTTTTGAATCATTTAAAAAATACTGTTTATGGTAGCACAAAAATATGAAATAACTGAGGAATAAATTAACAAAATACATGCAAAATTTGTACAGGGAAAACTAAAACATTGCTGAAAGAAATTTAAAAAGACCTATGTAAACAGGATGATTCCAGGCTCATGGATCAGAGACAGTATTGTTAAGATCCTGAAATTGCTCTATACATTCAGCACAATCCTAGTTCAAATCTCATCAGGTATTCTGGTAGAAATTGGCAAGTTGATTCTGAGAGAAATTATTTACAAAAAAAAATAACTGATAAAGACTTATATCTAGAATATATAAAGAGCTCTTAACAAACCCAGGAAGAAGAAAAACACCCATTTTTTAAAACAGGCTAAAGATTTGACTAGACAACCAAAGAAAACATAGCACAAGAAACTTCATTAGGGGAATGCAAATTAAAACCACAGAGAAATCTTCATACCCACTAAAATGGCTTAAGTTAAAAAGACTGACATATCAAGTGCTAGCAAGAATGTAGAAGAATTTGACAGTTTCTTAAAAACAAATAGGATACAACTCAGCAATCCTATTTTTAGGTGTTTATTCAAGAAAAATGAAAACATGTTGACACACAAGTGTGTACAAATGTTTATAGCAGCTTTATACATAATGGCTCAACACTGGAAACTACCCAAGTGTCCACCAACTAATAAATAAACAAATTAAGGTTTATTCATACAGTGGAAAACTACTCAGCAATAAAAAGGAATTAATTACTGATAGACAAGGCAACATGGATGAATTTGAAAAACATTATGCTAAGTGATAGAAGCCAGACATAAAAGAATACATAAGATATGATATCATTTACATGAAATCTACAATAGGCAGAACCATTGACAGAAAACAGATCAGTGGTTGCCCTGCCTGAGACTGGAGGAAAGGACATATTGGAGGATGAGACTGACTGCAAAGGGGCTCAAGGGAACTTTCCGGGGTAATGGAAATACTCTGTCTATATCGTGATTATGGTGTTGAGTCACCTGAGTGTTTATATTCTTTAAAATGTAAAAAAAAACTTACTAAATTATATATTTAAAATTGGTAAGTTTTATTGTATGTGGATCATTCCTCAGTAAAGCTGATTAAAAGTAAGGTAAGCAGTGTAACTCTGTGTGTCGACCAAGTAGTGGAGAAATTAGTGTAGTTCAGAGGCAGGGAAAGCACAGGTTAGAGAAATCTTTCACATGGGGTGTGGTATCAGCAGCAGGGAGTTGTGCCTTGAAGGGGAGTCAGCATTTCCATGGGCAGAGAGGAGGGAGAGGGGGATTCAGCGCGCACACAGAATCCATGTCTACAGAGGACAGAGAGTGAAACTTGGCGTAAGGAGATTTGGTTTCTAGCCATAGCACTGCCTTTAATAACTTGAATGATTTATATTTCTTTGAATTTTAATAGCTCTTTAGGATTTATAAAGAACTTGTACACTAAGTAATTTTTACCTTGGATGAACTAACGACTCTTTATAACTGTTTCTTCATCTGCTCCTATCCTTCTGTGGAGTTGGGGTGCTTGTTTCTCTGATGCCTACGTTCTGAGCATGTTAGAGGGAAGGATGGGGCCGTGGAGAGAAGGCGACTTGAAATGATGAGGAGGAACCCATGGCTGTGTCTTCCCTGTACATACATAATTAAACTTTGTTTTTTTCTCCTGTTAAAGAAAGAAATTGTGAGGAGTGACAAAGCGTTTGTGGGAAATGTCTGAAATTTTAAGGAGGGAACCCCCACACCACCTCCTGGTAATTGATTCCTCTGTGCTGCCTTCCCTTCCGGGTATTACTTTAGCTCTGTGCTCCCCAGCACCACCTACTTCTCCACATCCAGCTTCTCTGTCAACCACTGAGGTCCAGCGTCTGACTCCTCCTCCCCACTGTAAATAGTTTGGGGTACAGTCACCACTGATTTCTTTCCTTGGGCAAATCCATGACAGTGTCTTTTTTTGAAGTCCCTCTTTACATTTCCACAGTGGTGACTACTCTCTCCTCCAGAGGACTCTCATGGCTTCCAGAATGTCTTTCTCTTTTTATTCTTCTACTTGTGACTGTTTCTCTATGTGCCCTTTCCTGACTACCTTTGCTGTTTACCCTTTTAGTCTTGGTATTTCCCACAATTCTGTCCTTATCCTTCTTTTCTTACATTATACATTATTCATGGGTGATCATCTGTACTTTTATAATTTCAGTTGATGCTGATAACCCTAAAATTTCTCACCTCTCTTCTGAGCACCAGATTAGTATTTCTGAATGCCCATCCAGATATTTTTAATCATCTCCATCTGGATATTCTTGAGCACCTTTGGGTTTTGTGGCAGAATTGTTAAGAGCACAGATTCTGGAGGCAGCCTGCCTGAATTTGACACCTGAGTCCACTACTAGTAGTAGCTGTGTGCTGTAAGCAAATTACCTCTCTCTGTCTCAATTTCATCTTCCATTAGAAAAAAAAATAGCACACATCTCATATGACTGATTGTTGAACAGTGTCTGATATACAGTAAGCACTATGTATATAAGTTCTAGCTGCTGCTGTTATTTTCTTTAAGGCATGGCTCTTTGTCTTCCTGGGCCCTCTCCCTACTCTTCAGCTCCTCTTATATTCTAGCATGTTCAGTTGTATTCTCAGCCAGCCACTGAGTTTCCCAAGTGAGAAACCTTAGAGTCATCAGTGAGTCCCTTTTTTTATTTGCTATGTTGTCTCTTTTGTCTTTCAAATTGCTCATACTGCTTTAGTTCAAGGTTCCCTCATCTCTTTTAGCAGTGTAAAAGTTACCTGAAGGGTCTGTTTCTACTCTTGTTGCCAACTCTTGTCCATCCTTCCCTCCAGGGACAAAGAAATCTTTCTAAAACATACTTGTGCCTCACTGCTCAGGACTGAGGTTTTCAAACTTTGCTTCACAGAACCCTGGGGTTCTGTAGCTAGGGCTCTATGGCCACCATGAGGTGGAGAGCAGTGGGGAGAGATTAAGGACATAGAGGACAAGGAGTAATCAGTGTCCTGCCTATTCCTTGTTCCCCACCCCCACCCTGAGCACCAAGCACAGCTGCTTGGATTTTGTCTCTCCTTCTTCTAGCCCTGCTGTCATAAACACCTCTGGCTTTCAGGGTGAAGTTCAAGGTCTAAGTGAGACATAAGGGACACTTTATGAACTATCCCCACTACTGCCCCAACCTTATTGCCATGCTCCACCGCATACATAACACTTGATGAGTGTGTGTGCTGTACCACTTCCTGCGACAGCAGTGTTCTGGTGCCTTCTCTTATGCTCTTTTCTCTGCCCAAATACCCTTACCATTGCCTCATTTGCCTGGCTAACTCCTAATTGTTCCTATAGGTTCAGCTCAGGCATCATCTCCAGAAATGATTCCTATTCCTCCCTTCAGTGCATATGGGAAGGCCTCATCTTTGTCCCCATAACATTCCATGTGCTTCTCTATCACCACCCTGACAGTAGAACCTTCCATGTAGGTATATCCTCTCTGACTTGTCTGCAAGGGCAGGACAAAGATTATGTTGCTTTTGCTTGTCACTATATCCCAGGCAACTTGCACTTTGCCTGGCACATAATAGGTTCTTGGTAAATATTTGACTTACCATCTATCGTAGTGAATTAACAAGATGAAATACAAACCTCTTAGAGCATGTTTTTTTTTTAACAGGACACTGTCCACTTTGCTAGCTCTATCTCTTGCCACCTCTCACCTCAATGGACTTCCAGTTTTTTGGCTTTATAACATATAGGTACTTCCCTCAAGTCTTTCTATGCTTTTCTATACACTGTTTCCCCTTTCTGAATTACTCTCCCCCATCTTTACTTTTCCCAACTAGCAAACTCCCTAGCTCTCAAAGCCACTTCAAGATTGATTCCTCTATGAAATGAACTTAATCTTCCTCTGTGTTCCCACGCCCCATTCTTCAGACCATTGGCATTCTCTAATTTCAATATTGGAGCCTTTTTTTTCCCCCTTATCCCATTAGACTTGAGCTCCTTGGGGGCAAGGAACCGTAGGAACCGTGTCTCTCATCGTTTTGTAAAACTGATCTTCTCTTAGCTTCTCCTTAGAACAAAGACCAGGGCTTTTGACATGCCGTAAGTGGCCCTTCACACTTGTCTTCAAACTGTCTTCGATCTGATCTCATCTGCTGCCAACTGTACCCTGAACTGCAGCCCTTTCCAGCATCTTCTGAGCATGTCCCAGATTGGACTGACCACACATTCTATCACATGTTGGCTTCCTTTGTGAAGTGCTGGTGGTTGGCAGGGACTTTGTTTCTTTCAGGATGGTGTACTCTTTTTATTCCATTGTTTTACATATGTATCATATTTCAGGCATACACCAAGAAGAGTAATACAGCAATCTCTTGCTGTATGTATGTATACAGTATAGCCATAAAATGTTATTTATATAGAGAGAGAGCACTGAATCCCTTATTTTTTCCTCCCTAATCCCATTTCTTTTCCCTTCTTTCTCAGGGGATAATGGCAATCCTAAATTTATTATTTATTATTTCTATGTATATTTTATTATTTTGAATGTTCTATCTGTAGCAGATATGTAATATTATTTTGCATTTTTAAAACTGTGTAAATACTATTACCTTGAACAGCATTGTTTTTGAGATTTATGCATATTGCTGCATGTAGCTTTAGATAACTTTAAATTGCTACATACTATTTCATTGTATGACTAGCCCACAATTTATTTGCCTATTCTTCATCTGTGTTTTGGTGGTTTTCAGTTTTTCATTGTTAGGCCAATTTGTAATGAATGTTCTTGTACAGAAAGAAAAATCTAATCTTCTAATTAAAAAAAAACTGTTCTGGCAGCTATATCCTAAGTGAATACTTGCACACTTGAAAGGCAATTTCAACTTACCTTTTAAAATTAGAACTGCCCTTTACTTGCCAACATCATGTGTCTTTATCACTTACTCTGAATAGCATTAAGTGAGGGCTAGTACTTTGAGTGCAAAGCTTCCAGCAGAAATTACTTTGCTCAGCAATTCGCAAGTCATGTCTCCTATAAATTTAGGTCATTTTGCCTTAAAAATGCTAAATGAAAGTCAAAATTAGAATGTTAAAGAATAACTTTGAAAGCTCTAGATATAAGACTTGAGGAAAAGCCTGTGAAGTTGTAGAAAAATAACAACTTGAAGTAAGTGTGAATTCTCTGTTTTTCTTCATTCATGATTGAAAAAAACTGTAAGTGACCTCAAATCATCTGTTCTTACACAAGCTGCCTTAAAAGTGTGAGGACCAGTAGCCACATCTTCTTGAGGTGGACCATTTCAACATTTTATTCCCTTAATAGTCAAGTTTTCCATTCTGCCCAACTTAAAGAGCTTAATGTTTGAATTGAAGCTTCCTTGTTTTGTCTTCTACTAATAAGGAAAGCAGATTGTTAGTATTCTCTTTTGAAATAAATAAACCAGCCTTTCTGCTCCGAAGGAAACAATTTCAGATTTTGCTTTGATTCTTTGGACTCATTTAATAATTTTCCTGCATCGATGATGAAAGTTCCTATGGATTGTCTCTGTTGTCCTTCTTGAGAGTGCACCCTGATGAGGTTGGGAGAGGATCCCAGTTGGCTCGATCCATGAAGCAGCTGCAGAGTTCTGGTGTTTCATAAACTCCAAAGTGCACTGTTTTGCTTCAGTTGCCCCTTTCCTCTTACTAACACCAAGAAGCTCACTTCTTCCAGGTATATTTACTATTTTCCCTTTTTCTTTGGGCATCCAGTTTGTGCCTTTGAGTTTTACCGTACCCTAAACTAAAACTGACCACCAAAGTTCTTTTCATCTCAGAAAACTTCCAAAATTCCGTCTACTCCAGAAAATGTACAGCAAACAGTTAAAAGAATCTTAACTAGCGTTTCCATGTGAATATGCTTTTTACACTATGCTAACATATTTTTACCTTTTTAAATTTTCATCTCCTGCAAAATAATTTGTGTATATAAAAATACATATGTTTAATACAGTTCACTATTATGTTCACTTTTTCTTTCACTCAATAGTTTTACTTCAAGAAATTTATCCTGTCGATAATCTTACCTTAGGTATGCCAAAAATTATGTACAAAAGTTTTCATTACAGAGCTGTTTATTGTTTAAAAATGGAAACATTGCAACGATTGATTTAATCAACCGAATTATGGTATATCATATGCTTGGATATCGAATTATTGACACTCAATAAATGTTGAATGAATCAGGGAATATGTTAAGTGAAAATGCAAGGTACAGAATGGTACATTTGTTGTGGAATAAAAAAGGTGGATATGTACAGTATTCATTTGTATACATATCTAGCTGCATATAACATTTCTGGAATCATATACTTTAAATTGCTAATATGTATTAGTTACCAGTGGACCATGAGAATGGGTGTGAGTAGGAAATACAGTGTTTACTTTTGACCTTGAGAAGGAAAAACAAAACAAAAAGCAGAACTAAATCTCAAATGGAGAAGATCTGGAAAAAGAATGAAAAAAAGCACATGTCTTTATAGAGTGAATCTTTCTTCCTACTTCTCTCCATAGTGATACCACTCCACTCTGTTCACTGTCTCTTGGCTTGCCTCTGTGCTTTGGCTTCTGTTTCGAAATGCCTTCTCTCTCCTTTTGCACAAATAAGTCTTTTTTCCTCTTCAAGACTCAATATAGGATCTAACCCTTTCATAAAACTTTTCTGGACTATTCCATTGAAAAGAAGTGTCTCCTTTAGACAATACCTTTAATCAGTATTATATGACCTAACTCATATTCCTTCAGTAATTCTGTCGCTTAGTCTTTCTTCCTACTGTATTTGAGTGTAGATTTAAAGAATATTCATTACCTCTGTTATATTTACTTTGTACAACATCTAGCATTACCATTAAGTGTTTAAGAAATTTTTTCCTTGATAATGTTAGTTAAAACTTAATCTAGAAAGAATACTTAGTAGCCCTGTCCTCAGTGAATATCCCATTTATACCATCTGAAATAATTAGGGATCATTCTAAATTGATATTCAAATCAATATTCTATTTAGAAGAGTATCACTAAGAAATAGTAATGTTTTAGGCATTAAAAAAATGCTACAGGTCGACTCATAGACACTGAGAAGTGACTCGTGGTTACCAAGAGGGAAGGGTTGAGGTGGATGGCGGGGGAGGGTGAAGAGGATAGAGGGGTACAATAATTTGCAATCACAATATAAGTTGGTCATGAGGACAGTAGCACCGCATGGAGAATATAGTCAGTGATTCTGTAACATCTTTCTATGTTGATAGATAGTAACTGCACTAAAAGGGATGAGGATTTAATAATATGGGTAACTGTTGAGTCACTGTGTTGTATATTTGAAACCAACATAAGATTGTATATCAATGATACTTCAATAACAAAAATGCTACGGGTTATGCCTCAAATTTATGGAAATGTACATAGTATTATAATTGCCTTTATTTTTAAATGCCATCTAACCCAAAGAGGAGTTCTTTATTCATTAGATAAACTGGAACCAATATTGAGATCATATAATTATGTATCTTTGGAGTTCTACTATTAGGCACATACACAGTTAGGATTGTTATGTCTTCTTGGGGAACTGAGTCTTTTATCATTATAAAATCTTTCTCCTTAATAATATGTCCTTAAACCTACTCTGTCAAATATTAATTCCAGCTCTTCTATGATTATTGTTGATATATCTTTTTTGTGTCATTTTACTGTTACCTGTGTCTTTAAATTTACAAGGGTGTGTCTTATAAACACTATCTGATTGGGTCTTGTTTTTTTATCTAGTCTGACAATCTCTGCCATTTAACTGTAGTGTTTAGGCCATTTACATTTAATGTAAATTATTTTATTCTTTGAAAATTGCTCATTTAGGTCTGTTAAGTACCTCTTAGAATAATTTTTACCCTGGGTTAAAATAGCCCTGTTCCTGAAGCATGGCCTTTGTGAGAATTCAGCTGAATGCCCATGTTCAGTGAATTTTCTCCTTTGTGGCTGTTTGGAACTCCAGCATCCTTCAGAATTTTGTGACCTCCAAAATCTCTGTTCAGTTGGCAGTTGCCAAATAGTTGTTCACTACCACACCTTATGGGGTCTTTTCTCTACACAGTACACTTTAGTATTTAGCTACTCTTGATCTTTGTGCAAATTTCTGGGCCTCTGTCTTACATTTCTTTGCAGTCTAAAAATCTGCCTGCAAATTCCAGCTACCATAGCAACCCCCATTTCGAAACTTATGTCTTCTCAGCTCAACATGATACTACTGTGTACTGTTTGCGTCCTACCTTTCTGAACCAGTGTGAAATATTCCTCTAGGCACAAACTCACCATTATATGGTCCATGTGATCTCTCCTTCAAGGGATGGTAATCCTGCACTTCAGATGGTGCATAACTACTGAAAACAGTTCTTTCATACATTTCTTCTTTTTTTAAAATTTATTTTGGTATCATTAATCTACAATTAAGTGTGCAATATTATGGTTATTAAACTACCCCCTTCATCAGGTCCCCCCCACCAACCCCATTACAGTCACTGTCCATCAGCATAGTGAGATGCTATAGAATCACTACTTGTCTTCTCTGAATTGTACAGCCCTCCGCATGCCCTCCCCCCAACATTACATCTACTAATCATGATGCCCCTTTTTCCCCCTTATCCCTCCCTAACCACCCATCTTCCCCAGTCCCTTTCCCTTTGGTAACTATTAGTCCGTTCTTGGTTCTGTGAGTCTCCTGCTGTTTTGTTCCTTCAGTTTTTATCTTTGTTCGTATACTCCACATATGAGTGAAATCATTTGATACTTGTCTTTTTCGCCTTGGCTTATTTCACTGAGCATAATAATACCCTCTAGCTCCATCCATGTTGTTGCAAATGGTAGGATTTGTTTTCTTCTTATGGCTGAATAATATTCCATTGTGTCTATGTACCACATCTTCTTTATCCATTCATCTACTGATGGACACTTAGGTTGCTTCCATTTCTTGGCTATTGTAAATAATGCTGTGATCAACATAGGGGTGCATCTATCTTTTTCAAATTGGGCTGCTGCATTCTTAGGGTAAATGCCTAGGAGTGAGATTCCTGGGTCAAATGATATTTCTATTTTGAATTTTTTGAGGAACCTCCATACTGCTTTCCACAATGGTTGAACCAATTTGCATTCCCACCAGCAGTGTAGGAGGGTTCCCTTTTCTCCACATCCTCACCAACATTTGTTGTTGTTTGTGTTTTAGATGTTGGCCATCCTCACTGGTGTGAGGTGATATCTCATTGTGGTTTTAATCTGCATTTCTCTGATGATTAGCGATGTGTAGCATCTTTTCATGTGCCTGTTGGCCATCTGAATTTCTTCTTTAGAGAAGTGTCTACTCATGTCCTCTGCCCATTTCTTAATTGGATTATTTGCTTTTTATTTCTTAAGTGCATGAGTTCTTTATATATTTTGGATGTCTACCCCTTATCAGAAACGTTATTTATGAATATATTCTCCCAAACTGTAGGAAGTCTTTTTGTTCTACTGATGGTGTCCTTTGCTGTACAGAAGCTTTTCAGCTTGATATAGTGCCACTTGTTATTTTTGCTTTTGTTTCCCTTGCTCGGGGAGATATGTTCATGAAGAAGTCGTTCATGTTTATGTCCAAGAGATTTTTGCCTATGTTTTTTTCTAAGAGTTTTATGGTTTCATGACTTAATTCAGGTCTTTGATCCATTTTGAGTTGACTTTTGTGTATGAGGTTAGACAGTAGTCCAGTTTCATTCTCTTACATGTAGCTGTCCAGTTTTTCCAACACCAGCTGCTGAAGAGGCTGTCATCTCCCCATTGTATATCCAAGGCTCCTTTATCAAATATTAATTGACTGTATATGTTTGGGTTAATGTTTGGATTTTCTACTCTGTTCCACTGGTCTGTGGGTCTGTTTTTGTGCCAATACCAAATTGTCTTGATTTCTGTGGCTTTGTAGTAGAGCTTGAAGTCAGGGAGCGTAATTCCCCCTGTTTTATTCCTCCTTCTCAGGATTGCTTTGGCTATTCGGGGTCTTTTGTGGTTCCATATGAATTTTAGAATTATTTGTTCCAGTTCATTGAAGAAAGCTGTTGGTAGTTTGATAGGGATTGCATTGAATCTGTAGATTGCTTTAGGTAGTATAGCCATTTTGACAATATTTATTCTTCCTAGCCAAGAGCATGGGATGCATTTCCATTTGTTAGTGTCCTCTTTAATTTCTCTTAGGAGTGTCTTGTAGTTTTCAGTGTACAGGTCTTTCACTTCCTTGTTAGGTTTATTCCTAGGTATTTTATTCTTTTTGATGCAATTGTGAATGAAATTGTTTTTCTGATTTCTCTTTCTGTTAGTTCATCATTAGTGTATAGGAAAGCAACAGATTTCTGTGTTTAATTTTGTATCCTGCAACTTTGCTGAATTCAGATATTATTTCTAGTAGTTTTAGAATGGAGTCTTTAGGGTTTTTTATGTACAATATCATGTCATCTGCGAATAGTGACATTTTGACTTCTTTACCAATCTGGATGCCTTGTATGTCTTTGTTTTGTCTGATTGCCGTGGCTAGGACCTCCAGTACTATGTTGAATAACAGTGGAGAGAGTGGGCATTCCTGTCTTGTTCCCGATCTTAGATGAAAAGCTTTCAGCGTCGTGCCGTTAAGTATGATGTTAGCTGTGGGTTAGTCATATATAGCCTTTATGATGTTGAAGTACTTGCTGTCTATACCCATTTTGTTGAGAGTTTTAATCAGGAATGGATGCTGAATTTTGTCAAATGCTTTTTCAGCATCTATGGAGATGATCATGTGGTTTTTGTTCTTTTTTTGTTGATGTGGTGGATGATGTTGATGGATTTTCGAATGTTGTACCATCCTTGCATCCCTGGGATGAATTCCACTTGATCATGGTGTATGATCCTCTTGATGTATTTTTGAATTCGGTTTGCTAATATTTTGTGGAGTATTTTTGCATCTACATTCATCAGGGATATTGGTCTTTAATTTTCTTTTTTGGTGAGGTCTTTGCCCGGTTTTGGTATTAGAGTGATGCTGGCTTCATAGAATGAGTTTGGAAGTATTCCCTCCTCTTCTATTTTTTGGAAAACTTTAAGGAGAATGGGTGTTATTTCTTCTCTATATGTCTGGTAGAATTCAGAGGTGAATCCATCTGGCCTGGGGTTTCGTTCTTGGGTAGTTTTTTGATTACCAATTCAATTTCGTTGCTGGTGATTGGTCTGTTTAGTTTTTCTGTTTCTTGTTTGGTCATTCTTGGAAGGTTGTATTTTTCTAAGAAGTTGTCCATTTCTTCTATGTTTTCCAGCTTGTTAGCATATAGATTCTCATCGTATTCTCTTATAATCTTTGTATTTCTGTGGGGTCTGTCGTGATTTTTCCTTTCTCGTTTCTGATTCTGTTTATGTGTGTAGATTCTCTTTTTCTCTTAATAAGTCTGGCTACAGGTTTATCTATTTTGTTTATTTCTTCAAAGAACCAGCTCTTGGTTTCATTGATTTTTTTTCTATTGTTTTGTTCTTCTCAATTTTATTTATTTCTTCTCTGATCTTTATTATGTCCCTCCTTCTGGTGACTTTGGGCCTCATTTGTTCTTCTTTTTCCAATTTCAGTAATTGTGTCTTTAGACTGTTCATTTGGGAATGTTCTTCCTTCTTTAAATAGGCCTGGATTGCAATATACTTTCCTCTTAGAACTGCCTTTGCTGCGTCCCACAGAAGTTGTGGCTTTGTGTTGTTGTTGTCATTAGTCTCCGTATATTCTTTGATTTCTGTTTTGATTTGGTCATTAACCCATTGATTAATTAGGAGAATGTTGTTAAGTGTCCTGTATTTGTGAGCCTTTTTCTTTTCTTTCTAAAATTTATCTCTAGTTTTATACCTCTGTGATCTGAGAAATTGTTTGGTAGGATTTCAATATTTTTGAATTTACTGATGTTCTTTTTGTAGTCTAGTATGTGGTCTATTCTGGAAAATGTTCCATGTGCACTTGAGAAGAATGTGTATCCTGTTGCTTTTGGATGTAGAGTTCTGTAGATGTCTGTTAGGTCCATCTGTTCTAGTGTGTTGTTCAGTGCCTCTGTGTCTTTACTTATTTTCTGTCCGGTTGATCTGTCCTTTGGAGTGAGTGATGTGTTGAAGTCTTCTAAAAGGAATGCATTGCTTTCTATTTCCTCCTTTAATTCTGTTAGTATTTGTTTCAAATATGCTGGCGCTCCTGTGTTGGGTGCCTATATATTTATAATGGTTATATCCTCTTGGACTGACCCCTTTATCATTATGTAATGTCCTTCTTTATCTCTTGCTACTTTCTTCGTTTTGAAGTCTGTTTTGTCTGATACAAAGTACTGCAACACCTGCTTTTTTCTCCTTTTTGTTTACATGAAATATCTTTTTCCATCCCTTCACTTTTAGACTGTGTATATCTTTGGGTTTGAGGTGAGTCTCTTGTAAGCAGCATATAGATGGGTCTTGCTTTTTTATCCATTCTATTACTCTTTGTCTTTGATTGGTGGATTCAGTCCATTTACATTTAGGGTGATTATCGATAGATATGTACTTATTGCCATTGCTGGCTTTAGATTCGTGGTTACTAAAGGTTCAGTGGTTGCTTCTTTACTATCTAACAATCTAACTTAACTTTCTTGTTAAGTTATTGTAAACACAGTCTGATGTTTCTTTATTTCTCTCCCTTCTTATTCTTCCTCCTCCATTCTTTATATACTATGTGTTTTATTCTTTGCCTTTAGTTAGTTTTGGATGGTCTGCTTTCTTTGCTATGATTTTATTTTCTCTGGTGACAGCTTTTTAGCCTTAGGAGTGCTTCCCTCTAGAGCAGTCCCTTTTAGATATCCTGAAGAGGTGGTTTATGGGAGGCAAACTCTTTCAGTTCCCTTTGTCTCGAAATTGTTTAATCCCTCTGTCATATTTAAATGATAATTGTGCTGGATACAGTATTCTTGGTTCGAGGCCCTTCTGTTTCATTACGTTAAATGTATCATGCCATTCTCTTCTGGCCTGTAAGGTTTCTGTTGAGAAGTCTGATGATAGTCGGATAGGTTTTCCTTTGTAGGTGATCTTTTTTCTCTCTCTAGCAGCCTTTAATACTCTGTCCTTATCTTTGATCTTTCCCATTTTAATTATTATGTGTCTTGGTGTTGTCTTCCTTGGGTCCCTCATGTTGGGAGATCTGTGAGTTTCCGTGGACTGCGAGACTTTCCTGACCCCGCATGGGGAAGTTTTCAGCAATTATTTCTTCAGAGATACTTTCTATCCGTTTTTCTCTCTCTTCTTGCTCTGGTACTCCTATAATACTAAAATTCTTCCTTTTGGATTGGTCATACAGTTCTCTTCATATTCTTTCATCCCTAGAGATCCTTTTATCTCTCTCTGTCTCAGCTTCTCTGTATTCCTGTTCTCTGATTTCTGTTCCATTAACAGTCTCTTGCACCTCATCCTGTCTGCTGCTTGTCTCATTTCTGCATTGTCTTTCCTCATTTCTCTGTAGATTCATCAGTATGGTTATGACTTTTATTCTGAATTCTTTTTCAGGAAGATTGTGCATTTCCATCCCTTCAGAGTCCCTCTCTTTTGTCTGGGTCTGGATAAGCTTTGTTTGTGACATAATCCTCTGTCTTTTTATTGCGATAGAAGTGGTCCCTGGTAGCTGCCACGTATGTGAGCTGGGCTCTTTAAGACTTTAAAAGAAAAAAAGAAAGAAAGAAGAGAAATAAAAGAAAGAAAAGAAAAGAGAAAAAAACACACAAAAAACACAAAAATACGTCCGCCGGGAGTAGATTCTGTGAGGATACTATAGGTGGCGCTGTTGCTCCACTATTCTTCAGCCGTGGCTGCACCTTTCCACAGGGCCCTTTGTAGCTCTGGCTGGGGCGGGAACGAATGCGAGGCTGTTGATCTCTGTGGGAAGTCTCTGTAGGGCTACTTTTTCCCAGTCAACAGCCAAGGGGTCTGAAATTCCCCAGGACTCCCGGCTTGCTGGGCCGAGTGTGCTGGAATGATCCTGTTCCTCTGTTGGGCCCCTATCTAAGACTGCTAAAAAAAAAAGCGTGCCCTTTTGTTTTGGCCCAGGGAGCCGGCCGCGAGGACCCAGTGTGTTCCCAGGCTCAGATCCTGCATCCTCTGTCTCTGCAATCTCCGATACACTGCGCGATGTGTGTCAGCGCTCCCGGCGTAGATCGCCAGGGCTGCTTTTTTCACAAGCCTGTACTTCCACTCCCTCCTTGTTCTGAATCCTCTCCTCCCGCTGGTGCGCTAGGGTGGGGGAGTGCTCGGATCCCGCCGGGACGCGGCTCCTTATCTTACGCGCCTCACAGGGTGTTGAGTCCTGTCAGGTGTAGATGCAGGCTGAGTGCTGTCCTTTATCTTCTGGTCTCTCTTTTAGGAATAGTTGTATTTGTTGTATTTTCATAAATATATATGGTTTTGGGAGGAGATTTCCGCTGCCCTGCTCATGCCGCCATCTTCCAGGAACTCTGGCTGTTTCATACATTTCTTCCAGGTTTTTAGTTGTTTATAGCAGGAGAGTTATTCTGTACCAGTTCATCCATCATGGTCAGAAGCAGAAATCTTATAATACATATATTTAAAGTCATTCTTTTTTAGAAATAACAATATGAAGGTATAATATAAAATCATAGGCTATTTTCAGAGAATTAATCTAATCCAACACACTTATTTGAACGATAAGTAGAAATACAATAAGCCCAAGTGACTTGTAATAGTTTATACTATGAGTTAGTAGTCAGTCTGTATCTCAGGTTTTCTAAATCTCTGTTCACTTTTCTTTCCCCAATAGTAACCTTCTGAGAATTTCTCCTGTGTTTAAAGTATAAACTGTCAAGTTTTTTCATTTTTTAGAACTGTTATACTTCAAACATTCTCCTTAGTTCATTTTTGTTATACCAGTAGTATTATTAAGCCTGCTGTTAATGCCGACAGAAAAACGAATCCTTGCAAGTTCATTTTAAAGTAATTGACATTCTGTGGTACCGTATAATTCCATATGAGACCTAAAAAAGGAGACACTTAGTTCTCATAATTGGGGTTTTTTGTTTGTTTGTTTTTCAGTTTGTTTTCCTTACTGTCTAAAAAACACAACAAAGTTCTGGAACAAGCCACACAGTCCTTGAGAGGTTCGCTGAGTTCTAATGATGTTCCTCTGCCAGATTATGTAAGTAGTTACCCTACTTTATCAACAAAAAATTTTCCTTTTATTGTTAAATTTATAAGTATTCTGGTGCCTGAAAAACCTTTAATACACAAATAAAGGAGTGATGTCTCAAGTCTGAGGAAAAAATTTTAAATGACTGTTAACAAGTGGTTGAAGAAATTAAACCGTAAACCAATGATTGTTACTAGGATTATCATTACCTTAGTCAGGAAACCTACTCCCAACTAATTACGCAAAAGCAAAAGAAGGGATTTTGTAGAAAGTATGCAAAAGTTTGTCATGGAACTCAAGAGGAGGAAGTACACCTGGATATCACAGAGAAAGAGGCCCTGAAACTGAAAAGTCATTGGATTCAAGAATATCCTGTCTCTGAGTTTTCTGGCCTCTGCTTTTTTCTTTTGCTTCAGTTTTAGATTGTTTGCTGACTTGGACTTGCAATAGTAACTCCAGCCCTTCACCTTCCTCCCAACCCATCACATCCTGGGAGTGTTGTGACTTTAGCTAACTGACCAGGTTTTGGAGGGCTAATTCTCAGTTTCTGGGAAAGAAGCTAATCTGCTCTGCTCAGGTCAGTAGGCATGTCCAGTCTTGGCAGCCATGGTCAGCAGAGAACAGCATAATGTGTTGCTTGTGTTCCATCCATATGAAAGATGAAGAGGTTATTACCACCTGACCTGAGAAGAGGATGAATAAAACAGAAGCAGCACAACGAGGAGCATTAAGCAATCATAAGAAGGAGGGTGCATATGAGTTCCTTTAGGGCAGAGCCACTGTCTATGACACTTCTTGTATTTTGGACCATAACTGAGATGAGGATGCTGAAACTTACCTTGTCATAAGCCACAGAAGTAGTTCAGCAAGTTCTAACAAAGATCTCCCTAAATCTCCAGACAACAACTTAGTAGGTTGATATTTAGAAACTTTATGAGAGAATTTTCAAATTCCGAGTTTGAAGTGGTGATGTGTAGCAGACAGCCAGAGAGTTGTTCTGCTGGTTTCCTGTGGTTTGTTTCCCTTCTAAGTGGTTGTGCTGATAGGAGACGGTGGGAGCAGCACCCCGTCCAGACAGCCGTCGCTGAGAAACAGACAGCTGTGTGCAGCCACAACCTGACTCCTGCTGTTTTTCTCCTCTTTTGTTTGTTTGCGTTTATGTGTGATGTTTTGATTTGTCATCCCATCAAGGTATTAAATTCATAATTCCAAAATTCTGTCTAAACCAAGAAAAAATTATCTTCTAAGATCTTTCTGCTAGTTGAATAATCTCAACTTTTAAAATAAGAAGCATAATAACTCATTTCTCTCCTTCCCATGACTTGTTATAAGAAAAATTTTTCTTCCTAATTGCTCCTTGGAAACCTCAGTTAAGACCAGAGTAGCAGTGGCAATTAAGTTTATTAAGAACTTAATTTGGTTCATCTGTAAATGTTTTGTTATTTTTATACAATTATAATTTGTTTCTGTAGTGTTCCTGTGTCATTTATTCCAAAAAAATATGTTGCATATATATAGTCTTCTTTGCCCTAGCAGCATTCTCTTGTATTCAGAAACCAGAAAATTGGTATTTCTTTCGAGAAAAAGGGTCACATTTAATAGTATTTGCCAATCATGAAGGTGATTATGCAGTGAGAAAACAAGTTGAACTCATAACAGACATATGAATTCTACTATTGAATTTTAGTCACTATTTTTTTTTACACGAAATTTTCTGTAAGTAAAAATGGATTTCTTAAAGGTTATGTTTCCTAGAAATACTGGGAGAATTCCATTTGGAATCTTCCATTGACAGTCATTATTTTAACATTTGTGTGTATGAGACTCCACAAAGCACAACATTTTCCAAATGGGTTTATGAATTCGAATTTTGCTCCTTTCCTCAGCTAATTGAAGAGGGTTGATATACCGCCAATTCAGCCATAGTGATGATGACTGTGAATCACTCCTTCTACTGATCAGAAAGGTGATTGAAGAAAACAGTAGAGACCTTAAAAGTAAATGCTGCAGTATGTTATCTCATGGTAACTCAGAGTTTTGTCATTCCCATCGCTCAAGACATAAGTTACATGCACATTTGAAACCATTATCTCATTGTCATTCTCTTTAAATTGGTCATTAACTGGAAAAATCAAATATATTCCTCCCTTTTTGTGCTCCAGAAATTTTAATTAAGTGTCTGTGTCAGCAGCCACATAACATTCTGTGTCCTAGACTAAGGCTTTAGACCACTTGTTTGTAAAAGATGGAAAATGAAACTAAAAGGGTCTTAATGCAACAGTGGATTCCCTGACGTGTACTTTCTACTCTAGCATTGAATGAACTGTATTAGCAAAGAGTTTGAACAAGTGCTTAAAAATAAGGCTATATTTTTCTTCTCACTGTGTGTGTATATATATATGGTACTTTTAGTCTACCTAGAGGTTCCTGGGTTTATTAAGAAAACGGTTATTCACACTATGTAACTCACAAGTCAATTGAGTAAGGACAGAGAGAGAAAATATCAAGATACAAAAACAATATTGGTACTTTAGTACAACCTTGTTTGTCTGAACATCTCGGGAAATTTGAGGCTTTCAACCCAGTTCTAGGTAATGAGGAATTTGCCCTGGCTACTGAAGGGGAAATAAAACAAAACTTGCACTCAAGTCCGCTACGGGGAGAGGAAATGCCCACTGTAGAGAATGATAGGTGGTTCTGCAGCCATTATAGGGGCAGTAAAGATGTTTAGGAAAGCATATGAAGTTCAGTTGATAACATGGTTTACCTTTATATAAGGGTTTCCTAAAATTTAATTCAATAACTAAAGGGACAGGAGAGAATTGTTAAAGGAGAATCTTTTAACAATTTTAAAAAATACAGATAAACCTCTCAAACAATTTTGGGCATATGCAACAGAACCTGAATATAAAAAGTGAAACAAAAATCACAAACAAGTTATAGTTTCTTTTTAAGCTATAATTATGGTTTTTTAATGATAAATATTGTTACCATGTCATATAAGCTTTGTTTCCTTAATTTCTACCAATCATCATCAACTATTTTGAGATGAGAATTTTTATTCTAGGTGGAATCATAAGGAACCAAATTATATTGTCCTTTGATCATCAGAGAACTTGTAAACTTTTGTGTAGGACAACTCTATCATCTGATTCCAAACAGTAAATGCACAAGCCAAAAAGAATAAGACAGAATCTGAAAAATCAGCAGAAGTATAAATAGTAGCTAAGAGTTTATCATTGAATTGCTAAGCAGGTATAATGCTATGGACCTATTTTATATTTATATAAATACATATAATTTTATACACATACGTATTCCGAAAATGGTTCTCAAACTATCATTTTTCCTTTCATTCTCTCATGACTTTACAGTGGAGTCCTCTAAAGGCTACATGATGAGTGATTGTTTCTATGATGTAACAGCTAACAGAATGTATACTTACGTATTCTTGTGTTTTACATTTTTCTTAGGTTTAATTTCTAATGTGGTAAATATTGATACATATAATCCACATAAAAATAGCTTTTTGAGAGCATCAGTGATTTTTAAGAATATAAAGGGGGTCTCGAGATCAAAATACTTGAAAACCACTGATATATATGATCTATTATACACATACACACACAAAAAGAAGACAAATATCACTCTCTTCTATTTTATAATTATTTCATTTGTGTTATTTTTCTCTCTTCTAGTAGGAATGGATACATTTTGAAGGCATGAGTCTATTGTGTCTTAGACTGAGAAAAATAGACTAAATATTAACCAATTAATTGATGAGGATGAGGTACCAATTCAGAACATCTTCATGCTCTGGCAGGTGTCCAAAACTGGAAATGAGTCTTAGACCTAAATCTTATCTGGGTGACATGTGATTTGGATTGTTTGATCATTTTCTCAGTCAAAAAGAGTTAGTTTTGAACATGTAGTAGATATGGGTACTTTTTTAGCTAAATTGTTACATTTTCTCATTAATTTTTACATGATCTTTATGTCAGAATTGCTGTTTTCCCATTCAAGGTATAGTTCTAGCATTTTTTTCTTTTAGTTCAATACAGATAGAACAGATTATTCACTCTCTGCTTGATCTAATAGTTTGCTACCTTAAATTGTAACTTCCCTAAGAGTAGAAGCCATATATTTGAAATTTATCATGATCAAGTCTTAATTGCTTATCATTATCATTCTATATGGAACCCTAAAATATTGCTAACCCCAAAATATATTATTTGACTTACCTCTTGAACCAATAGCTCTTTTCAATAATCTTTCAGCAATTATAAGTTTTATATCCGCTTTTGGGTATTTCATTTCTTCAGCTATACATTATGAGGTATTCTGAATTGATTCTATATGACAAAATTTAAATTCAGGCATTAAAAAAAATTTTCCCCATTTATCTTAAGTTCTGTTTTTAAAATTTCTTCTTAGTGTTTACTCTAACTCCAATCTCAAATTCATTTGACTCAAGTAATTGATGGATAGTAAATATTTTTAAAAATACCTTTACCCCCATTTGTTTTGTATGTTTGTGCTATTACTGATCTAGTGTTAAAAATGCCTCTCTTTATACACACACACACATATACACACACACACAAATACCAAAATGTATATGTGTGTATATTTTACTCTTTGTATTTATAGGATTAATTATTGATGAGACTGTCACAAACTTTTCTGTAGGGTTTAAAGGCTGGGGTAGAGAATTTAACATTTGCATACATGGGAACAACTATCATGGATGTGTTGCCATATCTAAGAAGTTTGAAACTATGAAATTTGTCACCAGTAAAACTGTCTTAGATATTATCACTTTTTGAAGGAATTACTTAGGGTGTTTATTCCAGTGATGGTGACATTAATCAGAATATTACTACAACTTCTGTTTTGGAATTACTTTTAACATGGTGTGAGTGTTAAAAATGAAGAAGGCATTCCCATACATACAGGAAATCTAAGAGGCTAGTTAAAACAAATGCAGAGCTATACAACTCAATATGACAAATTTTAGAAGAGGATTATAACTAAACTTGTGGGATGTCGGAAGAGGGAGAGAACTACTTTTGGGAAATAGGGGAGAAACTGTAGCAGGTTTCATTGAAAGGAGTTGAAATTTGAGCTGGGTAGTATTTTTAAAAGGAGAGATTAAGGTGGGAAAACATTCTAGGGCTTGTTCTTCTTGAAAAGGGCATGAAAGTGAAAACAACACATCATTGCTGCTAGGTTCCTCGTATCCAGCACAGTGTCTGACATGTAATAGGTGCTCAAGAATTATGTTACCTCTTTCTCACACCAGGCACAAAAATTAACTCAAAATGGATTGTAGACCTAAAGGTAAGAGCTTAAGCTATAAAACTCTTAGAAGACAATATAGAGTAAATCTTCATGATTTGGGGTTAGTCAAGGACTTCTTATGTGGTACCAAAAATACAAGCCACAAAAGAAAAATGAATAAATTGTATTTCATCAAAATTTAACTTTTGTGCTTCAAAGGACACCATCAGGAAAGTGAAAAGATAACCTAGAAAGGGAGAAAATATTTGCAAATTTTATATCTGATAGGAGACTAGCATTCAGAATGTAAAGAACTCCTGTAACTCAATCATAAAAAGGCAAAAATAGTCCAATTAAAAGGTGGTTGACTATTTTGTAACATGGTTCTGTAACTTCTATAGCTTACATATCTTCTGGCCTTGGGCAGATCATTTTGCCTCTTTTGGTCTCAACTGCCTCATCTCTAAAATGGGAGTAACAGTAGAACCTACCACCCAGGGTTGTTGTGAAGATTAAATGAATGAGTCCAGGTAGGATACTTGACACACAGCAAGCACTTTTGTACTACAACTATGCTGTGTGGCTCATGTGTGATAGAGATGTCTCTGTGCCCTCCGAGGAAGAACTTACAGGAGGAGATGTGTGACATAATCAGATGGAGAGGTAGAGATAACAAGAGCCACCGTTAACTGACCATAGATGAACAGCAGCATAGGAAGCACTTCTAATCTATCTGGAAATGCCTGAGTAATTATTTAGCATCAAACTGTAAATCTCAACCCCAAAGATATGGGCTCTTACTTCCCAGTGGGCCCCCTGACCTTAGAACCATGTGGGCTGCATATGTTCCAGAGCTTCTAAGATGTACCAAACCAGAGTGACCAAGAGCAAAGGAATGGGTAGTTTTGGCATTTTTCTAGTTGATCAGCAACCTTTCCTGCATGACAGACATGTGCTAGGCTTTGGTGATGTAGTGACTGGCTAGATGCTCACCAAACCCATTTCCTTTCCCTAATTACCCAGCTAAGGAACACACCTTTCATCTTGATGGGGGGCATCTGACTAGCTCTCTTCAGTGGAATGTAGGTGGAATGGATGTCATCACTGTACCATCTTCCGCACCTCCTCTCTTACCATATGCTAGTTAGATGCAGGAAAGGTAGTGTGGGATTCCCAGATCCCAGAGGACGGCAGTGCCTGGACCCCTGAATCATCTCACAGAAGGCCCACCTGAGTGCCCTTTTGGACTGTGATGCAAGAAAGCCTTTACTACCTTAAAAAAAAATGGGCAAGGGATCTGAGTAGACATTGCTCCAGAGAAGACTTACAGGTGACCAATGAGCACATGGAAAAATGTACATTATCCACTGGGGAAGTGCAGCTCAAAACCACAATGAAGTTCATACCCACAACAATGACTATAGCGAAAAAGGCAGAGAATCACAAGTGTTGGTGAGGGTGTGGAAAAAGTAGAATCCTCATACAATTCCTGGTGAGAATGTGAAATGGTGCATTTGCTTTGGAAAGCAACCTGCAGTTCCTCAAAATACTAAACATAGAATAACCATATGACCCAGCATATGTTAATACCTGCAAAGAATTGAGAACATGTCCATGCAAAAAACGTGAATGTTCATAACACCATTATGTGAAATAGCCAAAACATGGCAACAACCCAAATGTCCATTAACTGGTAAGAGGATAAATAAAATGTGACACATCTGTGCAATGGAATATTATTTGACAATAAAAAGGAAGTACTGATATGTGCTTCAACATGGATGAACCTTGAAAACATTATACTAAGTGAAAGAAGCCAGTAACAAAAGGCCACATTTCATCTTTATGAAATGTGCAGAACAGGTGCATCTTACAGAGATGGTAGATACATTGGGCTGGGAGTGAAGCAGGAAGGGGAGTGACTGCTAATTAGTGGAGGGGTTGTCTTAGGGGTAATGAAAATGTTTTAAAATGAGATTGTGGTGATGGTTGCACAACTTTGTGAATATATTAAAAATCATTGAATTGTACACTTTAAGTTGGTCAATTGAGGAGTGTGTGAATTTTATCTTGATGAAGCCTTTAATAAAGAAGTAGTGCTTGGAGCACCAGAAAAGAACTGTTTATTGAATGAATAGCAGATAGATACCAGCTTGGCTGGCATTGTGGCACGAGAGTAAATGTAGGAAAATAAATTTTATACTTTGAAAAGATTACTATTTTCAAGGAGGTAAAATAAGTTTCTTGAGCAGTGGTTGGATTTTTGAAACCACTCAAGTCAACTAGATGTGCAATTACACAAACGTGTGTATATTTTCCATCCTGGTTTAAGAGCAAAATATGTAAAGAAGCAAAATACTCATCAATAAGGGGACTGATTAAAGAATAAATTCATCCAGTGCAATATTCTGCAGCCATTTTTTTAAATGAATTCAAGCCACATGGGTTGATATGAAATAGAACATTTAATCAGAAGAAAAACCCATACTTTATAGTATATAGGTTAGATGTGTGTATATGTTTGGAAAGTCTGCATTTAGTTTTTCTGGAAAAATGCATAAGAAACTAGCAAGTAGTAGTTACTTTTGGGAAGTCAGATGGAAAGACCTCAAGGGAAGAGAAAGTGGAACTTAACTGTTTTTACCATATGCTTTTTTTTTTAATAGATGCATATATTGACATTTTTGTCAAGTATACACACATAACCTACTTTCTCCACCTTACGGAAGAGCTTTATGGAATTTCATATATTCTTTATCCAGCTTCCCCTTTTGTTAATGTCTTACATAGCCATAGACGATTTATCAAAACTAAGAAATTAACCTTGGTACAATACTGTCAACTAAATTACAAATCTTATTTACATTTTACCAATTTTATTCTTTTCCAGGATCCAGTCCAGGATCCCACATTGCACTTTTTGTCCTGTCTCCCTAGTCCTTCCTTGTCTTTCACATCCTTGATGCTTTGGAGGAGTACTAGTCAGTTCTTTGGTAGGATGTCTGTCAACTTGGGTTTGTCTGGCATTGTTTTATGGGTAAATCAACATGATACATTACTGAGGATCCTGCAGAGGTGATGTACCCTTTTCAGTGCATCATATCAGGGGATACATTGTGTTAGTGTGTATTGACGGTGGCATTTACCATGATCATTTCAGTAGGGCAATGTCTGCCAGCATTCTTAACTGCAAACTTAACTCATTTTCCCTTTGTGATTACTATGTATTTTGGGGAGATATTCTGAGACTATGCCAATATCCTATTTCTGCTTAAACATTCCCATAAATTTTAGCATCCATTGATAGATCTTGCCTGCAGCATATATTACAGATATATTAGTGATATGTATTTGTCCCCTTCTACGTCTATTAATTGAATTCCTCTACAAGGAAGAGTTGTCACCTCTCCCCAATGTATGTATTTATGCAGTTACTTGTTTATATCAGCATGGACTTATAGATGCTAATTTTATTTTTTGTTTATAATCCAAGATGGTTGTTATTTTGTTGTTCAGGTCGTTCCAGTTCTTGCCTTTCAGGTTGGTTCCTCTGCCCGTGGAATATGCTCCTATCTTTTTATTATTATTATGTTTTGTGAGACCTTCAAGATGCTCCAATTCATTGTATATTTTCCCTGCCCCAGAGCCTAGAGTCAACCAGTTCTCCAAGGAGGATCATGAAATTTGAGTCAAGGTCTTTATAGTTACTTCCATAATGTAGAAACCAGGGTAAAAAAACGGAGCCAAACCTTGTGAATAAGGTTGATGACCATATCTAAAGGAACAACTGCTTTGAACTTAAAATAGATCTCAAGCCCCACGTTAATTAGGTCCCAGAAAGTTTCTTTAGTACAATTGATTTTAAAATTCAAATAAATAAAGCCTCTAGCAACTGAGCAAGCTCCCCTGCTGCCTCCTCTTCTTTTTCCTAATTAAAAGCCAGGTCTGACTGTAACATAATCAGACTGATTTTCTTCATTGTATTATAACTTGGCTTTAGATGTACTTCCAAACTGGGAGTTCCAAAAATGTTCTGAGAATGCTTCAAATGACAATATTTAGTGAAAAGATTCTTTTTTTTTTTAATCCTTCAATTCTTAAAAAGCACACCTCAGTTCTTTTTCCTCAGTTGAAGGAAAGAATATTGCCCTTTCTTTATTCCTGGAGAGTATTGTCCTGTCCCTTTTTATGGAGAATGGTAGAATATTCTTTTTAAGGATTAAAAAAAATTATCATTAAAAATACATAACTTATGTTTCTTCCTCTGGCATATGAAAGAAAGTAGGATGTGTTTGCATTGAAATCTGGCAATGATTAATTAACTTTCTAAGTGTAGTTTAAAGAGTTCAGAAAAATAACCCATGCATATTAAATCCAGTAGTAATGTGTGATAGATTTGTAAAAACCAGCTATCACAGTTTTTTCTCCCTTCCCATTGTAGTGAAAAAATTCTTACCTGCTGCTGTGCAGAGCTAATATAAAAACACCTTTTCCTGAGATTCTCCAATTTTTCTTTTATTACTTAAGAAATCCTTATTTTAATTGTGTGTTTGCTCCAATTTTGATTGTTTTTCCCTCTCTTTCTCCATTTCTGCTTGAGTTTTTAGTTCCTAATAGGAAGAAAAGAAGTCTACTATTTGGAATTTTCTTTGATATATCCTTGATTTACATGGCAAATAGAAAGCAGCTGTCTCTTTCAGCATCTAATTCTTGAGACCATAGTCCCCTGAAGCATCATCTGGAAATAATGTAGCTTGTAAAACAAAGCTAAGAAGAAAAGGCAATGTTTGTTTTATGTGGGATGAATGATTTCTATTGGGGTCCTTTAATTCGGCTATTATGAGGGTTATTAAAATGCAGTATTACAAAAGAGGTTTGAATGAAAAGAATTTTTTTGAGCTGGTATCTTATTACTACACTTGATTATATAGTCAAAGCTGCAAATGTTTTATAAATGACACTTTATTTTAGTTTCTCCAAATAAGACCCCCCAAAACTAGTAATCTTACTCATTATGAGTGGAAATTCAACTCTTTTCCTAAGTTGATTTAATTTATGAAAACAAATTATACTTGAGAATTCAGCTCTGCCTGTTTTTCTGGAAATTTCACGGATTTCTGAAAAATGTTTAAGACTCCTTAAAAGAATATTTGAGGATCACCTTACAAATGTAACAGTGAATCTGAAAGCCTTGGAGTTTATCTAGACTTCAGGTATTATTAGAAGATTCAATTAACACTAGATAAAGTTAAGCCTAAATTGTTTATTAATTTATTCATAGATTATTTGAGTGAATTTGGAGATCTCAATCACAAGAAGTGGTATATTTTGGGAGTTAGAAAGGCAAGTTAATTTGTATTTTTGACAGATAGAGACTATTCCATGATTTGAGTTTATGGACTTTCTTCATTTGTTAATAAAGCAGTTATTTTTGGATAGTTGACATATAAGAACTAAATTTCATTCCTTGAATGTGCTTGATACCACAGAGATGAAATTACTTAGCATGTTTGGTATCAGTAAGGCAGGCACAGTGAATTCTTTTTATGCATTTGAGTCACCTGGTATCTTCTATCATCTCAAATTTGTATTTTGAGGACAAGACGAAGTGTTGTGTTGCTCTAAAACATAATTTTTTCCCCTTTATATTATAATAAGTAGTAGCTTATCAATTTAGTGATTGAAGTAATGTCTTACCCTTTTTAAGGTCATGTTTTAAGCCTAAAAAGTACTAAGCCTGAAATAATCAGGTATGTATGATCTCTTTTATGCAATTGTTTCGTACTGGTCAGTAAATTCAAATTACAGTAACTTTTGTTTCATTATTAGTAGTGCTTTATTTAGCTCATAGCTGATTCCAAGTCCTAAATTTCCCATACCCAGTGTGAATGCTCCTTTTATTACTTATATTCTCCAGCTTAACAGTTAGTATTAACAGTTACAAAAGAGTAATGCATGCATAAACACTCTCCATATGGCACTTGAAATTCCTGATTCTTTCATCCAGCAAGTAGTGAGCAACTACTATTTTTTCAGGCACTTTCCTCTGCCCTCTGAAGACATTAGAGAAGGTAAACATCTCTGCCCTCATGAAGCCAACATTCTGATAAAGAGATCTATAATGATTGCATGTGTGGGTGAATGAATGCACAAATGAGCGAACTGTTAGAAGGTCCACCTGGAAAGTAAATCAGGGTAAAGGGATTAGAGTGCTGTCAGTGGGAATGGTGGTCAGTTGGGTGTGTGCCTCACTGAGAAGTTGAATCTAAGCAAAGACCTAAAGCAGCAGCAGCAGCAAGTCCACGTTGCTGTCTGGAGGAAGTGTTCTAGAACGATGGAACTGGAAGTGGCAGGGGCTGAGGCAAGAGCCTCAGTGAGCCCCGGCAAGGTGTTGTGGCTGGAATAGTGATTATCTGGAACAAATGTCTGTGGAAGAGTGATCCAGAAAAGTTTGGAATAGAGCAACAGCCTGAGAATTAGAAGACCTGTGTTCTACGTTTTTTTTTTCACCTTTAATTTTGCCATTCTGACCCCTGATTCCCTTGCCTTTAAAATGTATCTTAAAGTAGATTTTATTTTGGTGTGAGTTCCTTAACATTAGCATTCTCTAGTTCCATTATTTCTATGAGGATCCATTGGATATATAGAAAGGGATTTGTAGAGGATTGCTGCACTGCACAGTTAATGGGACTCCACTCACATTGTGTTCTGTGGGAATGATGAGATAGTTAGCTAATTTCAATATTGCTTATAATAGTGAACCATAGAATATGACAAGACTTCCGGGAAGATGGTGAAATGAGCAGGTCGGCAGAAATCTCCTCTCAAAACTATGTATATCTATGAAAATACAGCAAATAAAACTATTCCTAAAAGAGAGACCAGAATACACAGGAAAGTGCACAGTGTGCAGGTACACCTGAGAGGACAGGGCACCCTGCAAGGCGGTCTTAAAGAGCCCAGCTGACATACGTGGCAACTACCAGCGACCACTTCTATAGCCATGAAAAGACAGAGGAATATGGTCCAGACTAAGATCAACCAGACAACCCCAGAGAGGGAGTCTGAAGGGATGGAAATGCACAGTCTTCCTGAAAAAGAATTCAGAATAAAAGTCAGAACCATGCTGATGGACCTACAGAGAAATGTGCAAGAGCTGAGGGAGGAAGTGAGAGAAGTGAGGAAAGACAAGGCAGAAATCAGACAAATGATCAACGGGCTTAACAGCAGACTGGATGAGATGCAAGAGACTGTTAATGGAATAGAAATCAGAGACGAGGAATACAGAGAAGCTGAGGCAGAGAGAGATAAAAGGATCTCTAGGAATGAAAGAATATTAAGAGAACTGTGTGACTAATCCAAAGGGAACAATATTCTCATTATAGGAGTACCAGAGGCAGAAGAGAGAGAAAAAGGGATAGAAAGTATGTTTGAAGAAATAATTGCTGAAAACTTTCCCATGCTGGGGAACGAAACAGTCTCGCAGTCCACAGAAGCGCACAGATCTCCCAACACAAGGGACCCAAGGAAGACAACACCAAGACACATAATAATGAAGATGGCAAAGATCAAAGATAAAGACAGGGTATTAAAGGCAGCTAAAGAGAGAAAAAAGATCACCTACAAAGGAAAACCCATCAGACTATCATCAGACTTCTCAACAGAAACCTTACAGGCCAGAAGAGAATGGCATGATATATTTAACGTAATGAAACAGAAGGGACTCGAACCAAGAATATTCTTTCCAGCACGATTATCATTTAAATATGATGGAGGGATTAAACAATTTCCAAACGAAAGTTGAGAGAGTTTGCCTCTCATAAACCACCACTACAGGATATCTTAAACGGACTGCTCTAGAGGGAAGCACCCCTAAGGCTAAAAAGATGTCACCAGAGAAAATAAAATCATAGCAAAGAAAGCAGCCATCCAAATACTAGCTAAAGGCAAAGAATAAAACACCTAGTATATAAAGAATGGAGGATGAAGAATAAGAAGGGAGAGAAAAAGAAACATCAGACTGTGTTTACAATAACTTAACAAGAAAGGTAAGTTAGACTGTTAGATAGTAAAGAAGCAACCCTTGAACCTTTGTTAACCACGAATCTAAAGCCAGCAATGGCAATAAGTACATATCTATCGATAATCACCCTAAATGTAAATGGACTAAATGCACCAATCAAAAGACACAGAGCAACAGAATGGATAAAAAAGCAAGACCCATCTATATGCTGCTTACAAGAGACTCACCTCAAACCCAAAGATATACACAGACTAAAAGTGAAGGGATGGAAAACGATATTTCATGCAAACAACAAAGAGATAAAAGCAGGTGTTGCAGTACTTGTATCAGACAAAATAGACTTCAAAACGAAGAAAGTAACAAGAGATAAAGAAGGACATTACATAATGATAAAGGGGTCAGTCCAACAAAAAGATATAACCATTATAAATATATATGCACCCAACACAGGAGCGCCAGCATATGTGAAACAAATACTAACAGAATTAAAGGAGGAATAGACAGCAATGCATTCATTTTAGGAGACTTCAACACACCACTCACTCCAAAGGACAGATCAACCAGACAGAAAATAAGTAAAGACACAGAGGCACTGAACAACACACTAGAACAGATGGACCTAACAGACATCTACAGAACTCTACACCCAAAAGCAGCAGGATACACATTCTTCTCAAGTGCACATGGAACATTTTCCATAATAGACCACATACTGGGCCACAAAAAGAACATCAGTAAATTCAAAAATATTGAAATCCTACCAACCAACTTCTCAGATCACAAAAGTATAAAACTAGAAATAAATTTTAGAAAGAAATCAGAAAGGTACACAAATACATGGAGACTTAACAACATTCTCCTAATTAATCAATGGGTTAACAACCAATCAAAACAGATATCAAAGAATATATGGAGACTAATGACAACAACAACACAGAGCCACAACTTCTGTGGGACGCAACAGAGGCAGTTCTAAGAGGAAAGTATATTGCAATCCAGGCCTATCTAAAGAAGGAAGAACATTCCCAAATGAATAGTCTAAAGACACAACTACTGAAATTGGAAAAAGAAGAACAAATGAGGCCCAAAGTCACCAGAAGGAGGGACATAATAAAGATCAGAGAAGAAATAAATAAAATTGAGAAGAACAAAACAATAGAAAAAATCAATGAAACCAAGAGCTGGTTCTTTGAAAAAATAAACAAAATAGATAAACCCCTAGCCAGACTTATTAGGAGAAAAAGAATATACACACATAAACAGAATCAGAAATGAGAAAGGAAAAATCACGACGGACCCCACAGAAATACGAAGAATTATAAGAGAATATTATGAGAATATATATGCTAACAAGCTGGAAAACCTAGAAGAAATGGACAACTTCTTAGAAAAATACAACCTTCCAAGACTGACCAAACAAGAAACAGAAAAACTAAACAGACCAATCACCAGCAACGAAATTGAATTGGTAATCAAAAAACTACCCAAGAACGAAACCCCAGGCCAGATGGATTCACCTCTGAATTCTACCAGACATATAGAGAAGAAATAACACCCATTTGCCTTAAAGTTTTCCAAAAAATAGAAGAGGAGGGAATACTTCCAAACTCATTCTATGAAGCCAGCATCACTCTAATACCAAAACCGGGCAAAGACCTCACCAAAAAAGAAAATTACAGACCAATATCCCTGATGAACGTAGATGCAAAAATACTCAACAAAATATTAGCAAACCGAATTCAAAAATAGATCAAGACAGTCATACACCATGATCAAGTGGAATTCATCCCAGGGATGCACAGATGGTACAACATTCGAAAATCCATCAACATCATCCACCACATCAACAAAAAGAAGAACAAAAACCACATGATCATCTCCGTAGATGCTGAAAAAGCATTTGACAAAATTCAGCATCCATTCATGATTAAAACTCTCAACAAAATGGGTATAGACGGCAAGTACCTCAACATCATAAAGGCTATATATGACAAACCCACAGCTAACATTATACTTAACGGCGAGATGCTGAAAGCTTTTCATCTAAGATCGGGAACAAGACAGGGATGCCCACTCTCTCCGCTCTTATTCAACATAGTACTGGAGGTCGTAGCCACAGCAATCAGACAAAACAAAGACATACAAGGCATCCAGATTGGTAAAGAAGAATTCAAATTGTCACTATTTGCGGATGACATGATACTGTACATAAAAAACCCTAAAGACTCCACTCTAAAACTACAAGAGCTAATATCTGAATTCAGCAAAGTTGCAGGATACAAAATTAACACACAGAAATGTGTTGCTTTCCTATACACTAACGATGAACTAACAGAAAGAGAAATCAGAAAAACAATTCCATTCACAATTGCATGAAAAAGAATAAAATACCTAGGAATAAACCTAACGAAGAAAGTGAAAGACCTGTACTCTGAAAACTACAAGACACTCCTAAGAGAAATTAAAGAGGACACTAACAAATGGAAGTGCATCCCATGCTCTTGGCTATGAAGAACAAATATTGTCAAAATGGCAGTACTACCTAAAGCAATCTACAGATTCAACGCAATCCCTATCAAACTACCAACAGCTTTCTTCATTGAACTGGAACAAATAATTCTAAAATTCATATGGAACCACAAAAGACCCCGAATAGCCAAAGCAATTCTGAGAAGGAGGACTAAAACAGGGGGAATTACGCTCCCTGACTTCAAGCTCTACTACAAAGCCACAGTAATCAAGACTATATGGTATTGTCACAAAAACAGACCCACAGACCAGTGGAACAGAGTAGAAAATCCAAACATTAACCCAAACATATACAGTCAATTAATATTTGATAAAGGAGTCTTGGATATACAATGGGGAGATGACAGCCTCTTCAGCAGCTGGTGTTGGAAAAACTGGACAGCTACATGTAAGAGAATGAAACTGGACTACTGTCTAGCCCCATACACAAAGGTAAACTCAAGGTGGATCAAAGACCTGAATGTAAGTCATGAATCCATAAAACTCTTAGAAAAAAACATAGGCAAAAATCTCTTGGACATAAACATGAGCAACTTCTTCATGAACATATCTCCCCGGGCAAGGGAAACAAAAGCAAAAATGAACAAGTGGTACTATATCAAGCTGAAAAGCTTCTGTACAGCAAAGGACACCATCAGTAGAACAAAAAGACATCCTACAGTATGGGAGAATATATTCATAAATGACATATCCGATAAGGGTGACATCCAAAATATATAAAGAACTCACGCACCTCAACAAACAAAAAGCAAATAATCCAATTAAGAAATGGGCAGAGGACATGAATAGACACTTCTCCAACAGGCACATGGAAAGATGCTCCACATCGCTAATCATCAGAGAAATGCAGATTAAAACCACAAAGAGATATCACCTCACACCAGTGAGGATGGCCAACATCCAAAACACAAACAACAAATGTTTGCGAGGATGTGGAGAAAAGGGAACCCTCCTACACTGCTGGTGGGACTGCAAATTAGTTCAACCATTGTGGAAAGCAGTATGAAGGTTCCTCAAAAAACTCAAAATAGATATACATTTGACCCAGGAAGTCCACTCCTAGGAATTTACCCTAGGACTACTGCAGCCCAATTTGAAAAAGACGGATGCACCCCTATGTTGATAACAGCACTATTTACAATAGCCAAGAAATGGAAGCAACCTAAGTGTCCATCAGTAAATGAATGGGTAAAGAAGTGGTACATATACACAATGGAATATTATTCAGCCATAAGAAGAAAACAAATCCTACTATTTGCAACAATATGGATGGAGCTAGAGGGTATTATGCTCAATGAAATAAGCCAAGCCAAAAAAGACAAGTATCAAATGACCTCACTTATCTGTGGAGTATAAGAACAAAGAAAAAAACTGAAGGAACAAAACAGCAGCAGACTCAGAGAACCCAAGAACGGACTAATAGTTACCAAAGGAAAGGGACTGGGGAAGATGGGTGGGAAGGGATGGAGGGATAAGAGGGAAAAAGGGGCATTACGATTAGCATATGTAATGTTGGCGGGGGGCACGGGGAGGGCTGTACAACTCAGAGAAGACAAGTAGTGACTCTATAGCATCTCACTACGCTTATGGACAGTGACTGTAATGGGGTTGGTGGGGGTGACCTGACGAAAGGGGTAGTTTAATAACCATAATATTGCACATTTAATTGTAGATTAATGATACCAAAATGAATTTATTAAAAGAAAAAAGAAAATGGGAGGACCAGTGCAATTATATAGTTATTTGTATAAAGGTAACCATTAGAACAAAAATATAAACCTCCTAAATACCCCAAGAAAACACTAACAAATTATAAAAAGAAAGCAGAAGGCTACTTATATGAAAGACTTAGGCACATGTAAATATAACATAAAATTATATGAGAGCATTGAAACCAAACATCTCCTATCTAAAGCTCCATTGATAAGAACTGGTCACGTAAATTTGGTACATTTACATAACAATACCATGCAGGTATAAAAATGAATAAAAATATTTCTTTATGAAGTCCTATATGTCACTACATAATCATCCTCAGGATAAGTTGATGATGTTTACATGTATCTACTTATATTTGGAAAAAAACGTGGAGGTAGAAACCATTAAAAAAACATGTTTTTAAGCATTTACCTGTAAGAAGAGTGAAGGAATAGGGTAAAAGTGATTGGGAGGGAATAAAGCCAACTGAATAATTCTTGTTCTTCAGATTCAACTTAAGAAGTACATAAATGGTTCTTCAAAACCGTCCCTCCATTGGAGTTGGATTGAGTATTAGTGATTATACATGTAACATGATAAAATTTAAAAGAACAGTCTCTAAAATTTAAGTAAATTGAAATAAACCTAAATAGACATCTGGTTGGTCGCATAACCAAACATCCAAGTGACTCTTCATCTCTAGTAGACCTTAAAGGTACAACTGAAAAAAAAAATTAAACTGTTTTTACAAATCATACTTGTGTAGAAACCTTGGTACTGTTATTTCATGAAACAAGTATATGTAATGTGAGATAAAACAAATGAGTAATTGTACAGTATTCTGATTTATTTTCCTCACTACCTTGAGAACCTGGATTCTTGGCATGGGAGCAGTTCATGCAAAGGTAAAATAAAAAAGATCAAGTAAACTCCCTTTGATCTTAGCTTGAATAGGAAATATGTGTATGGACTCAGGTTTTTCATTTCTTTTTTAAACTGTCTCTATGTCTAGTCAATTCTACTTCTGTCCTTTGAACTCATGGAAACAGTGACCAACCCAGTAGCATAGCATTGAGCATTCCTAGCAACCAGATTTCTACCAAAAGGAAAAAGGAATTTACCCTGCCTTTCATATAAAATGGTAACAAAATATAGATAAGAGAAGGTTCCTCTTTAGCGAAGTATCACAGCTAATAACTGAAAAAGGAATGATAGAATATCACTGTTTTGCAAACCTTAATAAATTAATGGATCCAGGCATTGAGTGTAAGTCGCTGCTAACTTAGAAAAGAGGCAACCAGACATTATGTGCCTCCTGAAGTAGTAGTCTTGTTAAAAAAACAAAAGCAAAAAAAAACCCGAAACCTAATCTGATCAAGCCTTTAGATTCAGCTATCCAAAGCAGAGACACATTAAACACCACCACCAAAATCCAGATTGCTAGAAACTATCTGGGACAAACAACCTAATTTATTCAACTAATAAATAGTAATGAAAAAGGCAGGAGAGAAACATACTTTAATAAAGACCAACTGCACTCTGAGAACTTTGGATCCTCGTTGTAAAAAACTGTCTTTACATAAAGAACAAAAACATTTTTTTATGTAATTAGAAAGTTGAGCACTGACTGGATATTTGTTAATTTTCAGAGATTTCTATTAAATTTATGTGTGAGGTAGCATTAGGTTTTGTTTTTAAGAGAAGAATTTTTATTTTTTGGAGATACCATTATATTAATGGCTAAAAGAGATGTCTGATGTTTGCTTTAAAATAACATGTGAAGGGAGGAAGTAGTTGGGTATAAAGAAACAAGACTGATCATGAGCTGATAATTGTTGAGGCTGGGTGATAGGTGAATTGAGGTTCATTATTTTATCCTGTGTATTTTTGTATTATATTTTTAAATTTTCAATTAAAAACTTAAAGAGGTTGCACAACATGAATGAATATACTTAAAGTTAAAGAATATGAGAACTAAATTGAACCTTCATGTGACCTTCGTCTTATCCCCTCTGATCTTTGGTTTTCTTATTAAATAAAAACAGCAATACCTAGCCCATGGGATTATTAAATGAGAATTAAATGAAAGAATGCATAGAAAGGACTTATTTAGTGCAGTATTTCCCATATAACAGGTACTATGTAAATACCAGTGGTCATTTCTTTTACCACTACAGCTTCTACCCGCTAAATGATAGGAAAATATGTCCTTTATTCTCCCATCACTGAAAACTAAAACTTATTACTGAAGGCTGTTTAAAATTCTCTTTTTAGCACACTGTAGCATAATGCGATAAGCTTACACTGCATGTTAGACTGGACTTAACTCTAGGTTTTAGCACTTACTAGGTATGCTTCCTTGGTTAGTAAATAGTGACCTTAGAGAACTTACTGTAGGTCTCTCAGCTTCAGTTGTCATCTATAAAATGAGGATACTAATATCTACATTGTAGAGTGTTTAAATATTAGTGATTATGCATATAACATTCTTGGCATAATGCCTTGATCATGGTAGGTTTTCAGTAAATGATGGAGACTGTTCTACCATGATTATATTCATTCGTTCATGATTATCACTGTCAGGTAAAAAAACAATGGAAGGTAAGATGGGCTTTTCACATATTCTTTCTGGGCAAAATTTATCTAACCATAAGAATAAGATATTTCTGATTTAATTACGGGTTTTACAACGTACTATTTATTTTTCTCAAGTTTTGCAGTTTCAACACGTACCTTTTGTTTCACTGGGTCTTCCTTATCAGCAGAGCTTTATTGACTTTTATCTTTCTTTTTTAGAGGATGGTGGAGTGCTCTGTTTTTGGTGATTGGGGCAGATTAAAGGTAACTAGTATAGTGATGCCCAGCAGTAACCACTCTTTTTCTAGTAGCATGAAAGTCCTGTGCCAAAAAGGACTTGTTAGGTACCAGATGCAAATAGATGAAGTACTCTTTCTTTTCCACTAGAGACTCAAGTTCAAGAGCTGAGGTTTGCATCTGAGAGAAATGCTCTAGAACGGATTCCAAAAATATAATGGAAGTGACTAGGCAGATGTCTAACTCTGTAGTCTGTGTCTCTCTTGTCTCTTATGTTTCACCATCCTGATTGCTTTATTTCTTCTAGAATAACTCAGCATGTCATTTTTTTCTCCTTATAGCTGCATCATTACTTATACAGCACTCACAGGTTATTGGGCCCATATAAGGCTTTACAGAATGTACCTGATGCTGGGAGACAGGGCCACTGTCCTTAGGGAACTTATTGATAATATCACAAAGGGGAGCCACAGAGGTTTTAAAAAATGGCTTGAAGAAAATACATATTCTCAATATGTAATCAATAATATGCATACTCTTACTTTCCCAGAAAAAGAAAAACATTCACATTCTTCTTAGGTAAGTCATTGATAAATCACTTCATATGTCTGAGTTTGAGATTCCCCAATCCAAGGACAAAGGCTCTGACTCAGACACTTGGATTTTAGTCTTTCTTCTGTCTCTTAGTAGCTATATGATAGCAGGAAGTTAATGTTTCAGAATTTCAATTTCCATATATGAAAATAAGCACAGCAGTTCTATTAATAACTTATTAGCTTTTAAATAGGATTAAATAGAGTAAATACAAAAGTAGAACACAGCATAAATTCAAGGAGGGCATCAGCCATTCAAAATAATGACTTTGTTCATGTCATGTTTTGCTCCAGGCACTGAATATATAGTGATGAGTGAACAGATATGGACCCTGCCCCCCTCAGGGAGCTGCTAGAGAGGGGAAAAATCATTTAGCAAACAAATACAAAATTATAAATAGGGCTAGGGAAAATTACTGTGACATAATGCAAGAAAACTATGAGAATCCTAATTTGGGTTTGGGGATTTGGGGGAGATAGGATATTTGCTCTGTGAGAAAGTGTTATTTACCTGAGACCTGATGGGTGAATAAGATTCAGCAAAGGAAGAGTGGGGATAGAGCGTTTTAAACAGTATGAGCAAAGGCCCTGAAACAGGATAGAACTCTCTGTTCTTTCAGCAAACAGTAAGCAAGCCAGAAGATCTTGGGGAGTAGTGTTAAATGAAATTGAAGGTACAGGTCAGTGTCAGGCTATACAAGGCCTGACCTATAGCCTGATGGGCTATTCATTGTAAGGAGTTGGGATGTTATCCATAGTTCAGCATAAAGTCACTGAGGGGTTTTGAACTATGGAATAACGGGACTAATGTGCCTTTGAAAAGTATTGTGGAGAAGTGATTTAAAGAGGTAAGAGTTGAGACTGAAAGGCCAGATAAATCAATTTGGTGAAAGATGACAGTGGCTTGAAACTCAGAAGTCTAGACTGAATATGGAGATGTGTCATCAACCTGAGTAAGATACAAAGTCATGGCAGTGGGTGAGAGCACAGTGGGAGGAAAGTGGTATGAGCAGGAAAGCAAGTTCAGTCCAGAGCTCTGAGGGGCCTCCAGACTTCAGAAGTTGAATAGAAGAGGACATGCTTCTTAGTCAGGAAAACCCCAAGTGCATGGTGTCAGGTAGTCATGTCTAAAGAGGAATCAATAATATGCATACTCTTATTTTCCCAAACAGAGAAGTTGAGCTGACTATGGATGGAAGATTGAGGAGGGGAGGATTAAAACATCCACTAGTTTGGCAAAATGGAAGTGGTATCTGGGCATGTAAAAATGGGAACTGTTTTGAATAGTGTAAGATTACAGGTAGGTGGATTAATCATGAGAAGATTCTTTTAGGAATTTGATTAAGTTGCAGTCTAGGAGAGATAGTATAAAATTAATCTCAATCTTCTATGTATTCTTTCTTACCTTAGAGTATATCTATGCCCCTGTTCCTATTAACATACCCAGCTTTATGAAGTGCTTGTGTGGACTAGTGGTAAGAATTAAGCTTGTCTGTGACTACAGCATCTTAGTACACTGATGGACAGTGACTGCAATGGGGTATATGTGTGTGGGGGGACTTGATAATATGGGTGAATGTTGTAACCACAGCGTTGCTCATGTGAAGCCTTCCTAAGATTGTCAATGATACCTTAATAAAAAAGAATTAAGCTTGTTCAAAATGCAAGTTTTATATCAGTAATTTAATAAGTCATAATAATAAACCTCATATCATAGTAGTACCTATCCTGATTAATTTTTAAAATCTATATAGTCTATCAAATTCTAAATTAAGTTTTGCTTAATAAACCAAGAGAAAGTACTGAAGTCAAAATGTATTCACACAACCCAGGTTGTAGGAAACTCCAGATGGCCTCAACATAGCACTGAAATTATTTCCATGAGATTGAAGGATATATTTAATTATCTCTTACATTATGTAATAAGCTTTGCAGTCAGCATCCCATTCATGGTTCAAAGGAAATACTCCTTGAAAGCATATATAGTGTATTTTTGCTTTACAAATGTTTGTCATTTTCCTCTCAAAAAATACAGAGGAAGAGGTTTTGCGAACTGAGTACAAATGAAGAAAATGAGTGCTGTGTAACAAAGAATGACAATTAGTGTGTGGCTTCTGAAAAAGCTTTAGATTGTTTTTTTCTTTTCAGGGTTTCATCCTAGTGTCCTTACTATTATGTTACTTATGTAGAGCCTTCTGTCCATTGAGTTCAAAGCACTTACAATCATCAAGTCATTTATTTCTTGGATTTATTGAATGGGTGCCTATTGTTCAAAAGCCTGTGGGTGTAAGTACAAAGTTATAAAAGCACACAGATTAAATGTAATAGCACAGGAGCAAGAGAGAAAGCCGGCAGGATCCCTGCTGTGCCTGTTGGGAATGCCAGGCTCCTGTAAAGAAAGAAAAGAAGAGTAAACAAAGGAAAAGAAAAGGAATAAAACAACCACCTAGGATTCTCACATTCTGAGAGTTACAAAATAAATTTGTGAAAAGGAATGACCATGGAGACAGTTAAGAGAGGCCTAACTGAATTTCCAGGGAGCTCTGAAAGCGCACCAGCTCTCTAGCCTCAGATGCTGCTCTAGTAAGGAAGCAGGAGGAATTACTGTCCTCTTTCCCTCATTTTGCAGATAAGATATTCAGATACAAAGAGATTTGGTTAACTGCCATTGTCTCAAAGCAATGTCATAAAATTTGGAGCATGAATAGATTCATAGACACTGAGAAGTGACTAGTGGTTACCGAGGGGAAGGGGCTGGGGAGAAGGGGAGAAGGATAAACGGGCACAATAATTCACAATCACAATATAAGTTGGTCATAGGGATGGTAGTACAGCATGGAGAATATAGTCAGTGATTCTATAACGTCTTTCTATGTTGACAGATAGTAACCACACTAGAGGGGGTGAGGATTTAATAATATGTGTAACTGTTGAGCCACTGTGTTGTATATATGAAACCAACATAAGATTGTGTGTCAATGATAATTCAATTAAAAAATGGGGAAAAAATACATTGGGAAAAACATTTGAAGCATGATCTAATTCCCAGATTCCCAGTTAAGTCTTGGTTTCATTTCTTTCAGCATTTTGGAGATATATATGTTTCTTTAAGTTGTCTCCTTCATATAGTGGTTTCAAAAATGGATATTTTCAGTTTAGTAAATTAGAAAAACTTAGGCTGATTCCAAAATTAATTTAGAAGCAGAAAAGCCTCATTTTTCAAGGGTAAGAAGTCAATAGATAATTGGACACTATAAAATTAAAAACTAAGAAATACCAGCAAACACATAATATTTCAGAATAAGAAGACAATGTCAGAGGAAATACCTAAAATGGTTCAAAATATTTGCTTCTGGGGAGTGGGAGTTGGGGAAGGGATGGGTCAGGGGGACTCTGCTTGTCCTAGTAGTAGTCTTGACTGTTAAACTGTGCTCACTGGTTACTTTTAATAAAATTAAAACAAAAGTTTAGGGAAAAGCAAAATAAGAACAGCAAACCAAACCCTCATGTTTAATAAATATTTGGGATCACTTTCAAAACTGAGTTTAATAAATAATCCTCTAAGTCTTAGCCTGCACAGTAACAGCTCAGCACCCTCACTCTATAGAGCATAGTCTGATTTTTGGCAATTCAAGAGAGATTGGCTAAAGTTGTTAACAGATTACGCATTCCACATAGTAGGCTTTTCCTCCTCCTGGTTAGCTTCCTTACTTAATTGTAAACCTCTAATGACATCAACTGAAACTCTTGAAAGCATTACAATGTGAAGTCTTAAATGGGACACTTCCTGTGCAGTTTTGTTCAGGTCTCACTCTAAATTGCATTAATTTATTCTCCTTTATCTCCCTTTTCCTAGCATTTCCCAAAAGTCACAGTTCTCTCCCACTGACTGTAGGCTGTATAGGCAGGATTAGCCCGGTGCTTTGTCATAGCACCAGTCATTCAGTATATGGTAAATGAATGACAGCTTTGCCTGGGAATATTGTGTTCGCTAATTGGTAGTTATGGGGAGCATTGATTAAATTGCATCAATTAGCTTGGTAACCTGAAGGAGTTCATAAAACTTGCCCAGCTGCCTAGAGTACATTGAGCCAGACCTACCATGACCAGTAAATTACAGGGGAGCACAAAATACTGAGCAGGTGTTTGGTATCCTTGCTGTTACCAAAGGTCTTAGGAGGTGTAAAGAATATTCAGATTGCAACTGTCTTGAGATCCTTTATAAATGGCAATCTGTAACTGGTATTTGTGTTGAGTTACTGCATTTTTAATATCTCCCTCTGTGTCTTTGTCTTGCAGCTTCTGTATTTTTACTCAACATGTCTGATTCCTCATCCAATCTGCTCAAATTTTAATTGACACAAAGTTTAAATCTTTAAGAGGGCTATAATCATTCTTTTATTTGGCTTGTTATCTCACCAGAGAGTTAGAGTTAGCAGGGACTCTTGAATAAATAATAACCAGTAAATTAGTTCAAATAATGTCACAACATGTTCCCTAAATACAAATCACACACAAGTAGAAAAGCTGCTTCCTCAAGTTTTTGCTTGGAGAAACTTTTTTTTTTTTGGCCAGTGCTTTTATTGTTTTTTTTTAAGTTTATTTTGATATCATTAATCTACAATTAAATGAGTAATATTATGGTGATTACACTACCCCCTTCATCAGGTTCTCCCCCCCCCCAACCCCATTGCAGTCACTGTCCATTTGGAGAAACTTTTATTAATAAAGTCACTAAATTGCTAAAATTGGTTTTATATTGCCATTTTCCAGTTCTTTATACATTTGAGAGTTCTTGTTCACCTAGCTACCGGTGTGATCTATTGGTAAAACCAAATGATTTTCAGGAAAACTTAACGGATCATTGGCTTTGATAAAATCAGGTGGAGGTTTTTCTGTAATTGCTACCGTTCCCATTGAGGTCCTTGCCAAAGTTAAGTGAATGGCAACCATTACAGTCGACTTTGTTTTGCACCCCATGTCAGTGATCAGTGCATGTGGGGTGCAGCGTGTACAGTTTGCCCCACTTGCAGTGATACATGTTTAATAATACCTCTGACTTTGGACGTTAAGCAAAGCAAGGTTTTCCTTTAAAGAAAAACCAAAACTGGCTGTCATTACAAACTTACAGGACAGCTGACCAAAGAGAATTATCATTAAATGGCTGCTTATACTTGTCTACACATTGTAGAAAAAGCTGCATCTTCATTATATTACTTCCTCCTGCTGTCACTGTGCTTTTATGAGAAATGCTACCAAGTGAATTTTAGCATTGTTGCCACTGATAGTAATATTAGTATTGAACGTTTTCTTGTTATAATATACTCATTACTCTAAAAAAGTCATTTGCTTGCCTTTCATATCTAACTCATAACAAAATCTTTTCCTTATTCCCAGATCTGATAGAAGTAGACTAAAGCACAACAGAAGAAGGGAAAGGGGAGAATCACATTCTTTCTGGCCAAGTAGATTTTGACTGCAGAGATTCCTTTAATAGCCTTTTTTGTATTTCTATATTAATAAACTCTTTCTTTGCCTCTAAGAGAAGGATTTCCTTCATGTTCCACTAGTGTTTTTCCCACCCTATTTTGATTTTTATCTTTTCATGTTAATAGTCGTTTCTGCAAACTTTTTTCTAGGAAAAATATCCTGAAAATAAAATCAGGCATCTTTCACTTACAAAGAAATCAGCACCATATAGCAAAATGATAGGCGACCCCAACTCATGACTTTATTTGGTTACTGAACTTAAGATGAGCCATTTTAAGTCAGGCCCTTATAAATGTTGCATGTTAAGTTCATTCCCAAAAACTAATTTCATATTATAGAAACAAAAATAGATAGCAATGAATGAACAGTTTGCATTTTGTAACCCTGTATCACAACAGCAAGATAAAAATTTTTGAGTGCCTTTGAGGCTTTTGAAAACATAAATCCAGTGAAATTTAGACTTGAATACATCTTGTTTTAGTAAATCTTCCTGTAGTAAGCATTCTTCATTACTGGAAAGACCTTCAGACTGCCTTTAAAATTAGTTTCTGCCATACAAAGTAAATTGCAAATTTAACACAGGAATGCATCCCAAAGTTTTTGAATGGAAATTGCTGGGTGATAGGCAGTTTCCATGGCAACTTCTTCAGTGATCCCTTGCTCTAATTGTAGCAGCATACTTAGTCACGCGCTCTGCCTTTGACCTTGACTGAATCGTGAGCATTGGCAGTTGCTTGGACAAAATGTAGGCATTGGTCCCAGTCTTTAGGCAATCATAAATACAACTTTTGGTCATTACATGGAATATGGTTTAATGCAGTGGGTTTCAAATCAACCTGTCTTCAGTCAAGGTTCACCTTATATTTCAGCATTAGATTTGGAATATTTTTGAACATAATATTTCCTAAGGGCATTAGCCATTTAATATAACAATAGCATTTAGGTTCTAACAGATCTCAGATTTACAGTTAACTCACTGCATTTCAATGTACTGCACAGAAATGTTCTAAAATTCAAATTTTGACACTATGTAAACATTTCTCTTTAAATAAACATAAAAGTGCAAGTCAGAAAACATTACAGTTGTTTGGCTTAGTGCCTGATAGCATTAATATACCACCCAAGTACATCTGTATCTATTAGGAAACTTGCATTATCACTATTGCTTTTACTAGTAAGGGCAAAAATTTCTTGGGCTGCTCCTGCAGGGTAGGCATTGGGGGTAGGTGTTTTATACATATTTGTTACCTCGTTTCCACTCTACTGTAACGGTTTTGCTGATAAAGAAATCAAGGTTGAGAATCTTACTCAAGGTCACACGAGCATTAAATAGTAGAAAATGGATTCAAAGGCCATCAGGTTGACCACAGAGCCTGGCCTGTTAACTATTGTACCACAATATTTCTTTTCTGTAATTTTAGCCAGTTTTTCATAAAACTGGGAGTCTCTACAGGGAAATCGCTCCTGATATGACTCCATGAAAATAGTTTTTTTCTGAGATTCAGCATCCTTCAATTATATTTGCAATATTATTTCCAAGTGAAAATAACAACTCAGGTTTCTGTTCCCTTTTTTAAGATGTTAAATTCCTTACATATCTGGAAAAAACTGCTTTTGAGAAATTTCTGCCTTACAAAATTGGACATAATTTTATGACTCCAAGATAAAAGGCCAAATACTGTGCCTTAGGTTATATCTCCCCATACCTGTTCTTGGTGCCTAGGGCAATACTGCATGTCACGATGTTGGCCCTCGGTTACTGTTGGTGAAATCATTGTCTTCTGTCATTTTATATCATTTCTCTGTTTGTCTATTTCAATCAACTGAGAATCTGTTATATTGTCTTTTGTTAAACTGTGGGGAGATTTATTTATTCCCATTGAGAAATAAATTAAGATAGCATTAGTTTTATGTATTCATTATTTTTGAGTAAATTTTATTGAAAATAAAAATGCCTCAAGCAAAAAAAAATGCCTCAAGCATAAGATGTCATTTGGCTCTACATTAACAATTCAAAAAATTATTGCCTTTCTATTTTAATTTGCTAATTATCTGAAAAATGAAGTGGAGTGGTATTTAATGCTGTTTGAGATTTGGTCTCCCTATAAAACTTATTCAAAAACTATTTGCTGCTGCTTTGCTAGAAATCTCACAGACACCTAGATTTTCACCCAGTGCAGTTAACAACCATTGATTGCAGTGGGAGGACTTGGAAGATTATTGGGCTAATTGCTTTTCTTCCCACCATTCTATTATGAAAATTTTCAAATAAACAAGAAGGTTGAAAAATATTTGCAGTGAACACCCATAAATCTACCATCTAGATTATACAATTAGCATTTTACTAAACTTGCTTTATTACCTGCTTGTTCACCTCTGTCCTTCTATCAGTCTGTTCTGTGTTTCATGCATTTCAAAGTAAGTTGCCCAATACCCATCCTTTTAATAATTATATGGTATTCCATTGTCCAGTCATCTACTGTGGGACATTTGGGATTGTGACAGGTGTAATGACCCTTGAGTAATTGTGGAGGAGTAATGGCCCTGAAAAGTGTCCACATACTAATCCCCAGAACTTGCGGGTATGTTAAATTTCATAACAGAAGGGACTTCGTAGATGTAAGGAAGGTTACGGACCTTAAGACGGAGATTAGTTTGGCTGATCCAAGTAGACCAAATTGAAACACAAGAGCCCTTAAAAACAGAGAACTTTGGCGAACTGGAACAGAAGAGATACACCAAAAGGGGAAAGCAGAGAGATTCAAACCTGAGAGGTATTTGACGCACTGTTTGCTGGTTTAAAGATGAAAGGGGGAGTGTGATGCAGGCAGATGGAAGTTGCTAACAGAAACTCCCAGCTGACAGCAAGAAAGTAGGAAACTCAGTTCTGCAGAACTGAAATCTGCCAATAAATACATGAAGGAGCTTGGAAATAGATTCTCCCCCAGAACCTCCAGATATGAGCCTTACCCAGTTGATACCTTGATTGTGACCTCATGAGATCCAGGGCACAGGAAACAACCAGACACCTGAATGCCTGCAGAACTGTGAGATAATACATTTGTGTTGTTTTAAGCTGACAAATTTATGTTTGTTACAGCAGCAATAGAAAACTAGTTTAGGGATATGAGAATTTTTTTGTTATTATACAATAAACATCCACAGGGCTAAATCCTTGAGCACAGTCTTATTTCCTTAGGATAAATTTCTAACATTAGAATTGCAGAAATAAAGTCTTTGTGCTTTTTAAAACTTTTAGTACATATTTATAAAATGATCCCATTGCAGTCTTTAAAATTTCAGTGAAATGCATATACATAAAAGTGCACACATCATAAGTACATAGTTAAAAGGGTTGTCACAGATTGTCCCCCTTTGGCTGATTTTAAGATACCCTATCTTTGGTTTTCATCAATTGTATCATTATATGTACTCAGAGCAGTTTGGGTCAAATTTATCCTACTTAGTGTTCATTATGCTTCTTGAAATTGTTGCTTGGTCATCAGTATTAGAAAATTCTCAGCTAGTATCTCTAAAATACTGTTTCTATCCCTTTATTCTGGATGTTTTCTTAACAATTTTATTTTATTAACTTCATTTATTTTCTCTGTTGTGTATAAATTAATAATCCATCCATTAAGTTCTTTGATTACAGTATTTTTAACTTCTAGATTTTTCATACAGTTCTGTTTTATAGTTTACAATTCTCACAAAATTCTCAGTCTTGTTCTTGAATCTGTTAAACACAATTATTTTAAAGCACATGTCAGATATTTCCCTGTGGGTCTGTTTCTACTGTCTGTTGTTTCTCTTGTCTCTTGGCTCTGTGGTCTTTTGAAGTCTCTGGTTATTTTTATTGAGTACCAGACATTGTATATAAAAAATTGTGGAGATAATTTGAGTTCCTGGATGATGTCATTTTCCTCCAGAGAGGATTTTTGCTTATGGCAACTGGCTAGGCTAGGAATACTGTTATACCCAGATTGACTTACTTCAATCTGATTGAGTTGCTTCAACACTGGACTTGAGTCTCTGTGAGGAATGGTCTGTTTGTTTTTTACTCCTACAATTCAGTTATAGCTCTTGGACTTCCAAGTAAAAGTCTGAAGGAATTACATGGGTCCCTCATCTTTGACAGACCCTAAATCCCAGTTTTTGCCCTTTCCTTCTCCAAGTCCTGTGAGCCTGTCAAACTTTCTTCTAAGTTTCCTGCCTAATCAGTTTCTCAGGCTTTCAGCTACACTTGATGAAACACCTTTAAGGGAAAAGTGGTCCTAAGTACCAGATTTATCTAAGCTTTCCTCTTTTCCCAAGTCTTGGGCCTACAATTTCTTACTGCCTTGATAGCTTTCTGAGGCCATTAAACTGTGTGTTTGTGTGTGTACATGCATACACATATCTAAATTTTATAGTTATTCTCAGGTAAGAGAGTTTGTCTAAAACATCTAATCCACCTACTAGAAATCTCATTACATGTGAAGCTCAGCTTTTTGAAGTTTCATCATCTTTGTTCAGTGGATATCATGTTATGTTGATTTCTGTGTCCATGTAACACAATCTACTAGTCATTAAAACCTTCCTCAGTTTTATTGCAAGATACCAGCTAATATTGTGCACATTCTGCCACAGACCTGGTATTGGTTATCCTTTTCAGGAGATGGGTTGTTTTCTTTGTTTTTGTTTTTGTTTTTGTTTTGGTATTGAATGGTGTTTAGAGAACATAGTCTGACAATTGGTATGCTCATTGCTATTTGGTTGTCATTACTACTAGATCTTTTCAGTGGACTCTACAGTCAACCCTTGAACAACGTAGGTTTGTTCTGCAGAAGAGTAAACTGTGGATTTTTTTTTTCAGTAAATACATTGGAAAACTTGGGGGGGGGGATTTGTGATAATTTGAAAAAACTCAGAAACCACGTAGCCTAGAAATATCTAAAAATTAAGAAAAATAAGGTATGCGTGAGTGCATAAAGTATAGGTAGATACTAATCTATTTCATCATTTACAATCTATTATAAAAAGTTAAAATTTATGCACACACAGACAATACATGATACCATCTGTGGTTGAGAAATGTAAACAAGCATAAAGTTACATTGTTAAATCATAACCACATAAAATAACTGTATTACATACTGTGCTACTGTAATAACCTCATAGCCACCCCTGCTGTCACTGTGTGAGCTCAAGTGCTGCCAGTATCAGCTTAAAATGCTGTGTGGCTAATCATCTCCAAGTGAGCAATTTGTCTCTCCAGTAAATTGAGCATAGCAGTAAAAAGTGATCTCTTGTGGTTCTTGAATATTTGTCATCATGTTTAGTGCAGTATAGCAAACCTTAAATAACACTGTCGGATCCATATGAAGTGCCTCTAGTGATTCTGGAAGTGCTCCCAAGAAGCAGAGGAAAGTCATGACATTACAAGAAAAAGTTGGATTGCTTGATATGTACCATAGATTAGAGCTCTGCAGCTGCAGTTGTGTGCCACTGAAGATAAATGAATCCAGTGTAAGAATCACTGTGTAAAAAAAAAAATTTGTGAAGCCATCACTGCAGCTGTTGCTGTAGGCATGAAAACTTTGCACTTTTTGAGAAATAATCTTTTTATCTCATATTGAAAATGCAGCTCTTATGTGGGTCTGGGATTGCCGTAAGAAAGGCACACCTATAGACTCAAATACAGTTCAAGAGAAAGTGAAGTCACTGTATGACAAAGCCAAAGGAAGGTGAGGGATCTAAAGGTGGAGATTTTAACACCAGCAAAGGATGGTTTGATAATTTTAGAAAGAGGTTTGACTTTTAAAATGTCAAGTTAGCAGAAGAAGCAACTTCTCCCAACTGAGAGGCAGGAGATGAGGTCCCAGATGTCATTAAGAAAATAAATGAGGAGAAAGGAAATCTACCTGAACAGGTTTTTAATGCAGATGAAAAGTGCCCTGTTCTGGAAAAAAAAAAAAAGCACAAAGGACATTTACTAGTAAGGAAGAGAAGTGAGCACTGGGATTTAAGGCAGGAAGGGATAGGCTAACGCTACTCTTTTGTGCAAATGCAGTCAGATTTATGATTAGGACTTCACTTATTCTATACAGCTGCTAACCCCTGAGCCTTGAAGGGAAAAGATAAACACTAGCTGCCAGTCTTTTGGTTGTATGACAAGAAGCCCTGACAAGAACACTTTTTCTAGATTAGTTCCATCAGTGCTTTGTCCCTGAAGTCAGAAGTACCTTGCCGGTAAGGGACTGTCTTTTAAAGTTCTTTTGATATTGGACTCCTTCCATGGCCACCCAGAACCGCATGAGTTCAACTCTGAAGGTATCAAAGTGGGCTACTTGCCCCCAAACAGAACATCTTTAATTCATCCTCTTCTAGATCAAGGGGTCATGAGGACCTTATAGGCTCATTACACACAGTACTTACTTTGTGGAAGGGATTGACAATACAATGGAAGAGAACCCTGAGAGAGAGAACAGCATGAAAGTCTGGAAAGATTATGCCATTAAAGGTGCCATTGTTGTTATAGATAAAGCCATGAAGGCGATCAAGCCTTAAACAGTAAATTTCTGCTGGAGAAAACTGTCCAGATGTTGTGCATGGCTTCACAAGATTTACAACAAGAGCCAATCAAGGAAATCCTGAAAGAGATTGTAGACAGGGCAAAAAAAAAAAAAAGGTGGGAGGTTTCAAAATACAGATCTTGGAGAAATTCAAGAGCTAACAGACACCATAGTGGAGGAGTTAACAGAAGATGACTTGATGGAAACAAGTGCTTCCAAGCTAGTGTCAGACAACGAGGAAGAAATTTTGGATAGTAATTCCAAAATTCACCTTTAAATTTCCGTCTCTGCTATCTCCTTTCCATTTCTTATGCCCTTTGTAATATGACTAGTAAGCATTTTCCTGAATCTCTATCTCAGTAGGTTTTCAAAAAATGCACTTACTGGTCCTCTCTGGGGTGGTCTTACCTTCTCTTCTGCTAGAACTGTTTGAAGTCTTCAGTGCTACTTTTTAGGTGGAAGTGTGTTTTCTTCTGTTTCGGGGTATTTCTCAATTGGTAGGAGCCCTAGAGATCTCTTTGCACTAAGGGAAGCCCTGAACTCCTCTGACTTGACCTGTGAGGCCTGCTTCATCTAATCTCACCTCTTGTTACTCCTCCCTTACATTTGATGTTCTAGCCAAACTGGATTTTCTTCCCAGACCATGGTTCCTCTTCACTGTTGGGCTCTTTGTAGACACAGTTCCTTCTGCCTTTCCACCTCCCACACCAACTTGTCCAGGTCTCTTGCCTGTTCATAATAATCATAGTAACTGCCATGTAATGAGCACTTTCTATCTGCTAGGCAAGACAGCAAATGTTTTAAAATACGTTATATTATTTAATTACATCCTATAAAATAGGTAATATTCTGAGTTTTTTAGATGAGAAAACCGAGGCTCAAAGAAGCTCAGTAGTTGCCCAAGGGACACACAGCTGGTAAATGCTAAAGCTGGACTTCACATCCAGAGCTTATGTGCCTAACCACTCTGTTCTACTACTTCTAGGAAGCTCCTGCCTTTCTCCCCTACCAACCCCTGAGTGTTCCCATAGCACCCTGTACTTCCAGGTGTATCTCCTCTAAATGATAACCTATGTGACGGTATGGACATGTCTGAGTCACTGCCTTGTCTCAGTACTTTCCAAACCATATATTCTGTTTTACTTATGGACCGTATGATTTATGTGTCTCAGTTTCTTATTCAATATCAGACATTATGTGTAGGATGTTGGAGTCTCAAGTAAAAAACAATTATGCCTGTAATTGGGCACACCTCTACTGTTAGGCTGCTAATCTGGAGTTGGGTCATTCTGGTTAGGCCAGGAGCTGGGTTTGTATCTTCAGTGTACCACCAGCTTCAAATCCCCCCAGGAGCTGTTCACTTGTGCTTAAAGAGTGTTGCTTTCCTGTCCTCTGCTTTCAACAGTCCCTGCAGTGGAGTTGAAGAAAGGGGTATTTCTGTTGTCCTGGCCAGCCTCAACCTTAGGGAGTCCTGGGTCTTAGAGGTAGGGCTTTCTCAGCATCTCTGACCCTCCTCCCCTTGGCAGCCAGCCTTTGCCTTGTGGCTGTGGCTGGCCTTGAACAACAGAATTTCCTGCCTCATTCCCAGTGGTAGCAGATCTGTGCTTGGTATTGGTACAGGCAGAGGATCTTGAACCCAACATGGCTTCCTGCTCCAGTCTCCAATATTAGAGGGTTTTGCTTCTACCCATCCACCAGCAGGAATGGATCTCTGCCTGTGAGGGTTTCCTGCTTCTCATTCAGAGGCAGATGGGCTGTTTCTACTTCTCCCCTAGAAGCAGTAGAAAACTGCCTATGCTCTGGGCCAGTAGGGTTTGCTTACCCCAGTAGCTCAAGGCTTTCACTTAGCATGAGAGGAGTCTTGGTGCCTGCCTCTAGCTGCAGCTTCTGCATGCTTGAGCCAGATAGAGGGGCTCTTCCTGTCTCCTGCCTCATACTTAGTCTTTCTCATGACCACCTTGCAGAGGCCAGTGAAAAGGAGTTTGCAAGTGAATGTAAACTCCACTATATCTGGCGTCCAGCTTTCTAGACCAGCTCCTTTGGAAACCACCTCTGCCTCCTGTGCTCTGCCACAGGTGAGGGTGTGCGTGTGTCCCTTTTCTCCTTAGAGGGGCTGTTCCCTCTCAGGAATTCATTTCACTTGATTGCCTTGCAAAAACATTCTCTACTGGCCATATGAGGACTTATGATTTAAGTTGTCTGGCTTTTTCTTATTGTTAGGCTAGGAGAGAAATTCGTTGCATGTCCTGAGCAGAATCCAGTGTGTGTCCTTTATAATGCTTCCCCACACCACCCCGAGAACCCATTTATTTTACTTCGAAGAAACTGAGGCTCAGCAGTTGACTGGTCTAGTCCATGGCAAAACTGAGACTAGAACCCCATCTAGAGCTTCTCCCCACTGGAAGCTACCTGTTAATCCTTTTTTTTTCCCCTTAAACTGGGCCATAGCTGTCTTATATGTGATTCCTTCCTTCGTTTCCTAGCACCACTGCCTCTTCTTTCCTAGAAGGAATGAAGAAAGGGCGCAATGCAGTACAGGTCTCTGGGACTCAGGTGACGTATGTGACACCCAAGTTTAGTGTTTAATTACCCTTCTGGACATTAAAAATATCAAAGATTATTAGCAAACATTGAAAATAACGCATTTTAGAAGAATCAATAGGTTTCTTGGTTTAGAGAATAATTACGTTCAAACTTAACCTTATACATTTTCACTACTGGAGGTTGTTGGGTCTTTTTTTCTTGTAAACTAACAGTAACTCTATTCAAGGTGCTGGGGTAATCTAAACTCTTCATTTTACTCCATTAATTACATTTTTGGTTACTCTAATAATAAAATTTGCTTTCTGAGTTCTGTATTTTCTACATTCTTTATGGAAGCTAAGATTTAAGTGTAGGAAGGAATTTTTTTAAATCTCATAATCACTTGTTTTTGCATATAAACTGCAGTTCAGACTAAGTGACTTACCAAAGGTCACGAAGTTAGTTATTGGCAGAGGGGCTCTTTCATCTCAGACTGGGGTGAGGAGATGCACTCAGTAGAATGTGAAAGCTGTTAGGAAAAAAAGGTACGTCTTCCTAGAGAATTAATTTACTCTGATTTTACTTTTTATAGGATGTGAAAGGGTATTTTATAATAAAACACCAAGTATTTTGGAGAAGAACAGAAATGAACACTTAAGGTTCATTAGTGTCTTAAAGCAACACATTAAAATTTTTTTTTTAGTTTTTTTTGTATTAAGGTATCATTGATACACACTCTTATGAAGGTTTCACAAGAAAAACAATGTGGTTATTACATTCACCCTTATTATTGAGTCCCCCCTCATACCCCATTGCAGTCACTGTCCATCAGTGTAGTAAGGTGCCACAGAGTCCCTATTGTCTTCTCTGAGCTACACTGTCTTCCCTGGGACCCCGCACACACCAGGTGCACCAATCATGATACCGCACAATCCCCTTCTCCCTCCCTCCCACCCACCCTCCCCTTTGGTAACCACTAGTCCCTTCTTGGAGTCTCTGAGTCTGCTGCTATTTTGTTCCTTCAGTTTTGCTTCATTGTTATATTCCACAAATGAGGGAGATCATTTGGTATTTGTCCTTCTCTGCCTGGCTTATTTCACTGACCATAATACTCTCTAGCTCCATCCATGTTGTTGAAAATGGTAGGATTTGTTTCTTTCTTATGGCTGAATAGTATTCCATTGTGTATATGTACCACCTCTTCTTTATCCATTCATCTACTGATGGACACTTAGGTTGCTTCCATATCTTGGCTATTGTAAATAGTGCTGCAGTAAACATAGGGGTGCATATGTCTTTTTGAATCTGAGAAGTTGTTTTCTTTGGGTAAATTACTAGGAGTGGAGTTCCAGGTTCAAATGGTATTTCTATTTTTACTCTTTTGAGGAACCTCCATATTGCTCCCCACAATGGTTGGACTAGTTTAAATTCCCACCAGCAGTATGGGAGGGTTCCCCTTTCTCCACATCCTTGCCAGCATTTGTTGTTCCTAGTCTTTCCAATGTTGGCCATCCTTACTGGTGTGAGGTGATATCTCACTGTGGTTTTTATTTGCATTTCCCTGATAATTAGCAATGTGGAGCATCTTTTGATGTGCGTGTTGGCCATCTGAATTTCTTCTTTGAAGAAGGGTCTGTTAATATCCTCTGTCCATTTTTTAATAGGGTTATTTGCTTTTTGGGTGTTGAGGCGAATGCAACACATAAAATTTTTAAAAACGAAAAACCTCTAAGCTCAGGTGTACACTTACTCTCTTCTGCCACTAGGAAGGCTTGCCCCCCGCTTTCTGGTTCATGTGAGTAGCCTGCTAAGGTAATGTGATTGTGGGTGCTGCAACTTAGTTGAATTTCAATCAGAACATTCCTTTTTGTCAGTTCTCTGGCCATTTTCCAGGTATGGAAAAACATGTAAAGTTAGCTAGTGTCTCCTAGCAGGCACCATTATCTTGCCTTCCTGCCACGAGTTAAGCATGTGTTAAATAACAGGCTTCCCAGAGTTCTAGTTTAGGCTTGTCAGACACGTTCAAACCTTGTCCAAGGAATGAAGAAAAAGACCGCATCGTTTTACATTTCCACACAAGACCATTGGTGCCATAACTGCCTTCTCTCCATCACCCTCTACCTTCCGTCACATTATTAAGGTTGCATATTGTCTCCTGGTCACAGCATTTATTCATCAGCTGTGATTTTGTATGTAATAATAAAGCTAGTTCTTGCTCTCAGAAGCTCGATATTTTGGGACAAATGCAGTTCTGACCAGAAGTAACATGGTCACAAAGCTTTCCAGTGTGTGTGCCAGTGAATTAACAACATAAAGATAACAAAGGTCTATCACCAAATGATTGGCTTTGAAAGCCATTAACCTTAAAAGAGGCTTGCCTATATTATTCCTCCCCCTTCTTCCCCACTTTGGCAAAGTCCCATTAATTTTGTTGAAGGTTTTATTTTTTGCTGAAAATGCAGGAAATTTAGACAACTCTCTAAGAATCCCCCCAAAACTAATACAAACAAGATACATATGCTTCTATTAAGGAAACTAAAAATAAATGATTTTAAACTATTTAGCTGTATAAATTCCCTCTTAAAAGGAAAAGGAAGTTTATATAATGAGGCAACAAAGAGAGGGTACGATATTCCTGCAACTGCCAACTTCTCCACTTGACGAGAAATCACTACTTAGCACAGAACTTGTTTGGTGTTCATTACCAACATGTATGAAAACCATCAAACACATCTGAAAATGGGACCATTTTTCCAGGGTCCTTGTTTTTACTTTGGTGGTTTTCTGCAGCAAAATAAGAATGCCTTCTTTTTTTTTTTTTTTTTTAAGTTAGACTGACCTGGGATCCATTCCTGGACCGGAAGCTGTATGTACTAAAAAGAAAATATCTAAAGTGAAAAATGCATGATATTTTCCTCGTATTTTGGTGCTCTGCACTGAGCTGTTAGATTTTATCTTTGACAAAACCAACTTTGAGACAGTACAAAGGAAAGATGGTAAGCTTTTAGAAGGATGCCTTTTGATAGGACCTTTCATTATTCTACAAACGTCAAATTTTCTATATGAGGTCCTATAAGCAACCAGTTTTATTAATAGAAATGGAATTTGGGTCTTATGTTTAAATCTAAGAAATGTGATTTCTCAGTTCTTTGTATAATAGTAATTGCATTCATTTATCAACTGGAAAGTCACTTTTTGTAATGTCTAAAACTAAAATGATTTCTCCTTTAAAATGCTTTAATGTTTTTTTCTTAAAAACACAATATACTTGTTACACACTGTTATATGGGCTGTACAAATGCTACCTCATTTAATACTCATGAAAAAAAATCAAGTAACAACCTGCTTTAAATGCCATTTGAAATTCTGACACCCAAATAGGGATTAGATTAGATAACCTAGGTCTGTGATACTGAAATGTGATTTTATAATTTTAAAGAAACTCTAATCAAATTCATGCTAACTTTTCATGTTTTAATAAGTGGTTATTATTACCCAATAATGCTACTTTAAAATAAAACAAAGGGAAGAGAGGATTAAAGATGGCAGCATGAGAGGTGAGACAGAGGCTTCCTCCTAAAACTGCATATAATATGAAAATATAATTAATACAACTGATTCTGAAAGAGCAACAGGAAAGAGGACCACACCAAACTGCATACGCCTGAAGAAAAGAATAAACCGCACAGAACAGGGTAACGTACCAAAGCCATGGCCCAGTGGGACCCAAGCCCTTCTCCCACCCCAGCTCACTGGCGAGAGGAAGAGAAACAGAGCGGGAAGGGAGTGGAGGCCTGGGACTGATGAATACTTAACTCCGTAGATCTCATCTAGGAGCACAAACCTACATTTCATGGTGTTTTCCTGGTACTCTCATGATTAGGGGTTTGGAAAGCTAAGAAAGGCAGAATACCTGGAGATACTGAGATTCCAGTCACTTGTGGAAAGCAGAGACTTCCTAACAGCAAGAGGGCTACTAAAGGGGAAAGGATTGCCCAGAGCTCACTGCTCAGAAGAAAGGACAAGTAGACAAAATTGTCTGGCTGCACTCTGCCCAGCAGGTTGGGAACTTTCACGATCTTCAGGAGTTCCAGCTCCCTGACTGGCTACAGAAGTCCAAGGACCCCCTCCATGATACGCAGCCTACCGTGCCTTTCTCCCAGCTAGCCCCACCTGGTTCGCAAACCAGCAAACCCTACGCTGGCATTGGGCCAGCCAGAGGGAATCCCCATCTACAGCAACTACAAACACAAAGCACAGATGCTTATACCTGTGTGCTCAGCCCACTGGTTCTGGCAGTGGAGACAGGCATAGCAGCCAGAAAGCAGGAAACAGCTCTTTCCTCCCCCCAGGCACCAACACCGCCCCCCTGCGACCCTGTGACATTGCTTCAGGGGCTGAGCTGCTCCAGATAATAGAGTTTCTGGGCACTAGAGGGCACTATATACAAATATGAAATGCCAAAGGAACCTGATTCAAAGTATAAGAATACAACCCCTGAGAAAGATTGAAATGAAATCGACCTCATGAATCTTCCTGAAAGGGATTTCAAAATAAAAATCATTAACATGCTCATGGAGGTACAGAAAGATATCCAAGAACTCAGGAATGAATTCTGGTCAGAGATCCAATCATTACAGAACATACTATCAGAAATGAAACATACAATGGAAAGTCTTAAAAGCAGATTAGATATGGTGGAGGAGACAATAAATGAAATAGAAATCAGAGAAGAGAAATACAAAGAAACTGAGGCACAGAGAGAAAAAGGGATCTCTAAGAATGAAAGAATATTGAGAGAACTGTGTGACCAATGCAAATGGAACAATATTCGCATTGTACAGGTACCAGAAGAAGAGAGAGAAAAATGGATAGAAAGTGTCTTGGAGGAGGTAATTGCTGAAAACTTCTCCAATCTGGGGGAGGAGATAGTCTCTCAGGCCATGGAGATGCACAGATCTCCCAACACAAGGGACCCAAGGAAGACAACATCAAGACATACAATAATTAAAATGGCAAAGATCAAGGATAAGGACAGACTATTAAAAGCAGCCAGAAAGAGATACAAAATCACACACAAAGGAAAGCCCATCAGGCTATCATCAGACTTCTCAGCAGAAATCTTACAGGCCAGAACAGAGTGGCATGATGTATTTAATGCAGTGAAGCAGAAGAGCCTCGATCCAAGAATACTTTATCTGGCAAGGTTATCATTTAAATTTGAAGGAGGGATTAAACAATTTCCAGATAAGCAAAAGCTGAGAGAATTTACCTCCCACAAACCATCTCTACAGTGTATTTTG